>WNNG01000330.1:0-325127 GCA_018208015.1 Medicago ruthenica | reverse complement strand
TGTTGAAACCCGTTTATGCGAGGTCAGATACCAGAAGATCAACTGCTTTTTGATTCTGAAATTGAGAGGACTGCTAGAAGAAATAATAGCAAGAATCGGAAGAAGAGGCAGCAAGCAAAGAAGAAGCAGCAAGAGGGACCATCTGTTTCAATTCCTTCATTAGATCCAATCCTAGAAACACCAATGGCCGGAGAAAGAGAAGTTATCGGAACCCCAGGCGGTAGTGGGATGCCTTGTCACAACAGCCCACGACGCCTAGCACAATTAGGAAAGACGCCAAGGACAACAAAACAAACTGAGATGAAGACCGGTATCCTCCAAATTCTATATGCTAACCCTTTCTCGGGTTTAGACCATGAGGATCCATTCCAACATCTTACAAAGTTCTATGAGATCGCCGATACTTTAGGAGAAACGGAGAATAATGAGGAAGCAATATTCATGAGAATGTTTCCTCATTCTTTGATTGGAAAGGCAAAGGAGTGGTACTTGGATCAGCCGCCACAAGTGATGACTAACTGGAACACTCTTGAGGAGAAATTCCTTGAGAGATTCTTTCCTCAAAATCGTTTTATGGAGGCCAAGACAACCATCGCCGTCTTTTCTCAAGGCTCAAGTGAGACACTATGTGAAGCTTGGGAGCGATTCAAGTCTATGCTAAGAAGATGCCCAAACCACGGGTTTGATGATTTAACTCAAATTCATCTTTTCCGGAATGGGATGCAACAACAGTCGAAGCTTCTACTTGATACTGCTGCGGGTGGATCATTAATGGCCAAGAGTGCTGAAGATGCTGTTTCTATCATTGAAAGAATGGCACTCAACGACCATCAGGCTCACCACAATAGAAATTCTGGCCAAAGAAAAGCTGGAATATTGGACTTGGGAACGAATGACGCTATTCTCGCTCAAAACAAATTGTTGACACAACAAGTGGAAGAATTAACTAGAAAGATGGCAAATCTTCCACAACAAATGAAGGAGATACAAAATGAACAAAGAAGACACCATCAAGTCGCATCTTGCGAACTTTGTTCAGGCGATCATCCCACCGGATTTTGTCCACCGCCTACTGAAGAGGTAAGTTATGTCGGCAACCAACAAAGGCCGCAACAGTTTCAAGGTCAATACCAAGGTCATAACAACAATTTCCCAAGAGGGAACAATCCTAACTATGGCCAAGGATGGAGACAAGAGGCTGGACCATCCAACCGACAACCTTACCAAAATTTCAATCAATACCCACCGCAACAAAATCGCCAACAAAGTACCGACGAGACATTGAACCAGTTTATGCAAATGTCAATGGCGTACCAGAAAAATACCGATGCTTCAATTAAAAACCTTGAAACCCAAGTAGGCCAAATGGCTCAACAGCTTGCTCAAGCCACACAACAAGGCGGAACCTTTACCGCCAACACTCAAACCAACCCAAAAGACCATGCATCTACATCAAAATGACAATTAAGTCATTTTGATGAAGCTGACCTTGCATCAAGAGACAAAGATAATTGCAAGGCAATCGCTACAAGAAGTGGGAAGGTAGTTGGTAGGGGAATAAGAGACAACCTTGAGGTGGAGAGGAGAGTTGTTGAAGAAAATGTTGAGGAAGAAAATGATGAAGGAAGTGAGAAGGAAACTGAGGGAGATAATAATGAGGATGTAGTTGAAAAGAATAAGGAGGTAGTTGAAAAAGAAAACATTGAGAAGAAGAAAGATGTGGTGAAGGAGAGGGGCAAGAATCAAGAAGTTGTGAAGAATGCACCAACTCCACATCTACCATATCCAACTACTCCAGCTAGAAAAGACAAAGAAAGGCAGTTTGCAAGGTTCCTAGACATATTCAAAAGATTGCAAATCAACATTCCATTCTTGGAAGCCTTAGAGCAAATGCCTACATATGCCAAGTTCATGAAAGAAATTCTTTCCAAGAAGAGGAGGTATAATGATGAAGAAACAATTCAGCTCGATGCTAATTGTAGTACAATCATCCAGAGAACATTGCCAAGGAAGGAGAAAGATCCGGGTAAAGTTACACTACCGGTATCTATAAGCAATGTGAATGTCGGCAAAGCACTCATCGATCTTGGTTCAAGTATCAACCTAATCCCACTTTCCGTTGTCAAAAGGATTGGTGATTTGGTTGTGAAACGAACAAACTTGACGTTGCAATTGGCCGACAAATCTGTCACACGTCCGTTGGGAATAGTTGAAGATGTGTTGGTGAAAGTCGACAAATTCTTATTTCCCATCGACTTTGTGGTGATGGATATACCTGAGGATGATGATGTGCCACTAATTCTTGGAAGAACATTTATGCAAACGGCAAGGATGATGATTGATCTTGACGGAGGTCTAATGAAAGTCCGTGTGGACGATGAAGAAGTCAATTTCAACATCAATGAAGCTATGAAGTATCCTAGTGATAAAGGTGCATGTTTCAAGATGGATGCAACTGATGAATTGATTGTTGATACAAGGGAACAGCTGCACAATTTGACACATCTTGAAAGAGTCTTGACGAATGCACTTAATATCATAGGAGAGGAAGATGAGAAAGAGATAGAAGAATGTTTGAAGGAGCTGGATTCGTTGAAGGAAATTCCTCCTCACAAAGCTAAAATTGAGGAATTGACGAATGAAGCCAAAGTTGAAGAAATGAAGCCGGAGATGAAGATTCTACCCTCACACTTGAAGTATGTATTTCTTGAAAAAGAGGGTAACAAACCGGTCATCATAAGTAGCTCCTTGTCAAGCAATGAAGAAACCAAATTGGTTGAAGTTTTGAAGTCTAACAAAGAAGCAATAGGCTGGACATTATTCGACTTGAAAGGGATAAGTCCATCCTATTGTATGCATAAGATCATGATGGAGGAAGATTACAAGCCGGTTTATGTATGATTAACGACGAATTTGTGTAATTTGGATCGATTATGTGTAATTTTTGTGTGATTAACGACAAATTTGTGTAATATGGATCGATAATGTGTGATTATGTTGTTGAAATGGTGTATTTTGGATCAATTATGAGTGTGTATTGGTTTGTGGTCATTAATGGCTTAGTTGACAGCATTGAATGTTGTTTCCTGTTACACCTGAAGCCATCGTGACTTAAGTCACGTTGACCTGTAAAAGGCGTGACTTAAGTCACGCTCGCTATTTTGGCCGGTAACTTGCGTGACTTAAGTCACGCTGGTGGACGGTGGTCAACGTGAGTTAATTCACGCAGGTTAACGGCCAGCGTGATTTAACTCACGTAGGTTGGAGGGCAGTTTGGACGGTGACCAATCAGGGAGGAGCTGTTACTTTCTTCGACCAATAGAATTTAAGCAAAAAATCTATAAATTGAAACCTTTTCTTTCATTTTTTTCTCATTCTCATTTCTTCTCATTCATTCTCCCATCTCTTCTCTCAATATTTTTTAGTTTTGTTACTATAGGCGTAAACGACCTCAATTTCCTTCGTCGATTAATCATAATGATCTTATGTTGTTTTTTTATGACAACGATTGAAATCATATATTAATCGACGAGAGAATTTTTGAGTCATGTTAGGATCATTATGATTAATCGACAAGAATCCGGCCTGAATGTGTTTTCCCGCTAGCGGTAGAGGTGGTTACGGCCGGTTCGTCTACCGGTCCCCCTACCCCAAGAAGATTGGTCATTATGATTAATCGATTTTTTTAAAAAAATCCTTTAATTTATGTTATAATAATCATTGTTGAATGTAATGAATTGCAATGTAATGTAATAATATTTAGGTTGTGTGTAATAATATTTCAATTTTAGTGGTGTAATGTAATAATATGTACACAGCGTGAGTTAACTCACGTTGGTATATACATAACGTGACTTAAGTCACGCAGAGTATATACATGTGTGAGTTAACTCATGCAGGAGGTATTTTGGTCAGTTTGTATGGGAGAAGAGCAATTTATATATATATATATATATATATATATATATATATATATATATATATAGACACACACACACACACTTTTGGACCTCACATGTTTTCACTATATCTTGGCACCCCCTTGCTTAATATTTTTCGAGACACCTTCCTTTAGAATTTTGGATCCTATTGAGTATTGATACTATTGGAACATTATGAGTGTTAGTGTTAATATGTGAATTAAAGAATTTTCAAGGCAACTATTCTATTGAGTGTTCATTTATGAGGCGAGATCATGCCATTGATTTTGTAGCGGTCAACTAATCCTAATTAATGGATTTGTAACTTATCTTTGGCTCCTTCACTTATAAATAGAGCTCTCATTCTTCACTTGTATTCACACCAAAAGTTCTTTTGAGTTGTCAAAGAACTTTTCTATCTTCTACCACCTTTAGCTTGTGTTGACTAGCTATTCTTTTCTTCTTCCTCTTTTTCTGTCCCTACGGATTGAAAGAGTGTTCGTAAGGCCATAGTCTCTTCGGTAGCCGTTGTTAATAGTCTGCTTGCACAATTTTCGACAGTGTCACGAAACGTCTTAAAGAGAAAAACCTAGTTCGCGACTCAGCCTAATAATCTCTTCGATGACAGAAAATATTATTGACTAATTTTGACTATTGTTCCAACGGATACTAATTTGTTATAGACTTTCTCTCTCGAGTGTAAATAACGCGTCCTCAGTTTTGTGTTATCATCTTGTTAACATTGTGACAAATAAGTACTACTGTAACAAAGAACACAGCAATAGTATTTGATCATGATAAAGCCATGAGCTGAAGCTTCGTTGATATTAACTACCCTTGTCCCTATATTCTGTCATGTATTCAATAGAAGGCATGATTATTTTTGTTTGGTGATCATGATAAAGTTGATATCTAAAAGTTAAAGGATTTATTAATGAATTATTTATCTTTCGAGGTCAAAATTATTTTTGTTTATATATAACTTAGATGATAAACGACTCGACGACGATATGAATATTTTTAATAACAAATTTAGTAATTAGTTATTTTAAAAAAAAAAATTAGGGGTTTCTTTAAAAAATGTTAGTTTTTCATAAAAGCATAATAATAAAAATGCATTAGAAGTAATAGTGATAAGAACGCTTCGATGAAATGACACAAGTTTCTTCTAACTTAACCAAAATTTTGGGTTCGAATCCAATATTAGACATGCAGCAACGTTGAAACTCTTGGGAAAAATTTGTCACTCAATTATGTCTCGTAAAACTCGAGAGATTATTTTTTGCAGTTGCAAATAGATACCATGTTTACACAAAATGCATTACAAGAATCACCCCTCCAAATGGTAATCCTTATAATGCCACATAAGTTGTATTAATAGAACATATAAATCCTTGTAACTTAATAGATAAAATAAAATAATAAATAATTAAGGGTATTACAAAAAGAAAAATTATAGTTATGTAAAGTTTATTGGTTAATAAGCTCTAAAACAACAATTAAAAATGAATTGATGGAATATATTTTAAGAGTAAAAATAAAATAAAATAAGGTGACATTTATATTTGAAGTACCCCTAAAAAAATAATTATATTTGAAGTAAAGAATAATAACAAGAATACATCACACTTTTCCTCTCTTCTCTCATTTCTAAATCTTAGTCATCATCATTTTTCTTCTTCTTATCTATCAAAATCACCCTTCCAAATTGTTTTCTTTCTTTTTTAGTTAAATAAGTGATTTCCACATCCTTCCAATCTTCTTTCGTTTGTTTTTGTGAATTCATCGTATTTGCACGAATCTGTTTGTTTTGATTTTCCGTCTCTGTGCGGTGTGTTTTTTATTTCATGTTTTAGTGTGTGTTTATTTGATTCAGGTTCAAAGATTAGCTTTGAGCAAGTGCATATTCAATCAATTACTTTGACGTCGTAACGTTGCAGATCCGGATACATGAGTATTCCGGATACTTGAATATAGTCATATTTGTAGGCATAGATACTCGGTTGTTTTATGCTATTGACATGAGTGTGAGTTTGTTTGTAGATTCATTCTTTTTGTTTTTAGCAACTTTAGATTTGTATTATATCGATATACTCTATCAATTTAAATGAATAAATATCGTTTATTTTTATAAAAAAAAAAAAAAAAAACAAGAGAATGTATTTGTAATGATTCTTTTTTTCCTTTTTTTTTCTATACTATAATCTTTTTTCTATTCCAAGTTTTACTTTTATAGTTTTTCTTGACAATGAGGTAGAGTGTTGCAATAGATAAGTGGCTGTCAATGAATGTCAAAATAGTTGAGATGTTTTTTGTATTTTATTTATACAGATGGTGAAAATGGAATAATAAAACCATCTAACATTTTGTATCCCTTTTACATATAAGTATTATATAGAGAAATGTTAAATAAGTTTTTGGTCTTTATAAATATAGTCAATTTTATTTTTAGTTTAAAAAAAAGTGACATGTTTTGGTTTCTATAAAAAATTTAACGCATACTTTTAGTCCTTGTAAAATTAAAATTTATTTAATTATATTTAAACTTTTAATCTTTTGAATGATTTTTTACATAGTTATTTAAAACATTATACAAAGTTCATCAGAAAAAATAGCTCAAAATTTGATTTTTAGGTCAAAATCTTTATTACTTTAATCTTAAAATTTTGGTGTTTAGAAAAAAATCATATTCAATTCATTATATCTTATAAATATTCTTAACATGTTTGTAAAATATTATTCAAAATTTTTGAAGTTTAAGTATAATTAAACAAATTTTAATTTAATAAGGACTAAAACTACGAATTGAATTTTTTTATAGGAATCAAAACATGTCACTTTTTTTTATGAGGATTAAAAACAAAATTCGTTATATTTATAGAAACCAAAAACTTATTTAACGTTATAGAGAAATTCTAATATGAATCACCTTTATAAAAAATATAGGTGACATATATTGTCTCTTGATAGTAAATGTTATCGGTTCTTCTCATTTTTGCGGTTGAAATAGTGATTTAATTGTTATCAATTTGATTGAAACAATGAAAAATAAATACGTAGCACACATTGAACCCGACGTTAATCAAATCATTATCTTAGATGTAGCTATGAGTAGAATCATGAGTTTTTTATTCTGAATAGTATTGTCGACCACGTTGAAATTTCTAAATAGTGATCCATGGTGAACCACTTACGAAGGTGGAACATAGTAGAACTCACAATAATATATACTTCCTTCAATCATTATTATAAACAAAAATTATGTTTTTCAGATTCATTTAATAATTGACGTATATAGATTATGTTATTTTTTTATCTAACTCTTTGATATCCAAGGACTCTGGTAGTCTGAAGTTTAGTTAAGAAGTAACTAAAGTCGGATCAAGAATTATTCCACTAGAAATCAAGCTCAGATTTTTCTGAGTGATTCATGATTTGATAAAAACTCATTAACTACTTGAACATAATTGTTTAGTTACGTATATAATCAAATATATCAATTATTGAATAAATATAAAAAAAAATATTTGATTATAATAATGGTATGAGGGAGTATAATAATAATAATAAAGGAAATGTTAACGAGTGCATCAAGGGTACTCTTCAAGCATGTAGTAAGATTTTGGGTCTGTTTGGCAAAAATAGCGGATAGCTGATAGCTTATATCTTATGACTGATGACTGATGGCTGATAGCTTATAGCTGATGGCTGATGACTTATGGCTGATAAGCTAATTGAAGTGTTTGGTAAAATTAGCGGTTCAACTAGCTGATAGATGTAAAATGACATAAAAAGACATTTTTATATCATTCAATTTTTTACGAAGACAAAAACAACATACATTAATAATAATAATAATAATAATAATAATAATAATAATAATAATAATAATAATAAGAACAACAACATCATTGTCATTTAAAAATACACTAAAAATGACACATTGAGAATGCATATTTTGTTTTTATAACACATAGCTCAAAAATGTCTTATAACAACCTACAGAGCTCAATGACCAATTAACTACCTATATATATAACCTACAGAGCTCAAAAATACTTGCATATTTAATCCATAAGCTCAAATGAGGAAGAAAACATAAGGGGTAAAACCGGTATTTAAATAAAATAGTAAGGGTAAAAGAGGAAGAAAAAACAATAAGCTATAAGCTCAAACGCTACTTGAAATAGCGTCTGAAAAATAAGCTATAAGATCCTGAAATAAGCTATAAGCTCCTGACGAAAAGACTGTTACCAAACAGGTTTTTTTTTGCCAGATAAGCTTATAAGCTATAAGCTATAAGACATAAACTTGTTTTTGTGCCTTGCCAAACAGACTCTTTATAAAATTTATGTATTTGTTGCATTAGAAATTGAAATGTTTAATTTAAAAGAATAATTTCTTTCTTAAAAATGGATGTAAATAACAAGAGAAAAAAGAAGCCACAGAAATTAATAATTTTGTCTTGTTGCGAATAAAGGAACGAGACAATCGGATGAAGCTACCACCCACCGTATCTACTGGGTTGCAACTTGCAAGAATTCAGCTAAACGATGAAAGTCACACCTGCTAACCCACTCCGTAAACTGCACGTGCTAACTCAATTAAGCCGCACGTGCCTCCTTCTTCACCCTCTAACTGCTACAACTACTAATTTGTTTAATAATTATAAATTCA
The DNA here is from genome assembly GCA_018208015.1 of Medicago ruthenica. NCBI lineage: Eukaryota > Viridiplantae > Streptophyta > Magnoliopsida > Fabales > Fabaceae > Medicago > Medicago ruthenica. The sequence goes on along the minus strand of WNNG01000330.1, from coordinate 316,530 downwards.
AAACTCATGCAACACGAGTAACTAGAGCCATAACCGTTCAACCACACGCTCACAGTCACAGAGAATCTCCAAACCGCGAAATCGAATCGAAAATGGAAGAAAATGGCGCCATTGAAGAACAGAGCAAATTCCGATCAGAGTTTCTTCAAATCCTCCGTAGCAGACGACCTCCTCAAGGTGGAACAATTCCACGATCTCGATCGCTATGTATTGATTGTGCATTCAACGATTCTTTGATTTTCTTTTCTTCTAGATATGAAATTCGTTTGTTATATATGTTTGTTTCAGTTCCTTTAACCGTCCAAGTCGCAAAACCAGTGGTTCATAGCTCTCCTCCATCAACCGATGAGGAGATCATGAAATCTTGTCCAAAGAAAGATATTGAGAACTTCAATGATTTGCTTAAGGAGGAGAATCTGTACTTAACAATTGAGGTAGTTATTATAATTAACTAATTAATTTGATTCCTCAAAGGGGGCGTTGAAATATTCGTTGATTTTGTAGGAAGGAGATCAAGGACGGTTGCCTGTGTTGATTTTGAGCTTGAAGGAAAGCGATAAGCAGACAAGAAGACCTGCAGTTGTTTTCCTTCACAGTACAAACAAGTATAAAGAATATCTACGTCCGTTGCTTGAGGTTGCTTACTACATTTTCTCAGCTTCACTCATCACTCATTTTGTTCTACTTCTATCATTAGCTTATAATAAAAAGGATTTATGATTTATTATAATCGTCAATTTTTTTTGTCTTTGGTTTCTATTTTTGTTCTTCGTGTTTCAGGCATATGCTTCGCGAGGATATATAGCAATTTCGGTTGATTCTCGTTACCATGGTGAACGTGCCAAGGACGCAACCACATATCGCTGATGTATGTATTTGCTTTCGTTTAGTTATAGTCTGTGAAGCACTTACATGGACACACGAGACCGACACATAGATATTGATAATAACTTGAGGAAATAGAAGTCACCGTTAGTGTTGTGTTAGTGTTGGTGGTATATATTTTTCAATCAATGAATTGCACTATGTTATTTAGGTAAAAGATTTAGTCGATGCTCAAACTTCAATCTACTCAGAGGAAAAAAAAACTATGAAGCACTTACACGGACACAGAAGAATGAAGTGCAACTTATTCAAAATATTCAAAGTAGCTGAAATAAATTATATTACACATAAAGTAAATTATTAGTTCAAAAATAGATTTTGATCTGCAAATGAATTCCAGAATAGCAATTTGATTTTTAAATTAAAACAAAACTACATTTTAGTGATTTTGAATAAGCTGTGAAAGTTGCCTTATAGAATCTAAGCTTTAGAATAAGTAATTGTCATTTATATTTATGTTTTTCTGTTCATCACATCTTTATATATAAAAGAAATTAACTATTGTTTTTTGACTGAAAACTATTTTTCTGCAATATTACTACTTGAGATCCTTCACAGAGAAACGTAAGTGGTCCCTATAAATTCAAAACTGATCATTTGTTTTTCACTTTTGTCTTGGTTACCCCTTGGGGTAAAAATAACAGGCTCTTATATCCGCATGGAAAACCGGAGACACGATGCCATTCATATATGACACGGTAAATTCCTTCCTTGTTTATCATGCTACTTTGTTGTTTAACTGAGCCACTTTGTGCCCCAAATGATTTGGTTGACCTGTAGCTCCATCGATGGTAGCATTAGCGCAGTTTGAACCCATGATTACTTTGGTTTAGAAACGATGTATTATACTATTGTTCCTTGATCTGGCAGGTGTGGGACTTGATTAAATTGGCAGATTATCTAACAGAGAGAGAAGATATAGACGCCTCTAGGATAGGAATTACTGGAATATCACTTGGAGGTTGGTTGAGAGAAGTTGAGAGGAATATGTTGGATACCAAGTTTGTTGTGACACATCACTTACATTATTCCTTGATTCAGGAATGCATGCATGGTTTGCTGCAGCTGCTGATACTCGCTATGCTGTGGTTGCTCCTCTGATTGGTGTTCAGGTGACATTGCATTATTGAATGAGGCTTATATTTAACAAGATGTGCTTCTGAAATAACAATTTCAACACTTTCGCATCATATACTTGAAGGGATTTCGATGGGCCATAGACAACGATAAGTGGCAGGCTCGAGTTGACAGTATTAAGCCGGTTTTTGAAGGTACGATGATGTATTGTTTCTGAATTTCTTGTATTTCATGTGTTTTTTGCTTTGCTTTAGTTATTGCTCCTGCTATTTCTTTTAGATTTATATAAAATGGAAGTCACTGTTCATATAACCCTAGTAACCATGTACCAGTTTGTTATGCTTTCATAAATTATAGTTAGGTCTCGTTTATGATTCATTATTTACAAATTATAATATACTACCTATGGATTAGAGTACATGGTGAAGTTGGAATCGTGTTTAAGAGTAAGACCTAGAAGGAAAATATGATATGTACATGGGTGCTATTGGGTACTTATTCAAGTTTGCCAGCTATGAACGACTAAACAAATATTCTGAACGTGCCTTGGTAATTTGTACATCCTAATGCTCTTGTCCTCTTGGGTTCATGTATGCAGTGGCTCGTGATGATTTGGGCAAAAGTGCTATTGACAAAGAAGTGGTGGAGAAGGTCAGCTAAGTTTTTATAATTCCAGCTATAATTGTCTTGAGACTTCAAATGAATTTCTATATACTTTGATATGTTTACTACTTTAAGAAAACATGCTTGACAATTGTTGGTGCTATGGTACATTAATCTACGATAATTGCTAGTTATTCATCCATTGGACAGAATTTCCATATAGAGCTTTGTCTTTATAAGTCAAATTTACGTGATTTGCAGTAGATACTAGATACTAACCTTAAGATTTTATATTTCTGAATCAGGTGTGGGACAGGATTGCTCCTGGTTTAGCTTCCCAATTTGATTCCCCGTACTCAATTCCATCAATTGCACCACGTCCTCTGCTTATTCTCAATGGTAAGATCCTTGTATTTTGTTGTTTTCAACACTTTCAAATTGTAGTTGGAAATAATATTCATATGCAAATTGATGTGTGGAATGCACTACAATACAAGTTTTGCACTTCTTAAATATATATCAATTACTTATTAGATCTATGCATCCGTATTAGTCAATTTAGATACTTTTGGGGGTTTTGATTTAACTTGGAATTGAAGCATTCAATTGGGTGTTCCTAACTCTAGGTGCGGAAGATCCTAGGTGTCCTCTTGCCGGATTGGAGATTCCAAGGGCAAAAGCAAGCCAGGCATACAGAAACTTTGACCGTGTAGATATTTTCCAGGTATGCACTCTTTGTATGGTCACTATCACTTTGTTGAGAAATCTCACACCTGCCAAATGTGGACTCCATCATAAATTTTAAAAAAACGCCTAGATTTAACATTGGCTGCAACCATTTAATTTCAAACTACTCATAATAATAGAAATGGTAATGAAGTCGCTTGAACTAAAGCTTTGCAATTGATTGCTTTGATATGCAGTTTATTGCAGAACCTGGAATTGGGCACCAAATAACGAAATTCATGGTGAAAGAGTCATCTGATTGGTTTGACAAGTTTCTAAAGCCTCAACTATGCCCGGATTGTAAAATTATAAACAAACTCACTCTGGATCATTCCAGTTGTCTTTGTATCATTGTATGTGTGGCGTGCTATGATTTTCTGTTTAATGTATCCTCTAGTCCATGTTATTATCGCAATAAAATGTAGAACCATAGTTCTATTCTATGTGTGTCTGACTTATGGCCAAGAGACATGATTCTTATCTGTTTCGTATGCACGCGCCTTTAGAGTGTGATTGGTTAAGGGAACTACCGAGACTCTAGCAAGAGATATGAGCAGTAGCAAAGTGGCAAGAGATATGAGCAGTAGCAAAGTGGCAAGAGATATGAGCACTTCTCTCCCTCTTTTATCTTTTTAGGTGAATATGAGCACTTCTCTTTATTGGCAAACCAGTGGGGGTGTTATTGATATTTCAACCTATCTCGTGGGAGGTGAACGTAATTTTCCCTAAAGATATTATTTAGCTTCCTAGAAAAATCTAAATTCATAGGATAAAAGTTTAAAAATTCAATGATAATTCCTTCAAAAAATAATCAATGATAAAAAAAAACTTTAACGACGATTTCTACGTTATACTCAAAAAAATCGAGTGTACCGATACATAGGTCTTTAATTAATAGTTAAATGAATTGTTTTTTGAAAGAAAAAAAATTATCATTTATAATTATAATAACTAAATCTTGTTTACCAAAAATGTCGGCTAAATAGAATTTAATTTTCTGAATTTTTATTACTCATAATAGTTAATATTGATTATTTTTTATGATTAAATGTAAAAAAAAATAGTATGATTTTCTCATAAATAATAAAATGATGTTTTTCCTTATGAAATGATATTTACTAAAATATAAATAGCTATTTATTTCATGAAAATGATCGTGAATTTATTGATTTTAAAACAAGTGTATCAATAAACTTCAAAATTTGAATTATTCATATTTGGGTAATGCTAAAGAGTGCTTCTGGGGCACTCCTTAAGGTTTTTAAATGGTAAATTTTTATGAAAATTTATGTATTTAATGAATTGAAAATTAAACTATTTGACTTATTATGAAATATTTTTTTAATTTAAAATGTTAAAAAAATATTTCAAAGACACTCGTTAGGAAGACCCTTAATATCTTAACCTTATATGGGGCAATTTGAGGAATAGTTTTTTAAACAAGTGAGAGCTAATGGATGTAGAATTTTGAAAAGAGTCTTAATGTTAAGTGACAGAAAAAATAAAAAGAATCTTATAATGAGAGAAAGATGAAATACATTTATACTTAAATATGTAACGGTGTGTTATTTGGCATGGCAATATTTTGTTTAAAAGGTTTATCTATCATGTGCACGCGAATGTGTTTGGGACCAATAAAAATACTACAGAGTCAAAGTAATGGCGGGAAACACAAAAGCAACCAACTAAACTAATAGATGTATTTGTCCAGTTTCCGTGTCGTGCCATCAAGCATTTTTTTTTGTAATAATTATACTATTAATTTTTCTTGATATATTTAAAACATGCAACTAGTGTTTATAAAAAGGGATCGAGTGATTGATAAACAAAGAAAAAATGGAAGAAAAGGAAGCCGTTGAAGCTCAGAGCAAGTTCAGATCAGAGTTTCTTCAAATCCTCCGTAGCAGAAGACCTCCTCAAGGTACTATTATAATCTCGATCGCTATGTATTGATTGTGCAATGATTCTTTTTTTCTTCTTGAAGAAATGATATTCGTTTGTTATATATGTTTGTTTCAGTTCCGTTGACCGTTCGAAGTTGCAAAACCAGTTGTGCATAACTCTCCTCCATCAGTCGACGAGGTTTTCAAGTTTCAACACTCATGTTCGATTTTCTTCTTCATTTGCTTGTTCAATCCATTAACAATTTTATTGGAGGAGATTATGAAGTCTTGTCCAAAGAAAGGCATTGTGAACTTCTAAGATTTGCTCAAGGACGAGAATCTGTATCTAACTATAGAGGTAATTATAATTAATTAACTAATTAGTTTTATTTCTCTCGAGTTGAATTTTTGGATTGACATTTTTGTTATTTGGATTTGATTTTTAGGTCTAGTATTACACTCTTGATGGAACTCATAGATAAGAGAAAAGTATATTGATTAATTGAGAGAGAATTGTCATTACGTACAATAAAGCCTATATAGCAATCAGAACAATTAACTAGTTTAACTAACTAGCTAATTAGTAATTAGTCTAACTAACTAGTATGACTAATATTGTATCTAATATCTAGACAATAATTATGTTTGTTGATTTTGTAGGAAGGTGATCAAGGATGGCTGCCTGTGTTGATTTTGAGCTTAAAGGAAAGTGATAAGCAGAGAAGAAGGCCTGCAGTTGTTTTCCTTCACAGTACAAATTCGTATAAAGAATCTCTGCGCCCATTGCTTGAGGTTGTTATACTGCACTTTCACTGCTTCACTCATCGCTCATTTTGTTCAACTCCTATGAAATAGGATTTGTGATTGTTTAATTAATTATTATATTGTGGATTTAATTTGTCTTTGGTTTCGATTTTTGCGCTTCTTGTTTCAGGCATATGCTTCGCGGGGATATATAGCAATTTCAGTTGATTCTTGTTCCCATGGTGAACGTGCGAAGGACATAAACACCTATCGTGATGTATGTGTTTGATTTGGTTTCTTTACTTCACTTAACTTTCTTTTAGTTCTAATCTATGAAGCACCGGCACAAACACCAGATATGACACAAACATCGATAACAATTATAGAAATTAGAAGTAACTAAATGTAACTACATGTATTGGTTAGTATCGTGTTAATTAGTGTAGAATACTAACGTATGTCAGACAACATGTACGACAGCTAACACGTGTTCAATCTAAAATGTGTGTGATGCCATAGGTTCTGTCCAATGGATTGCACTATATTATTTAGGGAAAAGATTTAGCTTATGTTCAAATTTCAATCTATTTGGAGCAACAAAATTTAGAAATTGATTTGATTTGAAATCATTGGATTTAGTTTTGGGGGACTTTAGTGGGACATATTCAAAATAATGGTAATAAAATAAGTTACTCAGTAAATTTTCAGTTCCAAAATAGATTTTGATTTGCAAACTAACTCATTTATTGTTGTAATGAATTCCAGACATAGGAATTTCATATATAAATTATATCGTATTGACATTGTAGTGATTCGCGTTGGAGATTGATATATTTCTGGTTTAATAATTACTTTTGTGTTGCTGTTTTTCTGTGATAATTAGATTATTGCTTGTTTAAGTAAGTGTTATAATTAGAATGTTGTTTGTTTAGTAAGTAAAGTAGTCGCTAGGTAATGATGTCTAGTGTTCTTAAGTAATGATGACTAGTGTTTAGAGTAGATTTACTGCAGATTTTATTTTCAGTCTCACAAGCAAGCTTATGGTTTGGCTCTATATATTTGTAGTGTATGTTTCAGTTTAATGTATCAAAGTATCTTTGTTTTTTTACTTTGTTCTCTAAAACTTTATTGTTTTTTCAGTTTTTCTGGGTTTTCTTCTTTCTTCTCCACCATTTTCACCTTTAGGTCCTTTTTTCTACAATTTGGAATACGGAAATGCTAGTTAAAGCGAAAAAAGCCTATGCGAAAACATCACGATGCTGTCTAGATATATAGCTTCCTACACCTCTTTCCATTTTATCCGTCCATCAACCCATGTTTTCCAGATAAAGCGGAGATCCAACGATTACAAGAATTCGTGAAAAGTTCGGGACAAATTGTTTTGCTAAAAATAGCATAGCTCTTCGGAATAACCTGAATGAAAGTTGCCCTATAGAAAATAACTCTTTTCCTTAAATATTACTACTACTTCAGACACAAATAATCAGCATAAAATTGAAAACTGATAATTTATTTTTCACTTTTGTCTTGGTTACCCCTCGGGGTAAAAAAAAACAGGCTCTTATTTCCGCATGGAAAACTGGAGACACAATGCCATTCGTATATGACACGGTATAGTCCTTCCTTATGTATCATGCTGCTTTGTTGTTTAACTGAGACCACTTTGTGCCCCAAATTATTTGGTTGACCTGTAGTTCTGTAGTTCGTGGCATTAGCGCAGTTTGAACTCAAGATTAACTTTGACTCAAAATGTGTATTATTCCTTGATCTGGCAGGTATGGGACTTGATTAAATTGGCAGATTATCTAACACAGAGAGAAGATATAGACCCCTCTAGGATAGGAATTACTGGAATATCCCTTGGGAGGTTGGTTAAGAGAAGTTGACACTTGAGAGGAATATGTCAGTTACAAGGTTCGTTGTGACTCATAACTTACACGATTCTTTGATTCAGGAATGCATGCATGGTTTGCTGCAGCTGCTGATACTCGATATGCTGTGATTGCTCCTCTGATTGCTGTTCAGGTGACATTGTATTATTGGTTGAAGCTTACATTTCAAAAGATGTGCTTCTTAGACAACAACTTCACACGTTTTGCATCATATACTTGTAGGGATTTCGATGGGCCACAGACAACGATAAGTGGCAGGCTCGAGTTGAAAGTATAAAGCCTCTTTTTGAAGGTATTGTAATGTGTTGTTTGAGAAATTCCTTTTGCCTTTCACGTGTTTATTGTTGCCTTGCTTTAGTTATTGCTCCTACCACTTCATTCAGATTTATATAAAATGAAATAACTGTTTGGGTCATATAACCCGGTAATCATACCAGTTTTTATGTGTATTATGATATCATAAATAGTTTAGACTTTAGATTTCATATGTAAATTATGATAGACTCCCTATGGATTAAATCATATGGTGAAGTTGGAAAAGTGTGTAGAAGGGGGTTATGTTATGATATGAATCTCGGTCCCTTATGCAAGCATTACCAGCAATGAATGACTGAACAAATATTCTAAACGTGCCTTGGAAGTTACATCCTAATGCTCGAGTTCATGCTTGCAGTGGCTCGTGATGATTTGAGCAAAGGTGCTATTGACAAAGAAGTGGTGGAGAAGGTGAGCTAAGTTTTTACAATTCCAACTATAATTGTCTCGAGACTCCATATGAATTGCTATATGCATTGCTTTAATTGCTAGTTATTTATCCCCTGGACAGAATTTCCATACAGAGCTTGTCTTTGTTATTCAAATTTAAGTGTTTTGCAGTAGATACTAACCTCGAGTTAATATTTCTGAATCAGGTGTGGGACAGGATTGCTCCTGTTTAGCTTCCCAATTTGATTCCCCCTACTCAATTCCATCAATTGCACCACGTCCTCTGCTTATTCTCAATGGTAAGATCCTTGTATTTATTGTTTATTCAACATTTCCAAATTGTAGTTGGAAACAATATTCATATGCAAACTGATGTGTGTTGAAAGCACTGCAATACAAGTTTTGCACTTCTTAATGATATATCAATTACTTATTAGACCTATCCATCCGCATTAGTTAATTTAGATGCTTTTGGGGGTTTTGATTTTAACTTGGAATTGAAGCATTCACTTGGGTGTTCCTAACTCTAGGTGCGGAAGATCCTAGGTGTCCCCTTGAAGCAAGCCAGGCATACAAAGTTTTTCACCGCGCAGATAATTTCCAGGTATGTACTCAAATTGTATGGTCAATATCACTTTGTTGAGAAATCTCACGCCTGCCAAATGTGGACTTCCCTCATCAATTTGAAAAAAAAAAAAAAACCTAGAGTTAACATTGGCTGCAACCTGCAATTTTCATTTCCAATGTTGCATCATTTAATTTTAAACTACTCATAATAATAGAAATGGTAATGAAGTCGCTTGAACTAAAGCTTTGCAATTGATTGCTTTGACATGCAGTTTATTGCAGAACCTGGAATTGAGCACCAAATAACGAAATTCATGGTGAAAGAGTCAACTGATTGGTTTGACAAGTTTCTAAAGCCTCAGCTTGTGCCTGGATTGTAAAATTAAAAACCAACTCGCTCTGGCTCATTCCGGTTGCCTTTGTATGATTGTATGTATGTCGTGTTGTGATTTTCTGTTTAATGTATCCTCTAGTCCATGTTATTATCGCAATAAAATGTAGAACCATAGTTCTATGTGTGATTGGTTAAGGGAAATACCTGTGAAAGTGTAGCAAGAGAAATGAGCATTTTCTCTTGATTGGCAAGGTAGACCAATGGGGTGGGGGAGCGGGGGAGGAGAGGGTGTGGCCTGCAATTTTTCTTCTCAGTGATGTGATGAGAAGAAAAGTGGCAGGGAGAGCTCTAACCTTTTCGGGTTTTTTTCTCGCATGTCTTTGGCTCTTTGTATTGATAACAACGCCTACTTAAAAACATTCATATATAATGTTGACTAAAAAGGATTAATTCCGTTATATGAATGAACACGACTAGACATTCTATGCTGTCCAAAATGTACATCTAGAAACGTAGGAGATTTTTTAGAAGGTCCGAGTTTGGTTCGGATATTAATTAGGACATGGTCTGTGGTTTCTCCTATCCTCTATCCCAGATTGGAAAAAATTTCAAACAAAATGTTAATGTGTACTATACACTATGACCTCCATGAAAAGCCTCTTTCTTCCTTGGAGATCAAAGACCATCAGATAGATAAGTGAATCCATTAATAGATAATAAATGGTGTAGTGAATCCATTAATAGATAATAAATGGTGTAGTCAATAATCCAATGCTTCCTCCAAAAGGAATCAAGAATTATCACACCATCAATCAAACCATGGAAGTAATTGGGCTGGCACACTACGTTCCACCGTACTTAAAATTATCAGCACAGGAGAAAGCTAAATGTCAACCTCGAAATACGACTTTAATAAAAATGGAAGCAACCAAATGTTATTCAAGCACGTTGATTATTGAGCTCAATTCTAGCCCAAGTACAGATGCATAAAATCACATTGAAACTCTGTACAAGTCACCACTTCAATACACATCTTAAAACAACAAAAACCATTCTTACAGAAAACGTATACATTTTAAACAAATTAAGATTTGAACAATGAGCCGCTATATCAATTGCTAACTAGTTACCTAGACAAACAGAACAGAAATGATCAGAAAACAATCAGCCTTTCTTTGGCATTGCTGCAAGCCTAGTGTACATTCTTGCCATGGACTGATAGCCTCGAACATCACCTGAACGTAGAAGATTACCTGCACCGCCAACAGAAAATAAGTGAGAAATGGCATTCTTTCCAACTAGATTACAAGTTTTCAGTTCACATTCTTTTTGTTTCAGTACAAAGAAAATAAGGTGTATATATTTTGGAATGAGTTGCGGGCTTAAGGATTTGAAGTTCTTTATCTTCCAAAAAATACTGATATGCTAAGAGCTGCTAGGAAATTTTATAATGAACAGCGAAATTCTGGAAAAGTGCATATCAATTCAAATAGCACGCAGTTAAAGAACAAACGGGCCATCATTAAGTGAAATGTCAAATCCTAGTGGACCACCACACCCATTCTATCGAGCATAATTGATAAGCATGATGATGTTTAAAAATAGTTAATTGGCATATCTTTTGCAGTTTCTCAATCCTCAAGTCCAGCTTCAATCTGATCACCTATGATCAATAAAGCTATACGGTCCATATCTGAATACAAGTTTCTTTTTCTAGCAGTTTTATTATTCATTTGGAGGGAGGAGGATATAACTTCTTTCCATTCCACGGCATTAGAGGGAAAAAAAATGATATGGAACAGAGAAAGTTTAACAACCTGAATCACAATTCAGTGGGCTGTCAGGTTCTGGATGAGCCATCAATGCAATTATAGCTCTACAAACAGATTGCAGAGTCCATGCGGGGCTCCAAGCAGTTTTCAAGATATCTAGGCAAATCTCTCCGGTCTGGAAAATTATTAGAAGTTTAAAAAGTATTCATGAAAAAATGTCAAGAAAAACAAATCCAATTGAATAAAATCTATCTATCAAATTTATAAAGAACAAAAGGAAAGCAAAAATAATTGACTAGGAATTCAACTTCAAATCAATATTGTTGTCAGTCTCCAACAAGTTCTTATGAAACTCAAAGGGGAGGGGGCGTAATAGTGGAAATTACTGGTCTCTAATTTATCAACATCATTGGCCTTCCCATTATAGAGAAGGCAGTCAAGACAACCACACCAGTCTAAATCTTAATTCAACCGTTTGATTCGGATTGGCTGGAGAAAAAAAATTAAAACCAATCTAATCACATGCAACATGTTTGGATCCTCCTATACCACAAACTCGAAACAAGCCAACTTATGAATACCCCTAATTACAGACTGATGGTTCATAGCACTATGAAAGAGACTACTAGGATATCAGATCCCATTCACTCTTCATGTGAACAACTACTACATATTTTTAAGTGCAAATTACAATGACTTCCCTGAGATATCTTCAAATAACACAAACATCCCCTCTATTTTTACATCAAACACTAAGCTCATTTAATTTTCAAGGTGACAGTTGCCTCTCTTATAAATTAATATTGTTTGCCATCTGTTAACAAAAATTCCTCAGACCATAGTTTTAAAAACCGGATAGGCCAAACCGGAAACCAGACCCTTGGCCGGTCCAGTCACAGTGTTGGACTAGATATGCATATGAAACGGTTGATTTCCAGTTCAACCGGTCGAACCGGTTCGATTCAACAGTTAAACTGATTTGTAGTTACATCAAAAATTAAATAAATGGCACTGGCACTCTAAGGAGTAGAACTTGAGAAACTTGATGTACTACTTTACATCCTTAACCGCTGGGAAAATGTGGAATCTTGCAAAATTATCACTTCTACTTGTTTAAATATATATGTTACTAGTTTTCTTGTGTTAGATTACTTGCTTTAATATGTATGTTACTACTGTTTTCAAAAAAAAGTATATACTAACATTTAACTTCTATAAACTAAATTGTAATAACTTAAACTTTCAAAACTTATCAAATTAAAAATAAATCTAGTGTATGTATTTATAAGTAATAAATTTGTAACAATTTTTATTTTAATATAAACTGGGTCAACAGTCATGTGGTTCAACTATACTACTAACACAGGGCCTTGACTGGGTCAATCACCGGTTGCGGTTAGGGTTTTAAAACATTGCCTCAGACTACTTTCCCTCACTCAGCAAATAATCTACAAAGAAGGGAATATGCAAAGAAAGTATGACCACATTGCTAAGGCTACTCTCTTACTAAATCTACCTTTTTCACCACAATGAAAATACAGCACCTGAATTACCATGTGTTGCCGAATTAACATTAACTTACTGGTGCATTTTATTTTGCTAATTAAAATCCATACTTCAACAAGTTCAATGAAATTGACAGAGCGTAAAGTTCACCCAAATTGGTCAGCTTATTATTAACCCAACAACAAGTGGCATACAGGGTGCGGACATTCAGATAATGGCTCAATACCCCAATCATGAGAGGCATATTAGTGTTGCCATGTTCCAACCAATTTGGTATATTAGTTGCTCAATTTGGCATAGAGATAATTAAGTTTTACCAGCCAAACCAAGATGAAAATAGACCAACCAATTTGATATATTAGCTATTGTCATCTTGTTATTGATTTTGTAGACAAAATATATGAAGTCAAACACCAAACTGAAAAAAGCAAAGGCATGAGGTGTATCCATCACTCACACCAGACTTTAGAAAAACACCATTATTACCCTCCAGCAGAGGAGCTTTAGGCTCAGAAAGCCAGTTTCACAGATGAGACACCAAATGAAAAGACGACAGACGAAAACTTTTTCTCTTTTTGTCTCTAACAGCAAGGTAACAGTGTTTTTGGCAAACTAGAGGGTGTATGTGCGACATTTTAACATATCTCAGGGGAATGCAATGCAATTAACCCTATTTTTAAACTATTATCATCACTTGTATGGAATGCTTGATAAATCATTCATCAGCAAAACAAATTAGGATGATATAGTTCTCTTCAGATATCCATCATACAATTGTGTTCTAAAAGTGAAAAGCATCAGCAAACAACAATCTGACAGTATCTTAAAGAGCAATTCATTGTACCTTAAAATGCACGTTGGGGTGAAATATTTTAGTCAAAAACCGAACTTGAGGAGGTTGTAAAGGATAGTGCTCTGGAACAGAAAATGCAAGCTGGAAAACACCCCCGTCATATGGAGTCTCTGAAGGTCCCTAATAAACCAGAGCAAATTTCAAATCATCGCAGACCGGTTCAAATTAATTCGATTCGAGAATATTAGCTACTATACCTTGATTAGAGCTGTCCATTTAAATATGTTGGAATCATCGCAAACGAGTTGAATATCAGGATCAGCTGTCTTCTCTCGTTGCACTTCTTTGTACTCCTTGAACAGCCTCGCCCTCGATGCCTGCGTTTAAAACACAAACAAATCCAATTTCAATGCTAATCTTGCTACAATTACAAGAACACAAATCCAATTTTGCATAACCCTAACCAATAACCACCAACAAACAAGACCTACTAATCAATTCAATACAAGTTAATTGAAGACACTAAGAATTGCATCAATTAACGAACGAACCTGCATGATTGATGATATTCACAAAAAGTTGAAGAAGAAGAAGAAGAAGAAATCTCAAAAAATGTCCAAGAAAATTCACACTACATTCGTTTCTCTCTCCTCTAATTGCTACTTTTTCCCCTTTTGTGAATCAACCGTTGGATTAATACAACGGCGGAAAATTGCACGGGAGAGACTGTACAGCACTAGGGGATTGGATTCCAGCTGGCTTTCTTTTTTATAATTTTTTAATTTTATTGAATAATTTAGTGTGCACTTTTTTCTTAAAAAAAATAATTTTAAGAGATTAGTGATGATTATGGTGTAAAATAATTTTGTATCGTCATCCCATCATCTCGTTATATAGATATATCTTGTAAGTTGTAACCATCTTTTAAAACTAACAATTGCATTTTTTTCTATTTTTATAGTTTAAGTCTTCATAACTATAATTTCTCAATCAAAAATAAATATAAAACTTGTTTACTCTAATGAAACATATTATCTTTGTTTAATCTAATCTAATTTGATAAATAATACTCTCTCCATTCCTTTTTAATTGTCAGTTTTTAACTTTTTACACAAATCAAGACAATAAATGTATTTTACTACTTTTGATACAACAATTTATGTTTTTCCTATAATAGCCTTAATTATTTAATAACATATGTCATATATTTTTCTCTCTGTAATAAATTACTAAGAGCAATATAGGAAAACAACATTTAATGTTACATTGAACTTTGAAAGTGACAGTTAACTAGAAATAGGGATGGCAATTGGACCCAGTCCCGATGGGTACCCGCAAAAAATACCCACAATGGGTAGGGTAAAACCCCGTTTTCATGGGTTCGGGCTTAGGTCCGGATAATTACCCGCAAATTCAAATGGGTATGGGCACGGGTAAGGGCACTATAATGTCCAGCCTCGCAACCCGCATATACATATTTATATAATATGATAAATAATTTATTTATTTTTGGTGTATAATTAATTAATTTATTTAGCTATTTAAGTCTAAACCTAAACCTAAAAACTACTTAATTAAGTAACCACTCCCTCCTATTGGTGTAAAATTTTTTAGGGATATTTTGGATGTTTTTATTTGGCTAAATACTACGATTCGTACTATTTTATGAGTTGATTTGAAAACTTTTGGACCATAGTTTTATTTCAATTGTGAAATTTTTAGTGTCTTTTCATAATTAAAGTGCGGGTAATGGGTGCGGGTATGGGCACTTAGGTATCCATAGGGTATGGGGAAGGACACTAAAATTGTTACCCACGAGGGTACGAGCTCGGGTACGGATATTTTTTACAGACGCGGATATGGGAAAGGGCACTGTAGTACCCTACACATAGGGTACCCATTGACATCCCTAACTAGAAACAAAATTTCTGCAAAAGTGACAATTAAAAAAGATCGGATAAAGTAATAGTTTAGTGAATATGCCCTATTAATGTAAATTAGTTTTACATTGTCATTCAACTGACAAGAACTCTTTATACATTCATCTGACAAGAACTCTTTATATTGTCAAAGTTAATTTATAATTATAGTGCATGTCTCATTTTCTCAAATAATAATTAGGGTACACAAATCTCTTTTATGAAGTATAATTAATATCAATTTTCAATGTAAACTTTTTTATATTAATTCAATCTTATATTATTATTTTGGTCCTCGTTATTACTTTAATCTATATAATATTATTTTTCATTTAAGTCTTTGTAATATACATTTTTCCATTTAAACTCATTTTTCAGGTCGAGACCCTATCATATATGGAATTGATTAAGCATAAACCAAGGGTGACCCTAGTATGAACCCTGAATTAGAAGAACCATTGGTGAACCTCAACAAATTACTTGATGCAGTCGGTTACCAACCGGTCACCGTTTTTGAAAAGAAAAATAAAACAACCTAAAAAAAACTTTGTTTTTGGGACCTGGATCCTCTCATGCGAGTTCTCTTTTACATTCTACTCTAATTTCATCCTTTGATTCTCTCTTTACCATTCTTTTCCCTCTTTTGTCAACACTGTTGGATTTAATCCAACGCTTGAAAAGTGCACAGGAGAGATCACACTACCAAAGCGGCAGGAGGTGATCCGTTTGCCAGTTTTTGAGATCACTCAAAAAAATGGAGACAATATTGTTGTTCATAGAGAGAAAACAAGGAGTGCCGGCAGGAAAATAAATAAATAATGATTAACCACCTATGATAGGTAAATGAAAGGTCCATGTCTCAAAAACAGTTACAAAAATGATGGGGAACAAAACTAACAGGAACCCAGAGTATAACAAGGACCGTAATGAAACGAATGCATTTAATGGAGATCACTCCAAAAAAAAAATCAGGGACCAAAGTGAAAATGTAGGTATATATTACATGGATAAAAAAAATATTAGTATAGCCTAAATCTATCGCCGGTTGGCAGAGAAGCAAAACAATATGGAACAGTATAAAAAAAATATACATACATATATATATATATATATATATTGATATATAAGAAAGTAAAATGTAAAGAATAATGAAAAAAATGGCAAGAGTGGGCAAACAAGTGAAAAAAGCAAAAAACAAATCATAGTTTTTTAAGGGCCATCAGCTCGGGCCTGGAGTGGATTTTGGTTTCACTTTTGAAAAGTCAACAAGGTCCCCAAATAACTTATCCTCTGGCTTGGAAGGCTTTCCGGATGGCGCATAAGATGCAGCAGAAACCTGGTAAGGATTTCTTGAAGCATTATCATCTCTCACAGATAAACCATACATTTGCTGCTCGATATATTGAGGCCCTTGTTGCTGTTGCTGACCATAGCCGTATCCCATAAATTGGTTACCATACATCTGTTGAGGATACATGGAAGCCACAGGACCATTTTGCATTTGATGCGGAACCATGCCCATATAAGGACCTGCAACACCCTGAATATACGGAGGCTGCAAACCCAATTGGTTACTTTGAACCTGGTTATTGATTGAAGGAAAATGGCTAGCATTTGGCTGCATATACATTCCAGCAGCCTGGTCATACCCGGTTGCTTGAGGTCCCTGAGGAAGGGCAGCAGTTTGTACATGTACTGTGACTTGCAGTGGCTGCGGGTATTGACTGCCGGCTACTGGACTACCATTGTCTGCAGGTTGAATTTCCCAAGGAGGAGGGGGAAATGATCCACCACTTTGTGTACCTGTATACAAAAAAAAAAGGTGAATAAAAAAAAAAGTCCAACATAAATGAGAGCAGAGATCCTAAATAGTGACATTCTCCTCAATCCAACAGGTTACTGCTACTGAATTGGAAAATAAAACACCGAAGATTTGCAAATTTTTCATGAACCAACTTAAAAGCAAAGATCAGAAATCATAGAAACTACTAAAAAGAATAGAACATAATTGTGAAAGGATTTGAGCTAGACAGGAATTAAATCTAAAAAGAAGCATTAAGTGCACCATAAACGGGTGAAGGTGGCTGTTGCTGTTGCTGTTGCTGTTGCAGTTGCACAACCTGACCATTCCAGGCAGGACCTGTGTTTTGAGTATATAGTGATTGCTCGTACCGAGGTGACCCCACATTAGGCATACTTCCATTCGGGTAAAATACACCTTGAGATGTGATAGTTTGTTGTTGAAATTGGGGGGCTATTGGCTGGGTATTAACAGAAGTTGGCACAATGTTTCCATTAGAAAACATATCAAAAGGAACAAGGGCATTCTGTTGAGACACAGGACTGGCGGGCTGTTGTTCTACAGGAACAAGAGCAAGTGAATTATCTGCTTTTGGTGAGTTATACTCTTCACCACTGAGCAGATCCCATTTAGGATCAACCTTCACTGGAGGAGCTGAACCATTTGATGTAGAGGGTGCAGGAAGCAACAATTGATTAAATGTTTGAGACCCTGCTTCAGCACTAGAAGATGATCTGCAAAAAAACATATTAACTTGAGAGCCATATAATATAACCAAAAGGCACCAGACAGGTTTAGTCAACTTGAAATGCTTTTCGACACCAATCTATTTCTGCATGTTTATACTTAATATACACAAATCCATTGCTCCAACATAGAGTAACACATAAATGGAGACTTCCTGTGACACATAATGCTCCCAGGTCAAATAAGAAGAATGAAAAAAACTAAGTGTCTGTTTGATTCCCTTACTAAAATCCATTTTTTAGTTTTTAAATAAAAACTGAAAAACTTGTCTGCTTAACTTTTTAGTGAAATTGTTTTACAAAAATGATTCTTGTTTTCTTGTTTTTAAAACTAGAAAATCAAAACAGGTAATACTGGTTTTAAAAACTAAAAAACCAAAATACAATCAAACAAGCCCTAACAATCCAAAATAAATTAGCACAGAACTTCACTCAACCCTAGCTTTAAAGCCAAAACACATCTTCAATTCCCATAAAGAAAAGAGATCAGACCACTAGAAACAATATAAAAAAGTTTCCCAGTTTCATTGGCAAATATAACTTTCAATTTATTTTAAATTAGAAAAACCACTGTGTCAAGAAGAAAATAGCAAACAGAAAAGATGTGTTATAACAGGGTGAAAAATAAATTACTTGAATTATAATTGGGTGAGGGTTGAAAACAATAGTATCCTATGTTAATGAATGCAGAGTAGTAATGGAGAGCGGCAATAGACATTGGACTACCTCGCATCAGTTTGTTTACTAGTATCTCCAGTATCAATCAAAGGACCATCAACATCTATAAGTGCTCCACTAGGTTCAGGATTTGGTTTCTCAGTGTGATTTTGAACAGCAGCTCCCGAAGAAATGGATTCATGCTTGTGATTTTGAACAGCAGCTCCCGAAGAAATGGATTCATGCTTGGAAAGTACACGCTGCAGATCATCATTAAGAGCTAGTCCTTGGCATAGCAGTGACTCGTCCCTGGAGAAAATTAAACCATAAATAATAACTAGCTTTTTCTTTGGATTTAAATAAGAAAGTTCATCAAGAATACACTAAAATGAATTTAATATGTAAAGAATATGATGGCGTGGTCATCATGAAAAAGAACAGCAGGCCTTACGAAGTTGAATTAACAAGGTGTACCACTCTTTGCTTGTATGTGCGACATTGCTCCACCAAATCAACAATAACTTCCTGCCGGAGCCCCTAAACATAGAAGCAATGGTCATACATGTAATGCACCAATGCTACATATTCAAAAAAATCAGTGCTTCCCCGATTGATAAAACCCTCAAGTTTCACATGAAATTTTTCTATCTAGATACATCATAATTTGAAAGCCCAAATTGAACATCTTACTTCTTTGTTACCAGGCTCTAAAGCAGTGAGCATTTCTGCAAGAACGTCCATAATACCACGTGCATTCTGAATTTCGGTCAAACTGACACAAAAAGCTCAATTAGAACAAATCAATGCACAGTCAGATATGGTAATTTGTACCACATAGAATAATGTTTATCATCATCTAAGAATAGTTAAGAATACCAACAACACACTTTTAACAAAACATTCAATATTATTCGGTAAGTTTTCCCTCTTAAAAACCTAGGTCCTCTCTATGTAGTGGGACCAACATGAAATTAACCAACAATAGTGTGTTGGAAAAATTGTCAAATGTTCCTCTAATAGTTATTACTGATAACCTACTCTTGAACAGCCTCGTCATAGTTCATAATGTCAATCCATTTAAATTCCCAAAGGTTAAGTTATTAGATTTTGGGCGGGGGAAGGGGTTGGTCTTACGAATTTAGAGATACTGATGAATGTACCCATACAAGCATTTCTTAAGCTATCATTTAAATCGAGAAACAAGAGAAAGCTTTAAAATCCAATTACATATTGATCTTCTAAGCTATTTTACATAGATCAAGAAATGAACAAACAAACAAACAAACAAACAATAAATATGAAAATGGAGTGACAAAGTGATTTAAGGGGAGGAACATGTGATTAATGTATAGAAAAACTATGATGTAACAAACATCTTAACTGAAAAAATAATATGCAAGGCTATGCCAATTACAAAATGAAACAAAACATGTCTTAAAAAGGTGGCATTTTAGCTTAAAAGAAAATCTACACAGATAATGAATATGGTTATGATAATGTACTACACTAAAATTAAGTACTATTATATATAATTAACAAATTCCATAAAACAAAGATATGAAGATAGCATGAGGGTTAGAAAATAGGAAATGAAAACAACTATGTTAACTTCCTTTTATATGATAACATGGAGAGAGATGTACCTAAGGGTTGGAAACTCAGCCTCCACTGAGGACTCAGCTGCCGGTTGCCGAGAATCAGAATCACGTATATTTTGAGGGTATGATCCCAATGGTTGTGTTTGTAATGGTGTGAATACAGGTGCAGATTGCTCAGACCTTTGAGGGAACGGAGCCCCCGCATGCTAATAAAAAAAATCATTTATAGAATTAAAGAGATGTACAAAGATATTAATTTAAAAAAGTTTTATGCAATTATTCTGGGTGCAACCATTCATTCCCAAAACCTATATATGCAAACAGATGAGATTAGAGAGCGTTATATCCTCAAAAAAAGTGCCAAATGCATCTCAAATGTAATAAGATATGAAAATATCTTTTAGTATCTTGGTATTGTCTTGAAGTATCTTAGATTATCTAATCTCATAGGACAAGTTATTTCATTTCATTCTAGAGGCTCTTGCAAGATTAGATTATCGCTTAAATTAGATTCCATATTTATTTAGTATTATCGTGATTTGTTTCCCTCTTAAATTAGGATTTGGAGTCTTGTATCCGAATAAATAAGGGTCGGTGTTTAATCTTAATGTGTCAATCATATAAAAACATATTTATCGTTGAAACTCTTTATTCTTTCTTTTCCCTGTTAATCTAAAATCTTATAACTTAACATAGATTCAGTGTAATCCTCCCTATTGCTAGGGGGACTCTACTATAATAATTGTATTCAAAAACCTTTCGTGGCCATCACTGTCTTCCATCAAGGAGGCTGATCTTTCTAATTTGGTTGTCATATGTCCAAGGAAATGCCATTGTTTGGTACAGAGCCTGCCAATTGGGTGTTCCCACAAACACGGTCACCGGAGGAGTCTCACGGATAGTCACACGCATATGTCTCCAAAGCTTCTTGTCGGCATGTGAGGTCCACAGAGTACCTTTCTGTGGTCTACTCATTGTATCGCTGGTTACATTTGGTCCAAAGTGCTTCCTGGTTATGTTGAGAGTAAAACCACTTTTAACTTGTGGGTCTCACATTCAAATTTGATTTTGCCACCGTTTGGATTGAGCTGTTGTGGCCCCTCAACATGATCTTCCTAGATATACTCCTATTCCTCCAACCCAGCCTAAAGACATTCGGTCTTCGGCATTGATCTTGTCCCAGTCACAATTTGGTGTTGGTTTAGTCTTTAACTGCACTTTGGTACGATTTTGTCTCAATTATGGTCTACCCAACAGCTATATCTGGCCACTTTTGTCTTTCAAAAAGATGCATATACAATACGTAAATTGTAATAAGCTTTAACTTGAGGGAGATCGTTAGAAGCAACAAAAATATGTTATAATATCTTGATATTTTTTAGAATGTCTTCGGTTATTTCATAAGATTAATTTCTATCTTAGGGTATCTTAGATTATATCTTAAAATTAGTTTCCATGCCTTTTTGTATCACATCATATCATAAATCATAAACCATATTCAAAAAGTTAAGTCTTCATTCTTTATCTTTCCTCTTTATCTAAAACCCTACAGCCTCAACATCAGCTAACAGTTCCCTTCCTACCTACTCATAATGGCAGGTAGAGAGCAAGGATAACGTACCAGCAGTTCCTGGTAGGCAGCATAATACTGTGGATATCTTGCCCTTGGGCCTCCAAAAGCTTCTTGCCAAGTATCAATAAGAGCCAGTATCTTCTCTCGGACATGATAATCGGGCTACAATTGGCGTGACAAATATTATAAACATATTTTGCATGATGAAAGCGGGTAACGAAATAGGAAGGCTGCTGAAACATTAAAGAAATATGAATACCTTCTTCTTTACTATTTTCACCATCTCATGAAGAACCTCTCTCTCCGCAACATGCATGTGGACAATGTCCCCGCAATTCTTTATGATTGTCTCCAGCAGCTAGAATATAACAAAAATAGACCAATAAAAAAAGTATTCTAATTGTTAAAGATGATAGAGGCTATTAGACCAGTGATTCAAAAGAAATGATATGGGTATTATCCATTCACAAAGAATACAAGATGAATACAATCTCACTAAGGCATTTGAGAGACCTTTTCTCTCCTAACAGAATGTCAATCGCAAAAAAAAAAAATGATTGTCGACCCTCTCTATATGCTTGGGGTTGTTTAAAGTGGAATGCTTATTTCAGAAAGTAACAGGAAACATTAAATCAAACAACCGCAGTGTGAAAAGAAAGTCAAAAAATACATATATACAAAAGCTGATTGAATAATGTTAAGATCTGGGCTGAAAATACTTATAGTAAAGTACATGAGCTTACAGTTAGCGCAAGAATTTGAATTTTAGAATTTCTATGTCCAATTCGCTTCTTTAAACCTTTAACGATATCCTTTGCTTGCCTGAAAAATCATAACCACAATGAGTTCTCAAACTATGAAGAAGCAAAACTCAAAAATTATATATAAGATTTCCATTTAAACACTCTTGCTCGTTAAAAAAAAACAAAGAAAATAAACATTCAGTTCCAAATTGTATATACAGGAGAGTATAGAAACGTGAACATGTAAAAATTGAGACATACCACCCGTTTCTCCCAATAGTAGAAGACATAAAACAAAAGAAATACTACATTCATACATGGGATTCCCAAACTTTGATACATAACTTGATAGACACAAATCCGAAACTATTGGTTCCTGAAAGCTTACATGTTATAAAAGTAAACCGACGATATGAACGAATCCTCTAACAGTCCTTTTGGAACTGTGTCTGCCTCGCATTTATCACATCTCAAAGCAACTCTAATATGGTATTATATTGAAGCTAGAAAATGTAGCCGTGGACGCGCCTGCAATTAACTATGTTTTCATCGTGAAAACAAACAGCCACTTACATGTAACATTCATTGTTGTGAATGTTTAAAGTAAACGAAGTGAAAGTTTCACACGAAAATTTCATAATAGCCTATCATGAGAAGAGAGTCACTCATAGCTTACAGCGACCAAAAACAAAAGACATGCTGTCTCGTAATTACAGGTCAGATGGTAAACGCATGCATGACATTTGATATGATGTGGTGTAGGTTTGAACCTGCAATTCCCCACTTTTCAGATACTACACAAGTGGATCACGCGCAAATTTGCAGAATCCAAAATAGCCATATACTATCCATATTCCCTGATTGATCAAACAATGTATAAAAAAATGGCACTCAAATTCAAATTCAACAAAATTTGCTATTCCTAATTTTCTCTGTTCCATTGCAATGTTTATCACATCGATCGACACAAACTCCACTCAATAACTTAACTGTCATGAGTCATCCATCCATACAAGAAAATCAAAGGAATTCAGTCTTTAATTTTATTTTATTTTATGTATTAATTCTGCAAGAAAAACAACTATTCGATGAAAATACGCAAGAAAGAAGAAGAAGATTTGAAATGGAAATCCCAACGCAATTGGTAGTTTCGTACCCGGGATCACGATTGAGTACATCACAGATCTCGAGATTCAAAGCCCAATCAGGACCAATGAGCAAGTCGCTGGTGGCACGTTCAACCAAAGGATTCACCATCGCAGTTTCACGAAGAGAATCGATCAAACACTTCACGACGGTGCAACGATCAAAGAAAGAGTGATACAACAGAGATAAAAACGTAACGGTTCCTCTCTTTCTATCTATCTCTCACAACACACACACACAAAGAAGATGGTGAACTCAACTGAATTCCGTTGAGGAAAATTTGCAAGGGTAAAAGAATAATGTTACTTATCAACCAATAATAACACTCCACGTGTTTGTCCAGCTATGCCGACCAAGTTTATTTAATAAGCAAATAATGGCATGCAGCTTCGAATGTTCAGTTCCACCACACCTGACTTAAAAACAAGAAACATTTTGGGATCTTCTTCTTTCGAATCTTCTATTTCTATTCGGCCAAATACGTACTACTTAGATTATAAATAAACATAACTAATTATATATTGTTTCTAAAATCATGCTAACAAATGTTTTAAGGGTATTCGATATTCTTTTAAAAAAAGTGTTTTAAGGGTATTGTATTTACAACACTTTCTACGCAAAAAGCAACATAACTAATTGTATATTGTTTCTAGGATCATGTTAATGGTATTCAGTATTCTCCTAAAAAAGTGTTTTAAAGGTATTTTAATTACATCACTTTCTACGTAAAAGTATATATTGCTAATGAAATATATTTTTTGCAATGTAATTATATTGCTAAATACACTAAAAAAATTAGATTTTAAATTTTTATCACCAGAAAATTATTTATATTTAATAATTCTAAATATACGTATTTTTTTTCTTATATTCAAGATTGAAAAAAATAAAGGGATGACTTATTTTTACAAAATCATTACTAGAAAACCAAGTAACTAATAGTTAACAACAACACTATCATAAGTTAAATATTTTTTTAGTTTTATCAAATAATAGATGTACATATAGTATATTATAAATCAGATACATTAAAATAAGAAATATTTGCTTGTAAATACTAAGTATTCAATTAGTTTAAAAAAAGAAATATTTGCTTGTAAATACTAAGATGGTTAACCAATTTGCTTAAAAGTCAAAGGTCAACTTCATATGTGTATATCCTGTTAAAAAAAACATCACCTTTTGTTCACGGATGTATACTATCAACTCGATCCAAGAATATATAATATCAACTAATTTAAGAGAAATATACATATTATTTTCGTATCATTACTTAACTAGTAGTGATTATTATATTATGTATTGAATTTTTTAATGTGGTATGGGCGTGATCGAAAATGTCATCCATTCTCCTCTCAAAAAAGAAAAGAAATGTCATCCATTCTCTATATTAAACAGAGAAGCCATCCATTCTAAGGTCCTCCGTGACTGTTTCACAGAAGGAATAAGAAATAGTCCTCTTTGTATTTAAGTTGGCTTGTTTTGGTTGTTTTGTTTGTTAGTTGGGAAGATTATTTTCCTACAGGATGGATCTTTTGCATTTTATAGTTTTAATTGGAATTTTTCCGGTGGAGGAGATCATTATCTCGTATATCTTTTATCTTTTCAATCAATAAAAGTATCAGCACGAATAAACTACTTTTCTTCTACTGTTCCCATAGAACCCTAAAATCTACTGCCTCTGTTAATGTTGATATTTTGTTGGATGATAAACAACAGTTTTAAAGAACTAAGAACCAATTTAGGACTGGTAATTTATTTGGTAAAAAAAGCTATCAGTAACTGCACACCTGTGGTGCAACGATCATAACCGGAATCATGGTTCAATGAGATATTTGGGACCAAAAGATTAACTACCTCAAAATGAATATCAATAGGGGAAAAGAAATATATCCTGATGAAAATTCAATTTATAACCTCCGAAGGAACTGAAGGAAAATTTTCACAAATTCCCAATTCAATGAACAGTTATCTAACTATCTTAGTTATCTTTTCCCCCCATTTCGATTACTCCTCACTCTGCAACTCCAAAAAGTATGTGTGGCCGAGCATCCTTTAGATGAAAATAAAGGAAGCAGGAAACTAAGTTTGTGCAGAATACCAAACAGAAAAAGCAGAGATCACTTCAAGTCTTCTTCGGCCTCTTTGAACTTCCTTCTCTTTTGTCGATCTCTGCAGACTTCTTCTTATCCTTCCTTTCTCTCTTCTTCAAAGCAGTCATGTGGGCCTTTAATATAGTTGCATAAGAAGCTTGAAAGCGTTGATGATCCTTTGGGCCAACCTTTAAAATGACAATCCAGTAAAATTAAATAATTGAAGTGGAAAAGAAAACTTACATAAACATGAAAAGCATGGAGAGAAGAGCAGAAATAGCCAAAAAGATCTGGGGGGACTCGCGCATGATGTTTCATCCAATTCAAAAACAAAATCTACATAAAGTAGGCAACTAACAAGAATTCTTCACTTAGGGCATGTTTGTATTCATTTATTAGAACGTATCTAGTGACGAGCTATTTTCAACTTATTTTCATAAACTCTCATGGATTGCTTATAAAAACAGCTTATAGCTTTTATGAAAACAAACTTTAGATGTACATTTATGTACATGGTTCAAGTATGGAAGGAATCCAAAAAGATTTGATAATTTGGACACTCATACCGAAATTGAAGATTTGGCAAGAATGTGTGATGTTCACTTACACCTGACTTCAATTTGGTTTTGAATGAGTGATAGTACATCCATAATTGAACTTTTTAAGTGATATTTGACATGTTGAGGATAAGAAAATAAAGGATCTTAAAGATATAACCAAGGTTAAAGTGTAGCTTATATAAGTTATAAATAATAATTGGCTTAAGAGCACATTGTAGCAAAGTTCAACCCTGTTTTTATAAGTTCTGTTTTGCTGTATTTTGCAGCTGTAACTCTCATGTTTATATGGACTAAAACATACAGGGTGATCCTAATTGGAGCTATAAGGAATAAGCCTTTATAATTAAGCACAAATTAACAACTCAAGGAATAGGCGATTAAGGTGATGCTGGATTTAGTAAAGTCGTAAGGAGAAATTTCAGAATTATTCAGAAAATTCTGCCTATATTTTAATGATAAACTAACTTGACCCTAAAGTATTAATAGGAGCCCAAAACCAAGTAAGGTGGCCAGCTAGATAACAAACTTTGATTAATTGATCAAGCCTAATTACATAAACCCAAATGGCATTAACATAAGCAGAGCCAAGATAACACCTAAGATCATTGGTCAGAAGGCCTTACCACAGCAAACAGCAAAATGAAACAGAGTCAAGAGACGATCCCTTCTGTTGCCTTTCATTTTCATGCCTTATCTAAAACTATTTGTGCTAATATTCTTGATAGTGTATGAAAAATAATACTCGGTCACTGATATTTTAAAAAGCAACTTCTTAATAATTACATGCTATTCTAGGCCTAAATAACGTGGAAAATCAGCTTAGGGAGACAGGGAATTCATTCAAGTGAAAAGTAATCACCAGAGTATAGCACAAACCAAAAGATCTACCAGTAAAAAAAATTTGGTAGATATTAGGACAACACAGTTTACAGCATAAACTAACTGCAACGTTTTCCACAAAAGCAGGCTGTACCATAATATATAAAACATGTTTCAAATTCAAGAAACTTTTCCACTGAAATCACATCTCTAGCTCAATTGTCCATTCAAATAAATAAAAGCAAAGATCAAAGTTATCTTCAAAAGAACTGATGCAGGAAAGATTGATAGGAGGTGTTTGGAATATTTAAACCATAATATTTATGACATTAGTAGTTTCATAAATCCCTTTGTACAGGTTTTAAGAAATTCATTCATGTTGTTCAAAACAAAGCTTATTTTTGAACTAGTTTATAACGTCACAAGGAAGAACTTGCAGAGTTATTCAGAAAATTCTGCATAATTTTTAATATAGCCAACTTGACCCTGAATAGTATAGGAAGTTAGAACACAAAACCAAGTAAGGTACCAAGCTAGACAACAATCTTTAATGAATTGGTCAAGATTCAAGCCTAATTGCCTAAGCCCAAATTGCACTAATAAAAGTATAGCCGTGGTTGGATGTAACCTGTGTACAATATACATGTATAACACCATTAATGTTTATTGAGGTGTTATCAAGCAAAATGAAATATAGTCGAGAGATTGTCCATTTTGTTTTATTCTATTTTCATGGTTTGGTCTACAATTAGTTTTGAAATAATATTCCACACAAGCATGCCATAATACACTTGAAATAATATTCCACACAAGCATGCCATAATATACAAAACAATTTTCAAAGTTGAGAAATATTTCTACTGGAATTATATCTCCAACTCAACTGTCCAATCCAATAAATAAAAGCAAAGATCAGGTAATCTCCAAAAGGACTGATGCAGGAAAGATTGATAGGAGGTGTTTGGCATATTTAAACTATAATATTTATGGTATAACCAGTTTTGTAAATCCCTATGAAAGTTGTTTTAGGGAATTCACGTTGTTTATAATAAAACATGCCTTAGAAGTTAGAACTAGTTCAATATCAAATATTTTTCAGGTAATCTTTGTGAATCTGTTTTGAACTTCAGAATTAGTATAAATATAGGAAGAAGAGAAATATGGAAACTTTTATTTCTTTACATTTGAACTCGTTTTGTAAATGATGTTCCAATAAGAACTGGTTTTTCAAGTGTGAGAAAGTAATAAACATACAAGATCATGAAACCACCTCCAATTGACCTACTTATCCTGTTTTTGGAGTTTGGAAAGCACGCTAAAGATTTATTATATACGACGGGGTAACATCTACCACTAAACCCATGCAGTGAATCTTTATTTCTTTATCTTTCATTTATTTCTCTGGGGTGAAAAATCAGGCTATTCTAATCAAGGGCTTTTCACCAACACTAACACTCTGACAGCAAAGCAAAAATTACATTTTGGAATGAGACAAATACAACATGAAAACTGAAATTTAGATAAATCCACATTCACATAAAATATATATTATGCAACAAGTGAATTAATTTAAAAAGAACATTGTTTGATGATTAAACACGATAAAATATACATATGCACAATAAAAAAGCGGGCATATGGGAACATTAGTCGCTGTCTGCCCGTTAGCCTTGATTAAGAAACTCCTATAAGCTAGAAGCCAATCAAAATGTGCCTAAAAATTTAATGCCTAAATAGCCAGAAGGTTGTATTTCACTAAGTAACCTAGTAAAATATAGCAAGAGTTCATCTAACAACAAAGTTTTTAATTAAAAGCATAGTGAAAACAACAAACTCAAAGATACATACCGTAGTAGAAATTGTCTTTTTCCCATTAGTGGCACGTATAAGGCATCTATACTCAATTGCTTCACCAGCAGTGACCAGTTTATTCTTCTGAACTTTAGATTTCAAGGATGCTGGAAGAAGAAAAAAAACGCAACAACAACAAACATACAAAAATAAGTTTCTGAACATATAAAACCAAAAACTTCACTCAACCTAGCAAATAAAATGGGTAAATATGTTTTTGATCCTATAAATATCTATATGGACTAGACATATTTAACCCCAAATAAAAACAACATCAAAACATACATCGTTTGAGAGTAACCCAAACAGTGCCCTTCTCAGTGCTGCGCTCGAACATGCTGGTGAGTTCATTGAGAAACGGGTCTAACTGTAGCAGAACCTAGTAAAATCGAGAAACACGGTGGTCATTAGGATCAAAATGATTCAGAAAGATCCCTTAGTACATTAATTAATGACACTGTTTTCTTAAGTAAATTTACACAATTGAAGAAGATTTAAGGTCATGGCGACGACGTAAAAGTCAGAATGCCATCATTCCGCTTTGCTCCTCACTATTTAACTATGGAGCACTGACACTTCTGACCAAATCTAATCGAAGACGTGTCAATATCTGACACCGAGACAAACTGATTACATTCAATTATATCATTTTCTCAAATTATTATCAGGGATGACGTGTGTGTTTGTGCCCGGTGTCAGTTTTTCATACAACTCACGTATTCATCGAGTATACATGATCCAATTACGCATGAAGCAATAGATCAATGAATATTATAATTCGCAGATCCGATCAATTTAACAGAGCGAATAATCAAGAGCTTAAAATTGATTGTTGACATTAAAATGTACCATGATCGAGAAGCAGCTGTCACGTTTGCGGGATGGTTGCGATGAAAATTTGACGGAGAGAAACCCTAAAACACTGACGAGTAGAGAAAGAGGAAGAAAGTTGAAGAAGAAAGGAAATATTTGGTTTATGATAATGGGCTTGGACTTTTTCTGATCCAAGATAATAATGGACCGATTTATTATTTATTTCAATTTACTATTTTGAAAGAATTTCAATTTATATTTTTAATTTATATACTGCCTCCGATTCTATTTATAAAAACAATTGACTTTTTAGATTTATTAAATAATTAATGTAAATAGTCTAAAATATCTTATACATTAAAGTTCTTAAGTCTCTTGGACATCTTTTTGAAGCCAAAAAAAGTTGTTGCTCATTTCTTCCTAATTTTTTAATTTTTCTTTATTTTTTTAGAAAATGATTGCATATCTTATATATAAAAATTCTTAAGTTTCTTAGACAGCTTTTTGGAGCTAAAAAGTTGTTGTCAATTTTCTTCCTAATTTTTTTCTCTTTCTTTATTTGTATAGAAAATGATCGCTCGCATATCTTATATATAAAAGTTCTTAAGTCTCTTAAACAATTTTTTTTAGCCAAAAAAATTGTTGCAAATTTCTTTCCTAATTTTTTGCTCTTTTTTTATTTTTTTTTAGAAAATGATCGCATATCTTATATATAAAAGTTCTTAAGTCTCTTAGACATCTTTTTGGAGCCAAAAAAGTTGTTGCAAATTTCCTTCCTAATTTTTTGCTCTTTTTTTTTGTAGTTTTTTTTAAAAAAATATCTTATATCTTATATATTAGAGTTCTTAAGTATTTTAAACAATTTTTTGGATTAAGAAAAGTTGTTGCAATTTTCCTTCCAAATTTTTTGTTTTTTTTAAATGATCTCGTATCTTATATATAAAGGTTCTTAAGTCTTTTAGACAACTTCGAGGATTTTATTATTTGTATTTTGGATGCATTATTGATGATGTTTTTCATAACAAGGATATGACCAAGGGTCAACCCTACTCCTTTATCTTTTTACATTAGTTTCGGTTGTACTTTCGAAATACATCCAACAACTAACATCGAGATGCATACGTTTTGTAGATGATGTAGTCTTAGTTGGAGAGTAGAGGGAAGAATTGAATGGGATGTTAGAGACAGGTCTTAGAAGCGTATGACTTTCGTCTAAGTAAAAGCATGACATAGTATATGTAATGTAATTTCGGCAAAAGGTGAGGTAGTTCTACCTTAGAGGTGAAAGTTGGAGATCATATCATACAAGTTACACAGTTTAAATATCTCAGGTTCATAGTACAAAATGACAGAGAAATAAAAGCAGACGTAAATCATCATATTCAAGTTGGATGGTTGAAATGAAGAAGAACCTCGTGTGTTTTATGTGATACAAACGTACCATTTAAGTTGAAGTGAAAAAATATCAGACAGTTGTCAGACAACGGTGTTTTATGGAACAAAGTACTGGACAGTTAAGAACCAGCACGAGAATAAAGTAGTGTGCGGAGATGGAGATGTTGTGTTGGATGTGTGGCAAGACTAAATAGATGATATAAGATTAGAAATGACAACATCGTGTGGATAGTTGGGGTATCACCTATAGTATAAATATTGTGAAAAATATATTTAGGTAGTTTGGATGTGTAGAGAGAAAACCTTTAGATTATGTAGTAAGAAAAGTATATCAAATAGAAGATAATCATATTACAAGAGGTATAAGAAGACCTAGAAAAACTATAAGAGAAACTATTAGGAAAGATGTATAGATTAATGAGTTGGATCTAAATATGGTTTATGATAGAACAATACGACGTATTTCGGTTCTTGTAGTCGACCCCACTTAGTTAACTCATGCTCAACAACGACAACTATAATTTCATTTCATGATCAACTACCACATTTATTAGTCAATGAGATAATCGACTTCCTGTGCATCGCACATGTCCAAGTACTAGTATACCCAATAGATCAATTATTCAATGAATCTAAGAAGTCAATTGTTTCTTATAAATAGGACCAGATGGAGTACTTTCTAATTTTATTTATTTTTCCTTGACACAGTGAAATGGTTATGTTTTTGCTCCCTATAAATTAGGGACCTTTTAAGTTTAGTCATTACTTAATTTTAATAGTTTTTTAATCCCTATAAAAAAATTAGTCCTTGTTAAAACTAAATTTGTTTAATTTTGAATCAATTTTCAGAGACACGTTTATAACATTATAAAAGGGACCGAAAATTGGTGATTAAAAATTTTATAAGGACTAAAAGTCGAAGAAAAAATTTATAGGGACTAAACATTTTGGTTTCTCCTTTTAAGTAAACTCATATGTAGAGTTTATATTTTTTAATAAAAATTTATAATATTACAAGAATCTCTCTCAAAAAAATTTATAATTTTTTAACAAAACACGAATTAAATATAAATTTTATATTTTTTGCGGTTAAAAATTCATATTTAATTAATGTTTTGTTAAAAATTTCTAAAAAAATTGGGAGAGATTTTTACAATATTCTACACATTTTTTCACAATTTCATTGAAAAATACAAAGGCTACACATGATTTGACTTGAAAATAAGGACCAAAAGTGGTGATTGAAAAGTTTATAGGGACTAAAAGTCGAATGAAAATTTTAGAGGGACTAAAACGAAAAGTTTGCATATTTAACTCTCGTTCTAATACGTGTAAATTATAATCGGTGTTTTACATGAAATTTTAATTTTGATTAAAATTATAGTTACAGCTGTAACTTTCAATTTGCAACAAACTCAAGAAATATGTTTATCTTTTTCAATGACAACAATAAAATTTTCATATAGAACAGTTTGTTTAAATGTATAACTGAAAAAATAAAAAAGTTAGCCCAAACTTCATATCCTCTTTATATCTACCAGCGAAAAGACGGGCACTCACGTGCCCCTCTTTTCGCTCCTTTTATTGCCCAAACGCATGTAAATTTTGAACGATCTTTTATATGAAATTTTGACTTTGATTAAAATTATAATACAATTATTTGTGACTTTCAAATTGTAACAAATCTAAAAGGTCGTATTTATACTTTTCAATGACAGTAGTAATTTAACAAATATTCCCTCCGGTCCTAGTATAAAAACATTTAAGTCAACTAAATATGATATATCTGGTTAAGAATTTGGAACAAACACATCAATTTTTGTTTACTCAAATGTCTCTTATAAATAGGACATGAGGGAGTATAATACAAATCCTTATATTTTTTTAATACCACCAACAACATAACACTAACATAGAAAAATTTGTTTAAGGTTATAATTAAAATTATAAAAAATTCAGTCCAAAATCTCTATCCCCTTCATATATAGTATAGATAATATTTTTCCTATTGTAGTAGAATATTTCCTATTCTAATGGAATTTAATTTTTTTATTATTTTTAATTAAAACTTAAAACAATATTATTAAAGGATAAAATAGTTTAAATGAAGGGTAAAATAGATAATGAAAAAGTCATCGCAGACTCGTGTATTTTCTTTACATGTAGTATAGAATAAATACTATATTGTATATAAAGAAAATACAACAATTTTGGCTAGCTTCTTCACTTTTCAATTTTACCCTTCATTAGATGTATTTTATTTACTATTTTATCTTTTCTAAATATTACTTAAACTACTAATTAAAAAATAGTTAAATCCCGTTAAGATAGGAACGACTTCACTACCATATGAACAATACTATCTACAACAATATATAAAGAAAGTATGAGATTTTGGGTTAGATTGTTTATTATTATAATTCTATCATTAAACAATTTTTTCTATAATAATGTTATATTTGTCGATGTCATTGAAAAAAATAAATTTGTATATTACACTTGTTGTATCGTTGGTGTAATTTAAAAAGACATGCACATTGTTACAATTTGAAATCACAAACATCTATACGTATAATTTTAATCAAAATCTAATTAATTTCACAAAATAAGACTGTTCATAATTTACACGCGTTAGCGGAATAAAAAGATCGGATTGACTAGAGTGCCCGTCTGAACACCAGTATAATATTTAATAAATAATATTGTTCGTATTGTAGTATGTATGATAGTCCTATTTTAATGTTATTTAGTTATTTTTTAATTAAAATTAAAATAATATTGTTAAAGGATAAAATAGTTAAAGGAAGGGTAAAATAAAAAGGTGTGTTATTTGAACAACCATTTATATGACAACTTATGGAACAGACATAAATTTACAAAGAAAAGTACGTATTGACCCAAAAACCAAAACAATAGTGAGAAAAAGTAAAACATAATGCGAGTATGAGAGAAAAAGTTGTCACAAAATGGTGGTATAAACATCATTTCTCTAAAATAAAATAAAAAGTCCATCCAAACACCAAACTCGTATATTCTCTTTATAGAACATTGTATACTATGAAAGACATATGATTCACATACATTATTAGATGTAATGGACTGGTAAATTTCATCACTATGGGTTGTGTCCTAATTAATCATGCTATGTTGTCCGCGTCCCCTTAAATTATCGTTGTGTTTATGCGACACTTATAAAAAAGTTTTTTACTGTCTTATTATAACTACTAATAAAAATAACTATGTAACTAAGTTTCACTTACAAAAACATCTCACCTTTCTTAATTTACTACAATAACAATGTGTAACTTTTTTTATTGCATTTTCCATTTTACCTGGATAAGTTGTGATTCTTATTTTGCAAGTAATGAATGTAAATGACAAAAAAAATATTACAGCGTCATATAGTCTAGTAGTTGGAGATATATATAACTTAATTTACGGTGTCATATAGTTTAGGTAGAATGCGTATTTTTGCCATGGTAAATAAATGAATCTATTTGGTATACATCGTCGTGAAACCAAAACAATGCTTGATAATTTGATTCTAATGAGCGACAATCATCCATGCACTACCTCCTAAATATATTATTCATCAATAACAAAAAAAAACAATTTATATTTATTTATTAAAAAATAACATATTTTCTATTTTGATGAATTATGTCAATTACTAATTACTATCTTATTCATTCCAAAGTCTGCTCTATAAGATATACAAATCAAATTTTGTAAAATAATACATAAACAATATATATATATATATATATATATATATATATATATATATAGTTAGTATTATAAAGCATGAGAAAATTATCACAACTGCATTGGTTTTTCACCACAATTAAAAAAATTGCTAATATTATAAATGAACAGAGACAATCATGTGAGCTCGTCACAGGATGCACAATGTTGAACAACATTTTGCAACTCAAGAAGACAAAAAATTCTTGCCACCCAAGTTGATAAACACCAATAACCCACGACTCCAAATTACAAAACATGGACTAGGAAAAAAGCTTTAATGATAAACTTGGTTTTAAGTCTAGATTCAATATCGAGAAATAGATGGATTTTTCTTGTGAATTAAACGTTCTTGATGTATATGTTGTTTCATGCTTTCAATTATAAATTGGAATTTAACATGTATATTTAACATCCAATATTTCTCATTTTTCACAAAAAACAATTTCTTTGGTAAAAATTATATAACAATAGTTCGGTTCAGTTTGAAATTAAGAACCAATTCACCAAACCATTATTATGGTTCAGTTTGAGAAAAAATTGTTAGAGTTTGGTTTGATGTTTATGAATAATTGTTATGGTTTGGTTTGATACAATTCACTATTTTGACTGAATTGAACCATGAACAACCCTAGTTATATATATGAGCAATTATATTTGTACATCCCTTACTTTCCACACACTCGTTCAATATCTCATTTGATATTTATCTCTCTTTTCACATCACATCAACAACCTATCACATCTATTATTTTACTTTTTTTTTATTTCTCTCTCCAGTGATAGAATGGTTTTCGGTGTTTAAGAATCATTTTTCTATATATATGTTTTTGTAGCTTAATTGAACAGATGTCATGGTTCAACTTAGTAGAGTTCAATATTTTTAACTGAACCGAACCATGAACAATTCTACTTATCTATATAAACTTGTCATTGGAGATATATATTTTGTAGCTTAATTCATGTCTTGTGTTAATTATTTTTATGAAAGTTACTTTGATGATATTACGCGAGAACCAAACTTTAAACAATCTAATATTGATTAAAAACAATTTCGTCCATAAAACTTTGAGTCCCCTCTGAAAAATATGAATTTGGTGTCGTATTTTTTCTTATAAGTTCACGCTTGTGCATGCACGTGCCCGCGCACGCAAAAACCTATGCATTGTTTTTATTGTTATCAAAGTTGAAAGAGACAGAAATGCATGTAGCCTACACGAATGATGTGTAAAAAATTAGTTATTAATTGTTTTAATATATCATCAACTGAGATGTGTGAAAGTTTAGCGATGTAGATATATAAATGTCAGTTACACTTTGTATGAAAAAAAATCAACTACATACATGCATATACTATGTTTTTATATGTATCAAATTTGAGCAAGACAAGAAGTGAATCGACACATTTGAGTGAGAGAGAAAAAAAGTGAATTGGTGCCCCAAAAAAATAGGGTTTCGTGCAGTCGCATCTCCAAAACACCCTCAGAACCCCGTGTTGATAAAGTCGAACATTCAATCCAAACTAATTAAATATTCTATTTTTTTAAGTCCAAACCAAACCTCTATTTTTCCAGGTATAAGTTTCATATTTAACCATTTTAGATCCTAATCAAACGATATATCCAAACTTTTTTTTTTTAAGTTAATCAAACGATATATCCAAATTTTATTAGTAGGGTTGTCTTAAAAAAATATGTGGTGTTCGAGTAATTCTATTCCTTCCATATTTTTGTTTATTTTTTAAATAAGTTTCTTAAATCTTTTAAAATTTCATTTTGATTGAGCGAAATCAAACAATTTTTAGTCATCGGTTTGGTTCGGATTTCTCAAAAGAGTGTAACATTTTAACAACATTAAACCAACTATTTATTACTGGTTCAAATTCATTTTTTACACCTCTATGTACATTCAACAACATTTGACATAAATATTCTTACCTCGTTGCGATGTCTTGGCCCTCAGGGTTTAGACACAGTGATGTATAATGTCTATATTAATTCGCCTAAAATTGTGATCCCCTATCAATCCTTGTTGTTTTCTCGCACAATTTTTGTCTTGCCCCTAAATCGATCTACTTGTGTTGTTGTCCTCACCACTCATTTCAATCCATACAAATTAATACAGTGTTCCCTAATATTCCTCTCCTTTGCAATTTATGGCAGTGTTGCTTGGGTTTTCACGCAACCACAACCATGTTTCCTTACAATGTTCTGGCTGTGTGAGCGATTTCTCGACCAGTGGTGGATCACTACATGGGCTAAGGTGGGCCGTGGCCCACCCACCCAAAAACAAAACAAATTTTTTTATATAAGTAAATTACTAAAACACCCCTTGTTTTTAAAGAAAAATACAGAACGGCCCACCCTCTCCACTACTCAAGCACGACCCTTCCTTCCCTCATGCTCTTCTAACGCAGTGTTTCACGCAAATTCCAACTTCAACTTCCCTCTTTAGCTCTTTTAGTGTCGCTGCCTGTTGATGTATCTAAACTTATTATGAAATAAATTTTGTGTTTATATAATAAAGTTTTATACTCTGTTGTTTATTTTAGCGGCCCACCTAGGACTTTTTTCATGGCTCCGCCACTGTTCTCGACCATAGTTGGAATTCTAACTCATCATAGACGAACCATTGCAAGCATTTATACGGTGAATCACCCTCTACCTCATATATATGTCACTGCCACAAATGTCCTCTCATTTGTTGAAATAACCTTTGATCGTCCATTCGAAAGCCACCACGATGACGTAGTGGTTTGACCACTCCATAGATTGTTGGTGTTTTTATGATTTCATTGTTATGCTTCTTTGTTTGTGTTTTGCCTTTCTTAATTGTAATTAAGGTTGAACCCCACATGTTTGTTGAAATGCTTGAGATATACATGTTTTATCACTGCTATATTTCGAGGACGGGGCTAATGACAGGTATCACCGATTTCGACATATTCCCAATATCACATACGACCTGTCAACAAGTGATTAAACTGGTCATCTTAGAGACCATCGATGGTTGATTTTAGTGAACACTTGCAAACATGTTTTTTCCACAACCGGATGAAATCAAAGATCGTTGATCTTAAATCATTACCCACTTATGACCTTTTGGCAAAGAGATTAGTTTTGTTGTTATGATTAGAATTTTGATTTGTTAACACTTTATTAGCTTATGAACTTGCTATATGTATAATAAATGTGTGTCTAGCCATCTTAATCACATTTATTCATTCCAAGTCATGAATGCGAATGACCTAATTCACCGTTCTTTGGATTGTATTATTGTTATTTTAGCATTTCAGTGATTGTAGTTTATTTTAGTTTTAAAAAATACGTGGTCGTCTAGTTCGAAAACATATCTTTATTTAACAAAATAAGAGTAGATGCCGCAGTTATATCATAAAAATACAAATTTATTTAATCTTTGTTAAAAAAAGTATACAAATCTGTTTTTATTTTTGAAATAAAGTCATGATTTTTTGCGCATCAAATATTCTCTACACGCAACGTAAGCCATAATCAAACAGGACAATGAAGGACAAAACACTTATGAAAGGTTTCTATTCTTATGATTGAATTTAAAAATAAGATTTTTGGTAAAGTTGAAAAATATCACTTAATAAAATCATGAATTAATTAAAACAACATTACCTAATTTTTTTAACTTCTTTTTAAAAAAATACTTAATTTTATTTTCCTCGGACTTTAATCATTTAGAGGATCAGAATTCCAATTTGATGGATCAAAACAATTTGGTGATTCCCGTCATACCAATTATTTTTGGTGATCCTCTACTTTTTTTGTCAACAAGGTTAGAAATTCATCTTTTACACACCAATTATTTTTGGTGATCCTCCACTTTAATTTTGGTCAAATTACCTCGTGGCTAGACATTCATTTTTAGTAGGGATGTTTAATTAAAGTCTCTACATATATTATGCAATTGTCCCTCCCACGCTTCCGAACCTTCCTCCACATTTTTTTAATAACAATAAAATAAAATCTGAAGTAGTAACTTGTAAGCATGTTATGTTTTGAGTTTCATCGTCATCCATTGGCTAGTACCAAAAATATTGTTCGTCACCTTATACAAAAAATTAATAAAATTGAAAAACATTCATTTCATTCATGTTTAGTTCCACCGTTTAATCATTTTTAATTCGAGATTCAAACCCTCATCCTTTAATTACAATTTTGAACCACTTTCACTCCGCAAGCCATAGATTTCAGTGATTAAATTCATCAGAGTTAGGGTTTTAATAAACCAATCTTGAAGAAATTGGAAAACCTAACTTAGAAGCCGGTTGCTGTTTCCGTCGATGTCAATCATCAGCGACGCGCTTCGGCAAGCGTTTATGCCGAAGCGCGAGTACGAGAGTCTCAGAGAAGAAGAAAAAGCATGGGGCAAGCTTCAGAGACCAGTGACAATTTCTTTTGTGGCTATAATTTGGCTTGCAATCATTGTTTCTACGGTTATCAGTTTGAAGATAGTGTTTCCCGGTAGCGATGGGAAGAGACCGTTCTGCGTTCGGAGAATTCAATCGATAGAAATAGGAATGAAAGGTGGCTCTTATTCGGATTTGATTCCTGGTGCTTTTTATCTTACCGATCAAGAGATTGCTGATTATTATTGGATGGTTGTGTTCATTCCGTCTTTCATCGTTTTTGTGCTATCCGGTGTTTATCTCATCGCTGGTAAGATTTTTTTTTTTTTTACGAGGTTTTAGTTTATCTGATTACTACTGTCAATAGAAAGAATGCTGATGGTTAGAGTCCTACATTGGATGTGATATGATCTGACAATGTATTTATAAATGCAGTAGGTCTCACCTTACTAGCCAGTTTTGTAAGTTTGAGTTATGGTCAATCCAAATTATTAGATGTATGATGTCTCAAAGCCTATACAATATCTGTTGGATCACCTGCTATCAGGTTTCCCTATCGGACCCAGATGTCCCATTCATGGGCGTGAAGAATGTGTTATCATTTTCATACATCACTAGAAAAATAAAAGGAGATTAAGTTTAGTCTCAAAGAGTGTGTATAATGTATGCCTCGTCAATGGTCTCATCTCTTGTTTCCTGTTTTGATGTTCAAACATTTATAGTTGCTATGCGATATAATAATCGAGACAATATCATGGGTAGCAGTTCCTTTGAGACGAGGGATTTTTTGGCATCGAAACAAATTTCAAGAGTGGGCTGCTAGAAAATGGGGAGAATTGAACTGTATATACAAACCTTTCATGGTGGAATTAGATTTAGGATTCACAATTGTTGTCAAATTTTAACTCACCTTTGGTGTGATGAAAATTTAATTCCCTAAACCTTAAAAAACAGTTAAAAGGAAAAAAACTTTGAATTAAAAGTATAGAAATCCTAATGAAGGTGGTTAATGTCAATAAGATATTAAAGGAGAGGGAAAGAAAGCATTGCTTTATGTGACGCTAGTTGAATTGATAAATAATTGTAATGCTTAGAATGGAAATTGTTTTATGATTGTTGGTATACAGAAAGAATCTATAGTTATAGATGTAGTTATTTGCTGTATGTTTGATATCAGCAACAGAACTGTGCGACTGTTCTCTTTGTAAATTTGAATCTATGATTTCCAGCTTTTTAAAGGAGTATTAGAGAAGTCAACTACTTGGCGGTTTTCTGGAGTTCTTCCGAGCATTTTTGTAATTTTCATCACTTGATTTGTTTTTCTAAGATGAGAACTGAGAAGGGAAAGTGTCAATGCTTTCGAGTAGAAAAATGCCGGATTCTCAAATCTTGGATTTAGAACTTTGCACAGCCAGACAGTTTGCTTCATCCAAATAAATATTTTTTCCTTTTCAACTTTAGACAAGTGACCAATACAACTGCACAAATTCGTCAATTCAATAGTTGCATAAATGCCATCTCCGTAATGATGGTTTGTTTCTGTTTCTCATTTACTTTCAGTACAATTCCCTGACCTTGTTGGAATTTTCGATAATAGGACAGATCCAACCATGTAATTTCCTTTCACAGATTTGCCAAATAACGTAATTCTAAGATTGTCAGCCACATAACTGTGTTCTGGACTACTATATTTAATCTATAGCTTAAGTTTTTGCCAGAACTAATCCTTTTTTTTCTGGTGTCTTCTTGAATTGGTGATCTTGAACATATTCAATGGTTTGTGGTGCCAACAACTAAGAGCATATTTGGATATTAGTTTGCAAACCATGGTTTTATTCAATAGGAAAGCATATATTTTCTTACTAACTTTATTTGACCAAACATACTGCAAAATTAAAAGAATGCTTTTCTATTCTCTATGCATTGCATCTTCCCTCTTGTTACAGAACCTGTTTTTTACTGTAATATACAGCCTATTTTATAACACCTCTCTTCTTTGGTAGTGTAATATTATTTGATTGTTAATAAACGATGTGCTATATAAACACGTCATGTATAATTTAATTCTGTTTTTTTGCTGTGAAAATGGCTTGTCAGCCTCATTATGGAGACCATCTTTTCGGCTTTACTTGATGTTTTAGTTTTATATTATAATTATCATGTAGGTATCACCGTAGCTTATACTGCTCCAACAAGGCACTGGTGCTTGAAGGTGGTTGACAATAATTATTGTGCCTCAAGGCGGGGTATGATTCCTCAGCTGGCTGATATTTTCCACTATATTTATTTTTGGCTAAATTACACCAGAGGTTTTTAAGTTATTTAATTGTAACAAATTGTGTTTTTTGTACCACTTAAGTCCTTTAAGTTAATTAATTGTAACAAGTTGGTTTTTAAGTTACTTCCATACCAACTAGGTCCTTTAAGTTATTTAACCGTAACGACTCGAGGGATTTCAAATATTAAAAATGTAAGTTATTCGGGGCCTAAACGTTACAATTATATAACTTAAAGGACCTAATTGGTATGAAAAAAATTTAAAGAACTAACTTGTTACAATTAATTAACTTAAAGGACCTAAGGGGAACAAAAAAACTTAAAGAACCAATTCGTTACAATTAAATAACTTAAAGGACCTCTGGTGTAATTTTGCCTTTTTTTCCGGTGAACTTTCAATTAAGGCCTCGTTTATCATTCGACACTAGAGAATTTTATGGGTTCAATCAATTGAAGTTTTTTATTTGGATAACCTACAGGCGGCGTTCGCTGTCTATCCATTTTGAATCTTATCTTCGCCATCATCTTTGGTCTTCTTGCCTTGTTTCTTGGTTCAAGTCTCTTGACATTCATGAGCAACTGCTCTACACCTTTGTTTTGGTGCTATGAAGTTGCATCGTGGGGACTGGCTGTTCTATACGGTGGCACTGCCTTCTTCCTTAGGAGAAAGGCAGCTTTGATTCTTGATGAGGGGAGCTTTAGTGGTCGAAATCTAGGTCTCGAAATGTTGGA
Organism: Medicago ruthenica; assembly: GCA_018208015.1. NCBI lineage: Eukaryota > Viridiplantae > Streptophyta > Magnoliopsida > Fabales > Fabaceae > Medicago > Medicago ruthenica. The sequence continues at coordinate 274,198 of WNNG01000330.1, read as the reverse complement.
AACTACTCCCCTGGAAGTCACACCAGAGGTGGAAAGACGTGTTAATGAAGGCTTTAAAGCATGGATGGGTTCATCCCTTCTTTCTTCCGATGAAGAAGATGAACCCGACAGTTATGAGGAGGCACCTCATTTAACACATACGAACTCAAACAGGCAAGGACCGTGAACTCGATAAATTCAGTTCTAAGAAGTTGGCACCATCCTTTCAAGCCTTTCATGAATTGAAGAATGCTATGATGGGTGGAATTCAGTTTTGGACAAATAATTGTTTCAGCATGTATCATAAGATGAGAATAACAATTACAGATGTTGATTAAAGGAGTATGGACTTGATGCTCCTTTGGACGAGGATTTCACCTCATATACTAGGGATCTAGGTAGTTTAGTTTGTTAATATTTATTAATTTGTTAATGACCAAGCTTTGACTTCCTTAGGTGGATGGCATAGCACTCTTTGCTGATCTCTGTTCGTGCTCGCTTTTTTTACATGGTTTGTGTGCTTCATTTGGAGCTACTTAGGTATCGTTTGACCTGACTTTTTTACAGTCCAAAAGCTACTTTAAAACAAAGTTAAAATTAAGAGCTTTAAGAAAGAAGTTAAAGTTGTTTTGTTACTTTATTATTTTTTTAGTTTTAAAACTATTTTTAAGTTAAAAGTTGTTTGACAAAATATTGTACAAATATATAATAAATAAAAAAATGTTAAAATATTTTTTGAAGGGAAAAAATGTTTAAAATATTTTTTAGTAAGTGCTTAATAAATATTGTGTTTGGTCTACCTTCTCCTTAAAATTGTAGAGAAGTAGAAAAAAAGTCGGGTCAAATGATACCTTATTAGATAAAATGATTTTTACTTGTGCGTGAAGTTTAGCATAGAGTAATCTTGAAACTTCAAAAGGTCTTGAGCTATGAAGCCCGGATACGTAGTACGGATGCGGGTACGATACAGGTACGTGGATACGTGAAATTTTTAAAATTTAGGATACGATACGACTAAGATATGTTAACAAAATATTTATATTAAAATTTATATGCATGTAAAATACTTGAAAAAAATAAGCATTGATTACTCTTCAATACTATATAATCATAAAAGTTACAATTTGCAAAAAATAATACGTGATTAAAATAAAAAAATGAAATCTTTTTCGTATAAATCATATTCTATTTTCATTCATATGTTAGTATATCAACAAATGCATCAATAAAAGAACTTAAAACAAAGTTTGTTTAATGTTGATTGATTGAATCTCCTCTCTCGTTACTTTCATCCACCAAAAACATAATTTTTAAGTGGTTAATCGAAAAACAATTGTAGTGATTCATATCTTAAATTGAATCATATACTTCTTCATTGAATTTTCACGACATAACCTCACTTCTTTACCCTTCATTTTTTTTCAGGATACGTCTCTGTGAAATATCTAATAAGTATCTGTGTGTATCTGTCGAGTATCTTATAAGTATCCGATAAAATATATATTTTAAATTAAAATAATTAATTTCGATACTCCGCGGGTATGTATCCGAGAGTATCTACGGAATATCAGTATCCGATACGTATCTGATATATGTACATCTCTATTTTGGAGTATCAGGACGTTTGGGAGCTTGCCGCTGAGCTTTTTTCCACAGCTTTGTGCTTGGCAAGTAGCCAATATCTTAAGATATGATGAATCTCTTAATCTGTAAACATTTTCTATTTGAAAAAAAAAAAGCCTAGCATAATTTGAATCCGATTAGTTTCCAGTCAATTTGACCTATTCTCACCCTTTAAGTGCAATGTAGCATACTATTTGTTTCTATTAAATAGATCACTGCTAGAATATTAATGAGCACCAATAGGTGGTGCAAAAACTCAGTCTGTTGAGATAACACAGTCTAGTAAATACTAACACTAAACTTCAACTCCATGTATTAATGCAACCGTAAAGAATAAATGAGAAATGCTAGGGCCACACCGTCTAACACAATCCTCTGACACACTCCAATAACTAGACTTTTGACCCGTGCTATCGCACGGGTCTGTTATAGCGTTAGTCATTTATATAAGGTGTTTTAGAATACAGAGAAATCAAGGACATAAAGTTGAATTCAAAAGGTAATTGTATAAATAATCATAATAACGATGATATGCAAAACATAATTTGGTTACAAAAGGACATAAAACGATGATTTGGCATAATGCGGACAATCATAGCTTAAATATGTTTTTAAAACAAAAACACAACACACTGTCATCTGGAACTGCCACATATTTAAAAAATCTGCAAGTGTCCTGCAGAAAGCAACCTCCTGGCAAACTAAAGAGAGGTACCCGAAGAACCAAAGAAGCACACCCAAAAAATCCTGAATCATCGCAGCCTGAACCACTCGAGCCACACGGGAGCAGACCAATGTTGAGTCGTCGGAGTGCAAGGCAACATCTTTGGTACAGAGACTTGAAGTGATGAAATATTATGACTTCAATGGATATATGATTGCATATATCGCACCACAGCTTCTGTTACTTAACCATTATTTGAATGCTTGTAAACTTCCAATGCACTGAAACTATTCAAGATAGGGGAAAGTGAGATCAATAACTCAAATATATATGAACACATACAAAGTAAATAAAATAAAAAAAACCAAGAGATGATTTTACAACTATATATGTAATCATACACACGGAAACAAATAAAATACTTAAAAATTAAATTTGACTTTTTTCACAATAGCAATTCATGAGTATGTAGCTATAATTGGTGCTATCTATTTCAATAAAAATAAATTTGAAGAGAAAAATTAAGAATAAGAGAACATCACCATCTCATCAAAGTCTCACTCTCCATCATCTTCAATATATGAACTCAAACCCCGCACCACCATCATCCTTCTAATCAAAGTGATATACCTGCCGCATTCTCCCTCCACTTTTTTATGTGCATAATTATATTGAAGTAATCAAGAACTACATTCTAAAAACAGTCAATAAAGCATGGAAAACATAATACTGAGTAATAATATGAACAAAATGAAAATCAATACAAAACATTTGTCATGGCATAACTACCACAAAACCAAAATTGATTCATTAGATTTTGAACCTAACTATTGAGAGAGTTACTTTTTCTTCTATGCTTCCGTCTCTCAAATACCAATAGTTGATGGATCCTCTTGTTCTACATCAGTATTACAGTCAAGCTATGCATCCCTCAATAAACACAATCAAACCAAAAAGGAAAACCTGCAAATGTGAAGAAAAAATAGGGAGAAAAAAAAATCAGAGAGAGAATTAGATGAGATAGATAGACCGATATATCCAATCCAACCGATGAATATTATGAAGAATACCGATTTAGATCATCAACAATCATGACAATCACCTTCCAGTGAAATTTTTGAAATCCCTCTAATTGCTTTTATCAACTGAACAATCACCTTCCGCCACTGTGTTTTCTTCCTCTGATTCAACGTTCAAGAAATCTGACCAACCATTACTCGATCTCCTTCGCTTCAGCTTCATCATGTTGTGCTACCGTCTCAAAGTTTCCCGTGATGCATACCTATTACACGCAGAGAGAGAGGGAGGGAGGGAGAGGATGATAACAATTAGAATCTAGGTAAAATGAGAGAGACAGGGAAACCTTAAGTGATAAGGTTAATGTTAGAAAAGTAACGGTCTTACATTTATGCCAAGACAAATAACCTACATGAAATAAAGTCAATGCCAAAATCATTTAAGTTGGAAACGTAAAACTCCATTCACTAATTTAAGTGGAATTTGGAGAGATATTTCCTATAACATTGCTCTATTAATATTATATTCTCTAGTTTTGACAGCTTAGGGAGAAATGTGTCATTTTGGGTGTTAGGGTTGCATTAGGGTTAGAGATTCATGTAATCAGACTGCATAACATTTATATATAAGTGATAAGTTGCCAAGTCACCCACTTTTTTATTGATGTTACTTGAAAACCGGTTGTACCAGTTTTCTTTTCTTTTCTTCTTTCTTTAATTTTTTTTTGTAAAACACATGCAATAGCATTGCTGTATTCTCCTTGACAACACTAATTTCGGTTTCTCTCAGATCACTGTTCACCGTTGTCTTCTCCCAAGCTCTTCTGACCGTTTTGGAGATATGAGTTCACAATTTTTTTATTTGAATTCAATTTCTAGTTTTTTTTTTATTTGGGTTCCATTTTTTTAATTGAGGCTTTTAATGTATACTAAAGCAGAAATCAATTCGTGACAGAAGTGTTCTCTTCTGTGTTGGTTAATCGCTTTTTCTATCACAAACCCATTTCAATTTTGTGTTCTCAACATTTTTGTATCAAAAGCAAACAAAAGTTGTCTGGAACGTGTTTTTGATGGATTTGTGTTTTGGATTGGTGTAATCTTTTTACAGATTGGATTGTTTAGTCCTAGATGTTAAAGAGACGGTCATGGTGGCTCGAGAGTCTTTGTGGGGGGTTGAAGTACAGAGGAAGAAGAAGATGAAAAGCTAAAATCTAAATTTTAATACAAAAAAAAATAGAGTTGTGATATTTGTAGAACCATGATTGACAACTTTTGGGACAACAAATGTGACTATGAAAGAAAAAGTTGTCACAAAAATTGTCAAAAAGTGGTTTTATAAATATAATTTCTCTAAAAAATAAATGGTTATAGTGTACAAAGTTGAACCGGTGGCAACTTATTATTGGAGTGTCTTAGAGGGATAACACTGTGTACCATTGAGTTACTAATGTTATATAACATTGACCAATTAAGATGTGTCACGTGACACACCTTTTCCTTCGTATCCATAATAATCTTTTCTCATTTCTCTTTAGTCATTCCTTACATTGGCCAATTGACACACCTAATTGACCAATGTTATAAAACATTGATAGCCCAATATTAGAGAAGTGTTATCCATGTTAGAGGGTGTGACCTAACATTTCTCAAGAATAAATTGCATTGCCCCAGTCCTGCATTACAGTCATGAAGAAAATGTGCCAATGTATTCGAACCCATAGAATGAATTTCGTAGATTTTCCAAAAAAAAATAAATAGAAATTTCCTAATAATACTGATGAACTAAAATTTGAAGTTGTTTAAAATTTTCTTAGGCTCATGGGTTGTTGTTTATTGGGTTGGGATTTGGGTAAGGTTAATGAGCGTCGGAAAAGAAGATAAAAACAATACTTAGTGAAAAAAAATAGATGTTTTATTTTTTATTTTAAAAAAATTGGTTCAACAGACTAACGTTTTTTTAGCGAGTGAAATAGGGAAGACCAATGTTGGTGGTCGAGTTCAAAACTTTAACTAACCTTGTCTAAAATAAGAGTTTAAATTGTTACCCTACTTATAAATAGAGATGAAAACTAATTTCATTATTGACCATATCTAATAATTTTTAATCAATTCTTCGATTTTAATTAACTTTGACGTCTTCACACTTTTGTCTACATTATTGATGTAAAGTATATATCAACTTTGTCGATACCTAATTTTTGTTGTCCAATATTAAATATATTGAGAGAATTTTATCGCCCAATGCGAGCTTCTCGCATAATTTTACAATAAACAATTGTTGCTTTCAATGAAAACTTACCCTTTTTAATTTTGACATATGCAATATTGCGTAGGATAAACAAACCCTTCTTTAAAATACATTTGATTTTTCTTTGGAAAAACATAATTTCTTTGAATTAAGTTCAACCAAAAGAGAATTTAAATTTTTAAAATAAAATTAAAAGTCAATTTTATTTGTATATATTTCAAGTGTGAAATTATTTTACACATATATTTAATACTATATTGTTAAATTATTTAATGTGATTAAAAACACGTGAGTGACTTGTTATCTTTTGTAGGTAACATATATAAAAAAAACTTTTTTTTAGAGGATACAGAAAACACTTTATTCCCCTTAAAAAAACTATTAAAATAAAAAAAAAATTTGAGAACGAATCGCAGGGAAACAACAAAAACCCTAATCTGTTTGGTTACTGCGGCCATAAGCTACCTTCACTCTCTCTGAATCTGCTGCGACAATGGCGAACGACGAAGAACGTCTTCAAGCTCAAGACCTAGGCTACGATCCCAACTTCGTTCCCGATCCAGTCAAAACCTTCGTCGTCCACCTTTACCGTCACATCAGAGAGAAGAATGTCTACGAGATCCACCAAATGTACGAAACCTCTTTCCAAACCCTATCGGAGCGTTTTTTCAAGGACACACCATGGCCCTCCGTTGACGCCGTCGCTCAATACGTCGACAACGACCACGTCTTCTGTCTTCTCTACCGTGAGATGTGGTTTCGCCACCTCTATGCTCGTCTCACTCCTACGCTTCGTCAGAGAATCGATTCGTGGGATAATTACTGCAGTCTCTTTCAGGTTGTTCTTCATGGTGTTGTCAATATGCAGCTTCCGAATCAATGGCTTTGGGATATGGTTGATGAGTTTGTTTATCAGTTTCAAAGCTTTTGTCAGTATCGTGCTAAAATGAAGAACAAAACCGAACAAGAAATTGCTCTATTGAAACAATTCGATCAGGTATATAACTAGCTCATGTTTCTATTGGGTTTTGTCGTTTATATATTTTATTGTAATTCATTGTGTAATGTTGAATTTGATTTGTATTTGTGTTTTTTTTATCTATTTTATTAGAGTTAGGGTTTGTTTGGATTGATTTATTTGAGTTTGGATCTGTTTGGATTGACTTATTTGAGCATAAGTTTTTTGGTAGAACTTTTGAAAACAACTTATGGCAATTTTCAGAAGCTTTTTTCAACTTATTTTCATAAGTTGTGCAATATAGCTTGTAAAAACAACCTATAGCATTTGCAAAAACAATTTAAAATTGGTTTATCTTTTGCTATAAAAATAGCTTATGCAAGCTCATACATAAGCACTTATGCTATAAGTTGCAAATATGTTTATCCAAACAAGCCCTTTATATGCCAGCATGAACACTTGCGAGACTCTGGGCCTGTTTGGATGGACTTATTTGAGCTTATCCATTGGCATAAACACTTGTGAGACTGTTCGAGAAAACATGTGAAAACAGCTTATGACATGTTCATAAACTGTTTTAAGCTTATTTCCATAAGCTCTCCAAGATAGTTTATGACAACAGCTATATAGCTTATATGAAAACAATTTAACTTTATTTATCCTTTGTTATAGAAATAGCTTATACTTGAGCGCTTATCATGGTAAATAAGCGCTCATGCTAGAGCTTATGTAAACACCTTATGACGTGTTCCATAGCTGTTTTTACCTTATTTCCACAAGTTCTCCAACTTGACTTATGAAAACAACTTACAACTTATATGAAATCATTTTGACTTAATTTATCTTTTGTAGTAGAAATATATTTTACACAAGCACTTAATGAAGCTGTTCATCCAAAAAGGGTCTTAATTATGTTGTCTTTTGCTGTCATAGGCTTGGAATGTTTTTGGTGTTCTGAACTTCTTGCAAGCGCTAGTTGAAAAGTCAACGATTATTCAGATACTCGAGCAGGAAAAGGAAGGGCTTGAGCAATTCACTTCAACTGATGGCTATGATTACAATGGTGGTAGCAATGTCTTGAAAGTTTTGGGGTATTTCAGTATGGTTGGTTTGCTGAGGGTTCATTGTCTCTTGGGTGATTATCACACTGGTCTGAAGTGCTTGGAACCTATTGATATTAGTCAGTCAGGTGTTTATACCATTGTTATTGGATGCCACATTACCACCATTTACCACTATGGTTTTGCCAATCTTATGCTCCGCAGGTCATGACTTCCACTAATTAATTGCTTGCTGTTGTGTGTATATGATGACATGTAGCTCTTTCACTAATAGCTTCATGATGTTAGCGATTCATGTGTCTTAACTAAAATAAATTTACCAACTAAACTACTTATTTATTTGAGGCAGCTTTGCCTTGTATCACTTGAATGACCGTCTCTATTCTGTCAGTGTAGTGTTTATGTCCACAGGCTAAAATAATATTGGTAGTGTTCATTGTGGGTTGTCTTATATAGAATAACATCTTGCACATATATGGGATTTCTATCTCTGTTCTTTCTGGGGTTTTTAGGTTATGAATTACAATTGAGCATTTAGGATTCATTAGAAATTGGCAAGTAGTTGAGTATCATTTGAAGGTGTGGCATCTCTTTTGTAGAATTATATTTCAAAAAGATGGTGTTTTTTTATGTGTGCTTTCCCTTCATGGGTTATAAATTATTACATTACATGGCCTGAAATGTAGCCTTTTCTACAGATACGTGGATGCAATTCGTGAATTCAACAAAATTCTCTTGTACATCTTTAAGTACAAGGTGTACCATCAGAAGTCTCCACAATATGAACAGATATTGAAGAAGAATGAACAAATGTATGCGTTGCTGGCGATTTCCCTCTCGCTCTGCCCCCAAAGCAGGCTTGTTGATGAAACTGTGAACTCTCAGTTGCGAGAGAAGTATGGCGAAAAGATGAGTAGAATGCAACGATATGATGATGAGGCTTTTGCTATGTATGATGAGCTCTTCTCATATGCATGCCCCAAGTTTATTACCCCTTCAGCGCCCAGTTTTGAAGAGCCTCTAGTAAATTACAACCAGGTATATCTTATCTTAGACTCCATCTGTGATCTGGGTTCTGGACCATAGGGCATTTTGAGTGAGTGCATAGACCCAAACATTTCAAATTTGAAGTTAGCTCCAATTAGCTTCAAATTTGAATTTCAAAGTCCTTGTTTTCTCTTTCTCTTTCTTAATTAACTTGTGACTCGTGAGTAATTATCTCTGCTTCCAGAGTGAAATAAATCTGGTTTGGAGTACCTAGCTCCATCTCCCAAAAAGCTGCACAAAGAGAAAGAGAAAATGATCTATTAATCTATAGTCAGTTGAGCAGTTAGTGAGCTGTCATAAAAAGAATTTTGACATTTTGAAACTCAAGTTCTCTTGAATTTCATTTAGAATATCTCATGCTTGTTACCTGAATTTTTATGGGGTACATATTTCTTCTTTTTCTACAGTTATATGCTCATTTATCGACATTTATGTTCACATATCCGTTCTTAGACCTCCATTGACTCTGAGCCTTCTATGTTAATGGCTTTATTTGAGGTTTACAATGATCCGACAAAGTCACTCAACCCATCAGTTATCGTTGTTCAGATGTTATTTTTGCTCCTTTCCAATTCCCCCTTTTAATATATGAATTACTTAAATTTATTTGTTTCCCCAGGATGCGTATAGACTTCAATTGAAACTGTTCCTTTATGAAGCAAAGCAACAACAGTTGTTATCAGGTCTCCGGACCTTCTTGAAAGTATATTCAACAATCTCCCTTGCAAAACTTGCAAGTTACATGGAAGTAGATGAACCAACCTTGAGGTTGCAAGACTTCTAATTAGTCTAGCATTTCCTTGGATCAATATATATTTTTTTTATTAAATATATATTTGGACACTAGTTTGTTTATGCATTTCCATTTTGATGCTTGGCAGGACTATCTTGATGACATACAAGCACAAGACTCATGCTGTTGATAGTGCTGGAAAAGTAATATCCAATGCTGATGTGGATTTCTATATTGATGATGTAAGCTTGCTTACTATTTCCTCTTTTAATCCTTTTCTCTTTGAAGAGATTCATATTTCAAATACAGTTTTAAAATGTTTAAATAGTTTCTGGGCCATATTAACACAGGTATTTTGTTGAGTTTAACTTGTGTCTTGATAGTAACAGTAGTATCATTTCGCTGTTCTCAATCTATATGAAATTGATGATCAAGTAACTCTGAGCTCAGACCGTTAAAGACGGAGTCCAGAGTGGATTTGATAGCACGGTCTTCTATTGGTTGAACCTATCTTTTGCATTTCAATTAACTTATGTATTACTTTAATTGTATGTTACAGAATAGTGATATAAATGTATAAGAATGTTGGTAGTGAGTGAACTCGCTTCTTGGTCAGGAACTCATATTAATTGTCCTAGCTTGAAGGCGAGAATTAGGCTTTAGGAACTGAACTGTATAGCAATGTTTATCTCGAATGATGCTGCAACAAGTTTTGAATGATGTTTTCATTTACTGCAGGACACAATTCATGTTGTGGAGTCTAAACCTTCCAAACGGTATGGAGATTACTTCTTGCGTCAGGTTGTTAAGGTATGGTTGCGTCTCCTTTGCAGTCCATATTATTTAGATTTGTCAAGAGTATTCTCTCCGCAACACAATATAAGCAAAATGGTTCAGAAAGTCAGATGTATGTGGCTAAAATTTAGACAAAAAACATTTGACTTTTGGAGCCCATTGCTTGTATTTTTTTACGAAGCAATTATTGGTTCTTATATAAACCATTTTCGTCTGTCTTGTTTACAGCTTGAAAAGGTGATCAACGAGATGGACAGTATAAAGCTGGAGTGAGTTGATGTACTTCGCACCCTTATCGGTTCCCCTTTCTAATTTGCTTTGCCGGCAGAATTTTGTTCACATTTTGTTGAAGTGGAAGGATGTAGTTAGCTTCCTAGATGTAACACTAAATACTAATTTTTTCTTGCCTTTTATTTATACCCACCCGCTTATGTTTTCAAATGAGGGCATAAAGATTAAATGTTCCTTTTTTTTTTTGTGGACAAATACCATATCTCTTTTGGTGCATTGTTCGTTTCTGTTCCTTATTTATTGCTGATCACTGTTAATGGCTAGTTTGTAGCATCTTTCACTTAACAGTACAAATAGGTAGATTAATGATACGCCACAGGGTCTTTGAAAAGCGGAGGAGTCGCAAACTCCGTTAGCTGTCCTTTGTGCTCTTCAGCTCCTGAAACTGGGTGTGTTGGAGTTGCTCCTGAAATTTGACGATTACTTAAAGACCTCATAACGTGGTTTGTGACAAGTTCTGAAGCCGTTGGTCCATTTGTTTCTATGCTTTGAGCGGACTTGCCCGAGTGGCACCAACTTGCTCTCTCTACTTTGCTCAATGCCAAAGATGAAAGCAGCTACATTTTTCTAACAGGAACAAAAATTAAATTCTAAGGATAGCACAAAATTTAATTGGAATTTTTGTGCTTAGATTATTGGCTCTCTTGTTGAGCGTAGGGGAGTAAAATTAGAAGCTACCATTGTCTCAATAAGAAATTCAGAGAGGGAAGAAAAAGAAAACGATGGAAAGTGAGGTGTGACACTTTTGTCTCACGTGAGAGGATTAGTTGTGTTTGTGACGAGGTCACCGTATTTGTGTCAAAATTATGTGTTTGCTTATCCTTCCTTACTCAGTATGTGATGCAATGATGCTTTTGAACATATAAATTTGGCAAATACTCGACACAGTACGTTTGGGAGAATAATATTTTGTTAAAAGATTTTTTTTAAAAAATTTTATAGATAAAAATAGAATATATTTTTTGCACAAATATTTTTTTGCAATGATTTTTTGTAACACAAATCTGAGTTTGATTTGGAATAATTTTTGGCGGTTTTTAAGGCCATTTCCTTTAGAAATTGAAGGTTTAACACAATTATTTTTTGTTTTTTAGGGTGTAAATTAATCACTTATTTAACATGTATGTCATTAACCACTAAACTGAAAGGCACTAAATAAATAAAAAAATGCTAGACATTAATAATTTATTTAACAGTGACTAAATGATTTAAGTAAACAAATATTTCATTAATTGCTTACAAAGTTAACAATTCACATGCAAATTATTAACCATTTAAAATATTTCATCAATCACTAAAATGAAATGCTCTAAGTCATTAATGACATATCAATACACTTTAGTGGTTAATGAAGTATTTGAATTGGTTAATAAAAATTTATATACTTCATCAATCAACTCTAGGGTTGGGAATAGGCTAGGCCGAGCTAGGCTTTGCAAGGCCTAAGCCTGGCCTGCCAAATTTTTTAAGGCCTAAGCCTGGCCTGCGACCTGTCATAGGCTTACTTTTGAGGCCTGAGCCTGGCCTTCTGAAAGCCTGATAAGGCCTGCTAGCCTGTTTAAAAGCCTATATCATATGAACATCTTTAAGTAAGCAATGTGATCTAAGTTTAAATAGACTAGCGAACTAATAGATCAATTAGATTAAACTCTCTTTTAGTAATCAACATGAGTTTTTAGGGAATTTAACTATATATTGCATCATATTTCAATTCTAGTTTATAATAATACATTTGTATATGCTAAAAATTAATGTATACTAATAAACTTAAATTACTAACGAATTTATATTTTAATTCAAAGTACAAAATTTATTATAATAATAAATAATATTAATCATATTTACTTAAATAGGCCGGCCTAATAGGCTTAAGAGGCTTTTTGAATGGCCTGTGGCCTGACCTTTTAAGCTAAATAAGCTTCTAAAAAAGCCTAGGCCTTCTCTATTTAAGAAAAAAGCCTGGCCTGGCCTGGCCTGTCATAGGCTAGGTCGTAGGCCCCTGTAGGCCGGCCTGGCCTATTCCCATCCCTAATCAACTCCATCTATTGTCTTTTCTTTTTGATAGAAACTTTATCCATGAATGTCTTACAATCTGACTTAATTATTATAAACCAATTCTGTAGAAGCTCACTACTATATTGTTAATTAGAATTGAGTAATATGGTTAATTAGCAATTTATGAGAAATGTCAACTCGTGTTCTTACAACAAACATCAAGAAATAAAATAAAAATATCATTTTTAAGAAAATAATTTAAAAATTTATGTTTCCAATTTAAAATTTGTGTTTTAATTCTTTTATTTTTTTTACATCATTAACTTGTTTCCTAAGATACAAGTTAACACGGCCTTCAATTAAATTTTGGTAATTATTATATAAGGTAGTCGATACCCTTTACTTGCGGTATTGTTTTTTGTTGCAAGAAACAAGTTGAAGAGAGAAGAACGGGAGCCTAGGTAAGAATGCGATAAGATAGATAGATAACCCGCCGACTACTACATCATGTTTAATTATACATGCTAACTTCATGACACGTGATAACAATAAGAAGGGGTCTTCATCAATCAAGCAACCACAGCCACAACCAAACAAATTCATTACTCCATATATAGAGTTTTCAACAGCATAAAGTTTCTTTCTTGTTGCAAACCGCATAAAGTTCACGAGTATAGTACCTTTCTACATATATTTTTTGGTAGTTTAAAATTAAATTTAATAGGACAAGGAAATACATAATAATAATAATAGGTACATAGAATATAGACATCATACAGCATGCGCCCACCGGTTATTCTCGAATCAACCACCACCTTTTCTTCCTCTTCTTATTCTTCATCTGATCGCAGGCTAAACACTATCGCAAAACACTTTGTTGACGTTAACGATCAAAATCAAATGGCTTCTCAAAACATCACTCCTTCCCCAACCGCTTCTTCTGATTCCGTCTTCGCTCATCTCGTTCGTGCTCCTGAAGATCCTATCCTCGGTGTATGTTCTCTTCTTCGATTATCAGATCGCAATTTATTTATTTATTTTTGTTTTTTCATGATCCAATTTAGCCATCTTATTAAGATCGTCTGTGATCTTAACTGCACAATTTCAATCTATTACTTGATTTCAATTATTTTTATTTATTTATTTATTTGATGAGATTATTATGCAATTTTATCATCGCTTCTTTTATTGTAATTTACGCATGAATGAATTTCAAAGCGATACGGTTCTGATGCTGATGGATTGTTATGTTACGTATCACAATTGTTTTGTTGTGTTGTGACTTGTGAAGCTTACGCAAGTTTGATAGTGACATGAATTTAATTTTGTTACTAATTATTGCCCTCTTTTTTTTTTGTCTATTTCTTTTGTCTGTGTTTGAAAAATAGGTAACTGTCGCTTACAACAAGGATCCAAGCCCAATTAAGCTCAACTTAGGTGTTGGTGCTTACCGAACTGAGGTTAGAATCTTATTTATTTGGGACGTGATACTATGTTATACACTATTACAAAATCTATATGGACATCAGACATGACACTAATGCATAATGACTTTTAAAATGGAAGTGGTTGAATGCAGATCACAATTGTCTGATGTTGGAATTTAACATGTCGCCATTCTGAACTATATAGGCCTTGTTTGGATTAAAACTTATTTGCAGCTTATAACGTTTATGTATAAGCTATTTTGATAGAAAAATAAAGTAAAATTGTTTTCGTGTAAACTATAAGTTGGTTTCATAAACTATTTTGGAGAACTTATGAAAATAAGTTCAAAACAACTTATGAGCCAGTGGCATAAGCTGTTTTTGTAAGCTCTCTCAAACAATATCACAAATCTTATGTTAGGAGATAAACTCAAATAAGTCAATCCAAACAGACCTATACTGCATAATCATCTTTTGCATAATTTGGTCATTGAAAATGCATGTTAAGGAATGATAGATAGATAAAGTAATGAACAATGAAAGCTTCAATTAAAGTGACAATATAAGCTTTGAAATTATACTTACTTATTGTGACTTGTGAGTTTTGCTAATGGCCTGTGATACTTACCAGGAAGGTAAGCCCCTTGTGTTGGATGTTGTGAGGCGAGTTGAACGCCAACTATTGAATGACATGTTAGTACCTGATTCACTAAACTTTCTTTTTGCTCATTTGTAAAGATAATTTTTTTCTTTCAGTCTTTATATAAATTTCTGTTCTGCATTGTTTTTAGGTCACGCAACAAGGAGTATATTCCAATTGTTGGGCTCGCTGATTTTAACAAATTGAGTGCTAAGCTTATTTTTGGTGCAGACAGGTTAATAATTGAAACTTGATGTTATTATACTAACTTTTCTTGTTCAATCAATAATTTCTTGTTTGCAATTTAATATTCTTATCAGTCAGTTCCTAACTGTTCTTTTGCCAACTTTTTTGAATATAGCCCTGCTATTCAAGAGAACAGGGTTACCACTGTTCAAGGCTTATCTGGTACTGGTTCGCTAAGAGTTGGGGGTGAATTTCTGGCTAAACACTATCATCAAGTAAAGTGGTCTATCCTTAACTTTCTCTCCCCTTTATATTTTTTTAACTAATATTGCCGTATATCGTTGGGCTTACCGTGTTTGTTTGCCTTGATCTTTTCAGCGCATTATATACTTGCCAACACCTACTTGGGGCAATCATACAAAGGTTTTCAACTTGGCAGGTTTAACTGTCAAAACATATCGCTACTATGCTCCAGCAACACGAGGGCTTGACTTTCAAGGTTAGAAACTATTCTATCAAGCTGTGAAATGGTCATTCCTTATTTTTGCATTTGTCTCAACGTTCGTGTGTCCCAATATGCATCATGATCAATACTCAATAACATAATTGGATTTCATTTAATGTTATTTCCCCCCTCCTTGTTCCTTATAGGACTTCTTGAGGATCTTGGTTCTGCCCCATCTGGATCTGTTGTTTTGCTACATGCATGTGCACATAACCCTACTGGTGTTGATCCAACGCTTGAACAATGGGAGCAGATTAGACAGCTGATAAGATCAAAATCTTTGTTACCTTTCTTTGACAGTGCTTATCAGGCAAGCATTTTGCATTCAACCAACATTGTACTTTTTGTTTTCTACCATTGAGAAACTTGTGTGTGGACATAATCTACAAATATTTACTTCAAAGTCACAAATCCAACCATTTCTAATCTCTTGAATCTTGAAGCTTCCCATTTCTTGGAATAATCCATGGTGAATAATGTCCACGCAAGAATATACTTCTACCATGTCTCCAATGCATATTATTTTATTGAAAATTCTATTTTAGCCATATCTATTTTTTTTCAACAGGGTTTTGCCAGTGGAAGTCTAGATGCAGATGCACAGCCTGTTCGTTTGTTTGTTGCTGATGGTGGAGAATTGCTGGTAGCCCAGAGTTATGCGAAGAACATGGGTCTTTATGGCGAACGTGTTGGTGCCTTGAGCATTGTAAGCATTAAATGGAGACAATTTTATGGGTTTCATCTGTAGTGATTAGTGATCTGGCCTTGTATTTCATCCCATTCAATATGATTTTTTCCCTGCTTATGATTTGAATCATGTTTTCTTTTTAGCACAAATAATGTGATTGATAAATTTAGATTTTTCTATATAAAGAAGCTTGGCCACAAGTAACATGTGTTTTTGACGAGTTTCCCTGATTTTCCTTTTCTACAATAAATGCTCCCCAGGTCAGCAAGTCAGCTGATGTTTCAAGCAGGGTTGAGAGCCAACTGAAACTTGTGATTAGGCCCATGTACTCAAGTCCTCCTATTCATGGTGCATCCATTGTGGCTGCCATTCTCAAGGACAGGTAGTAAGACAATATACTTCTGCTTCCCTTGGCTGGACTAGGACACATATATTCTTACCTGTTTTGCTCCTCTTTCAGGGATTTGTACAATGACTGGACTATTGAGTTGAAGGCAATGGCTGATCGCATTATCAATATGCGCCAACAACTTTTTGATGCTTTACGTGCCAGAGGTTGGTCTCTACAAAGAATCTTTTGCAATTCCTTTGGCTTGTTCTTTCTGTATGGTTCTTTATCATTGTTTTGCACATGTATGCGAGAAGTTCTTGTTTGCTTGCTCATTCTTTCTAATCTTAGTCTATCTTCTCCTGCGAGAATCTTTCAAGGATTTTATATCCATGAAACATTTATGAGTGTACTTATTTCTCCTGCAATTGAATAGGTACACCAGGTGATTGGAGTCACATTATCAAGCAAATTGGAATGTTTACTTTCACAGGATTGAATCCCGAGCAAGTTTCCATCTTGACTAAAGAGTACCATATATACCTGACATCTGATGGGTAAGACAATTTTATTTCTGACTTATTCAATTAGTTCAGACGAGTAGGTGGCAAATTCTCTTTTGTTTCTTGATGTTCCAGTTAAGTGTGAACATGGTGCCTATAACTTGCGTACCATGCTGTTGTCCAATTTCTTTTGCTGTTAATAAATATGAAGTTGCAATGTGCAACATGTTGGGGGTTACATATTAGAATCCATTATTCTCTGAATCAAGTCATCATACATATATGTTTGTGTTTTCTGCATCATGCTCATTGTTTATAACAAGAATTTATTTTTTGTTATTAAGGCTGGTTTTTGAAGTCTAAATAAATTCTTACAGTTCATTTAAACAAAGATTACAGTTCATTTAAAAAAATATAAATTCTTATAAACAAACCCTTGAACCAAAGATTTTTAAAAGTATGACTGTTTGATGTGGTAGTTGGTTACTTTTTAGTTTGAGTTGCATTCTTTTGCACACACCTTATATTTAATATTTGTGAGTAACTTGTGTTTGACCAGCGATGTTGTACATTTTTTTAAGGACTATGAGAGATGATGCTGTCTCAGTAACTATTTGCTTCTGCTCTCTCTTGCTGTTAATCTCTACCTACAGCATGGATAGATATATATTTCCGATAACCTTTATGTGTAGTCATTCATTTATGCTGAAATTCCACATAACTCGAGACATGCATTTTTTTATTGTGCAGGAGGATTAGCATGGCTGGTTTGAGCTCCAAAACAGTCCCACATCTGGCTGATGCAATACATGCAGTTGTAACCCGAGTTGCTTAAATTTCGATGTTTGTTATCAATTCATCCCCGTGATGGTGGATATTTTTGTCTAATAAGTGCCTCATCAACAATGAAACCTTTATTTGTCAAAAACAATTAAGTCTTTTATCTGATGTGAGAATTACAAACAACTTCCCGATGCCTTCCCTTCGTTGAGAACTTTCATTGTACATCTGTGGCAGGGGAGAGCCGTTAAGTTCTCATAGGAAATATTGAAAAAGAAAAAACGACTCTGTCGGTGGATTTGGCCTGTACTTTAATATCTTAATTTCTCGAAGGCTCTCAACCTTTGTTTGGTTTTGGGGGTTTAAGTTTCCTCTTATAAAAGAAATGGTATTGGCTGGTTTTTGGATGAAACGGAATCATTTTTCTGACAAAAAACAAGGAATAATTTTGAGCAGAAATGTATTCTTAATTCAAGGGTTTGACATTGTGGTAAAAAAAACAAAGTCTTGCAAGTCTAGTATCTTCTAAAAATTATACATCATATTAATTATAACTCAACAATGGACATTTATTATAAAATTAATTTACTGAGGCTTAATGATGCTAGTTTACTAGTGTACAGAGGCTTAATCCCTACATTGATTTAGGTCTTGAAGTCGATGATGATTATGACAAGAATATACTAAACATGCTAGTTTAACGAGACTAGTTTTCCAATCTCCAGCTTATGGAACAAGTTGCTGTATATATGAGTAGAGTTTGAGTTTCTAGGCTTATTCTGATGCTAAAACCCCTTATAAAGCTCTCATGGGTGGTGGAAAATGGATAGCAAATGATGGATTTTCGTTGAAAATCGTTCTAGAAGGATTTGAAGACCTTGTCAGTAAATTAATCGATTTTTTTTAGAACAAAAATCAATTAATTTGACAGACATGGCAAAAACTGAATTTTGTAATACCATTAATCGATATGACATGAGGATATACTTTCAAATGCTTCTGACACAAAGGAAAACCAAAACAACTGGAAACGATAAAACAATGAGTAACTAGCGATTTAACGAATATCATCAGAATATGACAAATTTTAAAAAAGAAATGTAGAAAAACACGATTCATCAGGTATACCTATAAAAGCAATCATCTCGAATCAACAAAAATTACAACGAAAAAACCACCATCTTATTTGAATTCAAAACAACAAACAAATTGCTGTAGGGATATTTGATGATCCAACGAATTTCTTTAATTAAAGAAATACACCAGAGAGATAGATGAAGAGGAGAAAAGATTCTTCAAACAAAGACTCGGGTGTAATTTCCTTGATTAAAAGAATGCAATGGATCAAAGACGGTGCTACTGATTGTATAGGTTGCAGTCGAAACTCAACATAAAGTATGTATTGGTTTTGTCAACAGGTAGAAATGTATTTATAAAAGGTTTTAGGGTTTTGTCTTTACTGTGGCCAAGTAACTAGATGGGCTAATAAGTCCACTTCTGGTAGGCCCAAACCTTACTAAAGGGATTGAGAAATTTTATCGTAAACCTCCACAGGAATAATTTACTCCACACCCAACAATTGTATCCCTACAAATCATCAAAAATATCAATTTTAATCTTTTCCAAAGTAACCTAGTTCACCCCGTCAAGTTTTGGCCAGCAGTAAAAAAATTCATATGGCAACTCATATACACACACAAACCTTTTTAATGTAAAGAATCAAATGTTTTGTTTCTCTTTTAACAATATAAGTCTGATTACCGACTTCATCACACAACTTCATAGATTATTCTCATGTTTCAAAACCCTTTTTTTTTTTGGGTTCGTGCTTTGAAACCTTTGTCTAGCCTTATATTTTTAGCAACATCATTGTCACTCGACTAAAGTGGATGCCTAATATTTTTCCTAAACACACTAAGACTAGATTAAGTTTTGAATTCCCTTAACAAAAGAAAAGAATGGGGTTTTGGAAAAATTCATCATATGACTACTTTCCATGATCCAAAGACAAAGAGAGACTACTCACTCATCATAGTAATGAGCTATCTAAAAAAAAGAGAACAGGTAAATAAAAACAAAATTTTTTTTATTGAAAACAAGTGCACAATTACAAGAGATCTATGATGAAATGCCGTGTGAAATAAAGGTCAGTCTTGTCATATTTATAGCTTAAGCCTTTTGATTTTGTGCACCATTAGTACAAGACATTAACGATGACTTTAACACAAAACCATTCAAATTCTTACAAAGAAAAACAAAAAATCAAATTTAGTAGGTTGTTACGGCCGTAGCTTGGGGTTATGGCTGACCGTAACAACCAATACCAATTAAAGCTTTGATCTTTGGCTTTCTTGGTGTCAGTTTTTAGTCTTTATGACATTAAAAGAGGCTTTCATTGCCCCGCGACCTGACTTGGTCAACAAGCCTTCATTCTTTGTAGGAATTCCATCATCGTTACACCATTTCACCATATCTCTCTTGAATTGTCTTTTTATTCAACAAAAATGAAAATATAGTAAAACACAAATAAACTTAAATAAAAACATAAATTTATTAAACATAAACTTGGCTAAAAATAAAGTAAAATAACATGTTATGACTAAGTTTTTGTGCAACTTTTTCCCTTTCAGTTTTATCATTTGCTTAGATTTTCTTACCATTTTCATTTCGTACCGATCACATAACTTAATTTCCTAAATAATCAAATTAAATTTATTTTTTATCAATAAAAGTAGAAAAACGAGCACATTAATGCACATTTAGATACGGATAATTATAACTTTTTTTGAAAGTGGACAAAATGACAAATACCTCATAAAACTCAATCACACAATTGTAAGATTTCCGATTCAAACTCAGGTGAAGATATTGACATTGAGAGTTGAGTCAGGTTGGACACATGCTAGTGAATTTAGGGTAAAAGGAAAATTTATATTTCAGACCACTTTCTCTTGTTGCTCAGTCATATATATATTTTTTTTAGTAGGTAGACGAAATGACAATAACCATTGAAAACTCACGCACACAAGTGGAGGAGTCAGGGTTCGAATGACAATCACAACATCCGACCTAATAATTTCGGCATTTTTTTGCCGTTGAGCAATGACTTATAGACCAGATTTTTGTTTTTTGGTAGGAAACATAAACAAAAACCTTTACCCTAATTTATGGCGCTTATATATACCCATTCCCTCGAATAACGTTGCATGTGCGGCTTATACAAAATTGCTACTGAACTCTCTCTATTTCTTTGAGGTAGTACGTTCTCTCTCTCTACCCAACCCTACTCTTAGGTCAACTCCGCTCATCGCTTTAAATTCTTTATGCTTTTCTCTCGTAATCATCTGTAATGTTTTTTTTTCTCACTTTCCATGAAATACTCTTTCAAACCCTAAAACGATTTTCGAGACAGTTTTTATTTGAACTTATTGTTCCGTCACTTGATTTTGATGCTCAAACGTAAACAAACACTCCGTTTCATGGTTTTGAGCATGATTATTCATCTATGAAGCACCAACACAAACATAGACACGAGATAAGAAACTGATACCAACATGACACCTGTGATAATTTTAAAAGGATGGACTAATGAAATGTAACCACATGTGCCGGTGTTTAGGGTCGGATAATTTTTTATCAAAGGTGTCGGTGCTGCATAGTTGTTCATCCGTTCTGCCGTTATATTGTTTCTATTTTCACATATACACGGCTGTTGTTATTCGAGAAGGTGTTAAATTTTGGATTGTGTTTCTTAATCATGCTTTTGGACGTTTATTTATTTATTTACTCTTGTAGGTTGGGTTAATGATAGTTTCAACATGTACATTAAGAAGGTAACTGTGCTTAGATACATTTTTTTTTTAATTTGCATTTACTTCTGCTGTAATATAACATTTTGTTAAATTATTTTTCTGTATTTTTAAGGTTGTGATTGAAGGTTTCAAGAGTTACCGAGAGAACTTTGACACGGAGGATTTCAGTCCTAAAGTTAACTGTGTTGGTAATAATTTTATAGAAAAGCTTTTAGATGATTTCATCTATTGATTTATAGCATAATACTTTGAAATGCACATTGTAGGCATTTCATTCATGACATGTCATGATCCCAGCCTGACCCGTTTCTAAGATTTTGGTGATCTAGGGTAAACATATAATTTGGGCCCTAACTAATAAATATAATTTTTTTGGCATTTACTTTTCTCATCCAATGACATTCTCGCGCGCCCTATTTTTTTTTTTTAAAATTACCACTGGTTCGAATTTTATAACCCGAACTCAGTTTAGATTATAAAATCCGAAATGCATAAAAAAACTGAGGGAAACTGAAGGCCTGCATGACTGAGAGCCATCCTGGACAAAAATAGGGTGAAACAACCTTCAGATTATATAATTGAAACTGTATTTACATGTTTCGGTATATATAATTTGAAATGGCAACTTTTAAAAAAGTGGAAAAAAGATTTCGGATTATAAAATCCGAAATGTTTTGATATATAAGGTTCACCCAGAACCTAGCAGAACTTCACCACCTTTATCACCAAACACTCCCTTTTAGGCGAAACCGTGATTTGGAGTAGCAATCTGATCATCAAGGGGTGTTAACAACATCATTTTTGTCTGAATGCAAAGGTAATGTTTATATAAAACCTCCCTTATTCGATTTCTAGGTGCTTTCCTTTTGATCAAGTCAAGCAATTTGTATTGGCACGTTTCGGTATATAAAATCTGAAACCTAACAATCTGGTTCGTATTATAAAATTCAAACTGTACCAGTAAAGAATCTGTTTCAGTTTTCTGACCATACTTTCGCATTGTTTCAGTAATGGATGTTCCTGTTGATGCCTCCAATGAATTGCCACCCGAGATTGAACCACCTAATGTGTTGCAGGTTGTTGCACTTGAGGTTATAGATGATTCCGGAAATGCCCAACCAGAGGATCCTCCACCAAAAGTTGACATTCCTTCCGGCGATGCGATAGTAGAGGATGCTTCTCCGGTTGTTGTACCTCAAGATGTTGTTGTTTGTATTGATCATCAGGAACATTTTACCACCAAAATAAGGTTTGCTACACGGAACTATTTGTTGGAGTGGGTTCGAGAGGAAGCAAGGAAGCTTAGATTTTCATACACCGAGTACAAGAAGTTGAGAAGGCGCAAAATATATGGTTCGAGACGCTTTGCATTATCTCACAAACGAGGCTGATCGAGTAGTTGTGGTTGATATAGACAAATCTAAGTGTGGTTGTTTAATTCACATCACTTACGGATTGTGCACGTGTACGATTGCATTGAAGATAAAAAAGGACACCCCATCCGTTTGGATGAAATCCACACTCACTGGAAGAGGTTGAGGTTCGAGTATGAAGGTGATCCTAAGGCTAGAAAGGAAGACATCTCTTTGTTACCAGAATGGGATTTGCTTCAGGTACCTTCTCCTTAAAACTGTCTTTAATTCTGCCCAGTTTTTTTTTACATTATGTTCTGTGCTGGTATGGTTTGGATTTTATAATTGAAACTTATTATGTCATTTTCGTATTGTAAAATCGGAAACGTTCGCATTTAAGCCCCATACAGACGTACTTGAGTTGCATGATCTGGGGTGCTTGATGATGTTCGAATTTTATAATTGAAAACCTGCCTATCAGATTCAGAATATAAACCTCCTTCCTCTTTTCAACTTGGTTAGCTTGCACTCTACCTTCCTTTTCCAAAAATGGTCAAAGCTTTTAACAAATCTACACATTATCAAAAGATTTGATCACTTCATTCCTTCTTTGTTTATGTAAATCCAATTTTTCTGCCAACACAAACAAAAATCCAGCATTCAATTATATCCCATGGTCACAAAAATGCAACATTGGGGCCTATATATTGTGGACCAAAATCAAAAGTTGGGGAGAGGAAATTTTCATCAGAAAAATAACAAGAAAAAAAACCAGCAACACAAAACAACAGAATCACCAAAGTCACAACAACACAGAACAACACAGAACCACCACGCCACCACCACCAAACCACCATCACTCAACAACCACTTCTCTTTTTCTTCCATCAAACACAAACCAAAAAAGGCACAAAGGTATACCCTTTTTATTTTTTAGATCTAGGGCTCTGCATACTTTTTTTGGGAATTTTAAGAGAAGAAATGAAAAGAGCAGGGGAGAAAGATTAGAAAGGGTAAAAAAAAAAGGGGTTTTTTGCTCCGGCGCGGTGGCGCCGCCACCTTGGCCGGCCGACCACCGCACCGGCCATCGTCGGAAATCCCTCCGGACGGAGGGTTTAGAGAGAGAAGAGAGAAGAGAGGAGAGTTAGAGAGAGAAATGAAAGAGAAAATGAGGATTTTGTGAAGGGATGAGGTATTTAGTAGGGATGGCAAAATGTGTTGGACTCGTCAGGTTGACCCGTTTAACTCGCCATTTTTAGCAGGGTGGGTTGAGATTTTGAACCCGCCACAAGTAGGGTGCCCGCTCCGCCTAACACGCTAAAAAACGGGGCGGTGACGGGGCGGGTTGGCCCGTTGGGTTGATATGTTAATAAGAAACTCTCTTTTTCACTTCTTTTTATTTATAAGTCACAATCAATTTTCCAATTTTCACCTCCATATATTGGGGGAAAAAATTCAATTAATTTTATCACTTTTGTTTTATGATTTTAGCCTCATATTTTTAACAATTAGTTAATTGATAACTCATGGAGTTTTTATTTTGAATGTCTTATTGATTTATTATAGAATTTTAGAAGATGTAATTTATATGTTTGAATAATTATTTTCATATTTTTAGTGTAGTCATTTGTTATATATTTAGATTTCTTTAAATTGGCTTTAAATTTATATATTTTTACATTGTTTATGTGAAGATTTTAATTTTTTTTTTTTAAAAAAACATTGACAGGTCAACCTGCCGGTCCGCCATAAAACGGGGCGGGGTGAGATTTTCAACCCTATTTCTCTAGTTGGCTCGCACCGCTCCGCCCCTTTTTAGACGGGTTATTGACGGGGCGGGGCGGGTTGGCCCTTTTTGCCATTTAGACCCCTCCCTAATTTTGTGGATGCTGGTGCACGCCTTAGCGTGAACCCTCACCTCCCAGGCCCTCTAATCTAGATCAGACGGCCGTTAATGCATCTCCCCGTGATCAGATCAGGGCCCTCTGATTAATCAGACGGCCCAGGTTTAACCCCGCTGGCCCAACCCTTTTTTGGACCCATTTAACCCAAATTTATCCTTTGTGCTATTTGCACCCCAAACTTTACTGTTGCACCCCTATCCTTTTTTTATTTATTTTTTATTTTTCTACCTTTTTTTTACTTTTATGATTTATCTTTTATTTTATTTTCGTCTATTGTTATTTAGCATTTTAACTTTGCTCATGTGCATTTAGATTATATTTTAGGAGTTTTATAATATAAAAAAATCACGAAAATATGCAATGTTTTTATATCATTATTTGTTTAATCCTCATATATAAAAAATGCCAAAAATATTATGTTTAGTTTCTTTTATTATCCTAGGGAAAGAGATTCGTTTCGATCTAGTGTCCCTACGGAACTCTCGCGCGTTTAATCTTCGTTCTTTTAATCTTTAGGTTTCTAATGAAAAAAAATCAAAAAACATTCGAATATTAAAAAAAACAAATTTAAAAAAAAAACTCTTTTCCAAAAAACTTGATTCTTATCAAGAGATTTCCCTTTTATTTTTTCTTTTAAAAGAAAAAACTTTAATTCATTTAAGCATATTTAGACTTTTCTCTTAAGATTAAAAAACACCAAAACAAAGTTTCTCTTTACTATTTGACTTTTATTTTAAAAAACCCTTTTAAAAAAAATTAAAAACATCAAACAAATCATTCGGTTTTACCCCGAACTACGTGGTTTTGATCCCTCACGGGTACGTAGGCAAAAAAATTTGTCTTTCCAAATAAAAAATGATAAAAAAATATGTTTTCTTCTCATCACACCAATCTTTTCTTTTTGCAAGCAAATGATAATTAACTTTAGCAAAAAATAAATAAACGCAAGAGGTTCCTATAGAGTACTATAGACGTTTATGATGTTAATACCTTCCCTTCACGTAACCAACCCCCGAACCTTAAATCTCTTATTTTAATTGCGGGTTTTATTCGAATTTTTCCCCTTCCCTTGGAAAAATTAAAGATCGGTGGTGAATCCTAAATTTTGTGAGTCAATGCTAATCAATAGCTTGATCTCCAAAAATCATCGCGACACAAACCCCACAGAAACAAAACAGAATGCAGTTTTTGGTTGTTTCTTTCCTGGTTTTCTACAACATTCCACCTAATAGTTTTTTTACACATTGTAGGCCCGGTTCAACGAGGCTGATTACAACATGAAGGTCCATATCAAAGAATAATTTCGACAGTTTTTTTTTGCCGGAAACAACCTCTACATGTCCACCGCCAAAAAAAGGTCACCACTAAAGGAGCTCCAAAGAAAGATAAACATATCATTCGGTCCACAAAGCAATCACCTTTTTTATGGGAGCATGTTGACTCCCAGGATCCACATACACAAGCTTCACAGACAAAGGCTTCAACAGGGACAAGTAAAAGAAGTGCAAGGAAAAGCAACATGTCTCCCAATCCTCCTAAGTCAATTCCTAAGCCAATCTGATTAAAGTCGCATACCACACAAATACCAAATCCCACCTTTCATGCATGAATTTATTGAAAAGGTGGTGGATGTAACCGGTGATGGTCATTATGGGTTTTGTGCAGTTGCGGGCCTACGTAACTTGTCCGTTGATGATCATTAGATTATCCGTTACCAACTTCAAAAAGAGCTTACCAGTGAAGAAAATGAGTGTTATCGACGGTTGATTGAGTTGGATAGACGATATAAAGCGGTCTTAGGCGGATGATCATGCCGGATATGGGTTTCTCATTGCACAAAGATACAAACACGTGGTTGTTCTACTATCCATTGAGAAAAAGCGATCAGAAACCTTTTTCTCTCTATGCGGTGAACCGTCACATAGAGACCGATTGATGTGTTTGGCACATGTGAATGACAACCATTTCATGATGATATATTTGAAGGATGGTTCTCCAATTCCTCCCACTTCCTCGCAATGGAGACAATATTGTCGAGATGATGCAAAAGAATGACCTGATAGATATATCCATCAGATGGTTGACTATAATGCACTATGTCGGGCATCGGGTTATGAGGTAGTAGGAGATGACCAAGATTTGTACATTATTGAAAATCTTGATCCTGAAGAGAAGGTTGTTGCTAAGAATAAGGTTGAAGATGGTGTGAAGATTGAAAATGATGAAAGCTTTAATCTTGATGATGTTAGCATAGATCTTGGGACGGATTAGATTAAATGTATATCATTAGTTGAAATGTATATCATTAGGTGAAATGTGTAATTATATAAATTCAACTTTTTTGGTATAAATATAACCTCGTTGTCATTTACATTATTTTATATATTGCAAAAAATTGTTGAATCCACAAAACATGCAGTGTTGCTGTAAAAACAATAAACTGCATGTGTTCGTATTTTAAAATCCGGAAGGTTTTCGTATTTTAAAATTCGAGGGGTATTTTTGAAAAAAAAATAGGGCGCATGAGAAACGCTTAGAGTGGGAAAAGTAATAGTCAATTTTTTTTTTTTTAATTTTCACAATGTGAAAATCATTTGCTTGAATACGATAGTTCTTATTACTTTAAGAAATAATATAATAAAAACATTTTGACTTTTTCAACAAACCAAGACAACAAATCCTTTTATTACTTTTGATACACCCATTTATGTTTTTCCTATAATAATCTTAATCAATTAATATCTCATTTCATATATTTATCTTTCTGCAATAAATATCTAATGATAATATAGGTAAATCAACATTTAATGATGTATTGGACTTTGAAAATGACAGTTAATTAGAAACAAGTTTTTTATGCGAAATTGACAATTATAAAGGAACGGAGGGAGTATCCAAATGTTCATACAAAACAAATTCTAAGAGCATTTCTAGATGTGAAGACACTAATAGTTGCAACATTTTTTAATTCCGAAAAAAGATCATTTGCATTTACATCCGATCACCTCTATTTAAAATTTAAATATTGCCTTTTGTTTTGGGCCTAATGTACCCATTGTCGTACCCTAATTTTGTCCAAGTCTTTTTTTTTAAAAAAAAATCATCATCATCATCATCATCATGCATTAAAAGAAAAAAAGAAAGAAAAAATAATAAAAAATCCAGACCTTCAGAAGCTGACCTTCAGAAGCTGACCTTCAGACACTGACCTTCAGACTCTGATCCTCAGATCCTGAATGTGGCACCCTGATTTTTGTCAGGGTTTTTTTTTTTAAAAAAAGAGTTTCTTATTTCTATTTATTTACTGATCATAATCCAGCATTCTTATGGTTTTAAATACAAAGAAAACCTAGTCAAAGATGCCTTTTTTCTATTTGCATGCTATAGGTTTTTACTCCTTTTTGTATTTTTTGAATTTTCATACCATTTCCATGCAAGCTCACCATCACACATGCACGCATAATAGGACAAAGGGGCTGCGTTTTTCAGATTTTCTGAGCCATCCTTATCTTCTCAAAACCTTCAAAAACCCTAATTTCACACTCTATAAATACCCCTCTTAAGAGGTTGGAAAGGAGGTTGGAAAAAAAGTGAGGAAAAAAAGAAAGAAAACCTAGAGTGAGAGAGGCAAGAGCAAGAGTCTGAGTTTCGAACAAGAGTGAAAAAAACAGCAACTAAACCACAAGAAACATCACACAAAGAGAGGAGAATAGTAGCAAAACACCATTTTGTTACTGTTCATCTTCTCCATCACTTCCACCTTAAAAAAAACCACAACCACTCAAAAAACCCTCTCATTTTCGTGCATCCACAGCCTTGCTAGGAGTTTGTAAGTCCCCTTGTCCATTTATTATCTCATTTTTTGCATTGTCTAGAGATATGTAGTTTTTTCATAAAAAATGCATTTTTCACCACAAGTTCATGAGCATGGTTTGTGGTCGAAATATAGTTAGTTTTAGGACATCTCTTGGTAGATCTAAGGCCACTAGGATGTAGTACTCATGACAAGTTTTACCGTGATATTTTTATTTTCGTATTTGGTTCAATATTGAGTGAGAAATCGAACTGAGAAGTTGAGAAAAACCACAGAAAACGTGTTCATACTATTCTGCATTTTCTTCTGTTTGCGTTAATTACAGTTTTGCCACTGTTCTCATTTTTTAGTCATTTTAACTCATTTTTGCACTTAAAAATCATAGAAAATCCAAGAAGATCACAAAAAATTATAATAATCACCAGAACAGAAATAAATTATTTTTCTTACTGTTTTACCCCTGAGGTTGGT
The DNA here is from genome assembly GCA_018208015.1 of Medicago ruthenica. NCBI lineage: Eukaryota > Viridiplantae > Streptophyta > Magnoliopsida > Fabales > Fabaceae > Medicago > Medicago ruthenica. Next base: position 245,378 of record WNNG01000330.1, on the reverse strand, counting down.
TTATGACCATTTTGCACCTTAATCGCCGTTTTATTCGCGTAACCCATTTTCGCGTAAAAAAAATATACAAAAGAAGACGATTAATTTTCGACAATAAACTTGAATGAAAAAGGAGTGGTCCGACATATGTCTTTCCATTCCCCGGTTGCACGGGCACTTGACGTATGTCTCGTTGTTCGAACAATCGTCATTCCTTTTCAAAAATACAAAAACACATTAATTTTCGATAATAAGCTTGAATGAAAAAGGAGTGGTCTGACGCATGTCTTTGAAGTAGCAATAAACGTCACAAGAAAAGGGGGGTTTGAATTGTGACCCTTTTAAAATTATTCCTGAAAAACTAAACAAGTTTGTATACTCAAGAAAGTTCTTGGTAAGTGTTAGTATAAGAAGATTATGGGTTTTATGCTTGTTTTATCCTGACCAGAATGTTCTGGATCAAATATAAAATTTTTAAGTTGCTTTTAGTGAGCACCAGAATGTTCAGGAGAATGATTAATATATATAAGCAGAATGAGAAAAATGATAATTGAAATGTAAGGTACGGACCAGAATGTTCTGGAGAATGATAAAACAGTAAGGACCAGAATGTTCTGGAGAATGATTAATTATAAGAACAGAATGATAAAATAGTAAGGACCAGAATGTTCTGGAAAATGATTAATATATGAGCAGAATGATAAAACAATATTATAAGTTGATTTTAAATGTGGGTTTATTTTAGGCAGATTGTTTTATCTTGGACCAGAATGTTCTGGAAGCAGTTATATGAATTAATAAAACAATACAAGTGACTAATTTAGGACCAGAGAACTCTGGATTAATTTGATTATAATTAATTAGGACCAGAATGTTCTGGAGAGATTAATAAGTAATATTATGATAGTGATAGTGTGTGAACTTTGTGTAACGAAAATAATAGAGAGAAAGGAAGAGAGAAAAACACAGGAGAATTATCCTGGTTCACCAAACCCGGCTACTTCCAGTCCCCACACCTCGTGTGAGATTATCCACTATAGTATCCTGCTAACAGAAACTTCTGACTAGCACCATAGATTCTTGATCACACCAGATCAGTTCGTTACACCTTGTATTATCAACCTCAGCAGGCTTCTACAATTCTTTGCTTTCGCACAAGAAAGGTTGTTACACTTCTTTCCCAAACTATTGTTACGAATAGACTTGAGAATTACAATACACTTTGTATGAAAAGAGATGAATTTTGGATCGAATAAAATTCTCAATACATGTTTGAGATTTTACTAAAAAACTCTAAAGAGTATGATCCAAAAGAAAAAGAGAGAGCTTTGAGACTTGTTTGTGAAGAGCTTTTGTATGTAGTGATGATTTTCACTTGAGAGAATATTTGCTTTCAAAACTCTTGCATTTAACTTCCAAAGCCTCTTGTATTTATAGGTGAGGAGTGTCTTGGTGACCAAGGGTGAAAATAGAGCTGTTAGACACGTTTTTTACAGCTGTCTACAGCTTCATTTGATTTCACACTTCTTCTTCAATTCGGCCAGAATGTTCTCAGAATGTTCTTATTGATTCAGCTTGCTTTGTGTTGCTTTTTGCGTGAAAGGATACAGCTGTAGTGAGCTGTTGTTTGCTAAGATGAAGTGACCTTGATTATGTCACTCATTTGTACTTTGATGTCCAAGTTCATTCCACATGTGCTTTAATTCATTTCATGAGATATTTATCCTTTAATGGGCTTTTCTTTCAAGTGGATCGAAATGCTTAAGTCCCAAGATAACTTCTCAAGAGCTTTCTCATGTCATGCTTCTTTTTGCTGACTTTGCTCTTTTTGATGTATTTGCTTTGTGAATCCAGAATGTTCTCAGAATGTTCTCATGAAACAATTCTCACAAAACAAATTAGTAGATAACAAGATAAAATAAAATTAATATGTTTGTAATCTTTAAAACATCAAATAAGGATTTTGTCTCAACAATCTCCCCCTTTTTGATGATGACAAACATTTAATTTATTTTGATTTTTGATTTTGAGTTTTGGAAATTTTGTTGAAAACTCCCCCTCAATTTTAGCATTCAATTTTTATATGCTATTTGAGAATATCACAAGAACTTTGTGTTTTGATTAGAGTTTGACAGTTTGTCAAATAACTCCCCCTCAATTCATGCATTCAATGTTCAAATGTGAATTGAGAAATAAAAACAACATTTCATTAGATAGATAATGCCATTACATAAAGTTTCATCATAGTATTCAAAACATCAAAAAGACATAGTAGGCATGTTACTAGAATACTATCAATAAGTGTAGTGCATTTGAAACTTTACTTTAGACAAAATAAAGCATAATCAAAAGATAGCAAAAGTCATTTAGAGACATAATCAAAATAGTAATTATAAGTTAATAGGCAGCAGCATTTTATCCTTCCTTTGATCCAAGGTCTTTTCCTGGCCCTCCTAAGTCGTATCCCCCTAAATCATCTCCCCCTTTGTCATCACAAAAAGGTACAGGAGCAGGAGGAAGAGTTGGAGAAGAAGCATCCGAGGAGGAAGACACAGTAGGCATAGGCATGTTGTACATTGGTACAGGAAAAGGATTTTGTTCAGGTGGAGGAACATCAAACTTGAGGCTCAACACTTCAGACATCCATTTTCTTTGGATTTGCAGCTCAAGAGTGTTGTATGCCAAATGATGCATTATGGCATTATTTCCTTCAAACAACCTAGGCAAGTCAGTCCTAGTCTTGCTCACATCTCTCTCAATTTTTGACCTTTTAGAAGGTTGTTCATTGTTATGAAACAACCTTTGGGCCATGGAAATTGTTCCAGCAAAGCGCGAAGGAAGAGAGGGGCATGTAGTTTGAATCGTACGAAACGATTCCATTTGAACAGATGACTCAAAATGAGGTTGTGGAGCAAAAAATTTGTCCACAGAGTCAGGTTGGAACAAAGCAGAGAAGTCATTCTTTGGAGGTGAAATAAACAAGTTAGCACTTTGTGTTACCTTAGAGGTTGATGGTAGTTTAGTTGGGAAGCTTTGAAGAATATGCGAGGCTTGAATAGTTTGAAAAAGAGACTGATTTGCAAAGTTGTCAAGCAATTCTTGATCTGCTTCCATAACAGGAGAACGTTCTGGTGGAAGACATTTTTCAGCAGAAACATTTTCAGGCATAGGTTCATGAAGATTAGAATCATCTCTTTTCCTTTTCTGAGTGGGAGGAGATGAAGGAGCAGCATTTGGTTCCTGTTTCATGTGACTCACATTTTTTGGAGTAAATTTTGAATATTCAAAACTAGACACCTCACCATCTAAAGGTACTTCAAATTTTTTGAAGATTTTTGTGAGGGCCATTCCATATGGCACGGTGAATTTTCTGTTTGGATTTTGGATGGTGTTGATCATGTTGTGGATGAGAATATGAGGTAAGTTTACTCTATCTTCCATGAAAAGATGGTACATGATCAAAAGATCATTTGCATGAACATGCTGAAAATTACCATTGCGAGGTAAAAGAGAATGTTGACTCATAACATTCAACATTTTTGGGGTTGGCAGAAGGTTTGAAGAAACTAACTCAGAAACATTTGGAAGAAAAAGAAGTTGACGTATATTTTCAAATTGAACATCAAGTTCTGTGAACCATTCTTCCCCAAACACAGTAGGACCTTCTAAAGGCAATTTAAAAATTTCAGAGAGTACCTGAGGTGTGAGACGGATCTCAACATCCTTGACCCTAGACACTATTAAGCTTTTCTCAGGGAAAACTTCTGCCATGAAGTAGAAGGCTTGTATTACCTTTGGGTAATGTCTCTCACGAATTTGAAGAAACTGAGTCCATCCTTGGGCATCAGCATATTTCTTTAAGACAATTTTGTCTTTTTCCAGTTTGTCAAAGTCAAAATACCTTCCAACACCAATTGGCCTGGTACCCCATTTCTCTTTGAATTCCTTTATAAGTTCACGATCAAACAGAGGAATTTTCTTTGTATTGGAAATGGATATCTTTTGTGGAATTGGTTTTGAAGCCCTCTTGGGTTTTGGAGAACCTTCTGAAGATGGTTCAGAAGATGGTTCAGGAGATGGTTCAGGAGAAGGTTCAGGAGAACGTTCTGGGAAACGTTTTGGTTGAACAGTTTCTTTCTGTTTTCCTTTTTCTTTCAGAGTTGGTTTTGGCTTTGTCACAGAGGTTTTGAAAGAGGATTTTGAAACAACTTTAGCGTGTTTCTTGAGAGGGGAACATTTCTTAGGAGGAGGATTTTTTGGTTCCTCATCCGAATCAACAATCTCATAGATAGTGGTATATATGCTTTTGGTTTTTCTACTCCCAAACCCAGAAATAATCCTTTGAGATCTACGAGTTCTAATGTTTGGAGTGGATTTGGTTTTTTGTGGTTTAGATTTTTTGAGATGAGGGGCTGTTTGATTGATGTTTGGAAGAGTTGCATGAGCAAGATTTTGAAGAAATGATTGATTGGAAAAGGGATTATATTCTTGAAAAAGAGTTTGAGGTTTGGTGTAGATGACCATGGCAGTGTTTGGGTCAAGATCGTATGATGAAGATTCATGATCTTTAGGAGATTGTTCTGAAGTTTTTTCTGTTTCAGGTTCAAAGTAGGTTGGTATGGGTTGTGTTTCAGAAATGTTTGATGGAGATTCTGGTGGTGTTTGAAACTGATTTGGGGAAAGGGTGAAGGAGGAAAGAGGTGATGGAGTTGGAGACGATGGTGATGGCGGTGATGGTGGAGATGGAGAACGTGAATAGGAAGAGATGGAGGATAAAGAAGATGGTTTGACGGGAGGGGCCTTCTTACCGGCGCCTTTTGTTCTGGCCATTTTTTGGTGGTGAGAGCGGCGGAGAGTGGTGGTGTTTTTTGAGAGAAAGATGGGAAGAATGAATGAAGGAAGTTAGAAGGGTAAGGCTTATGAGAGAGAGAAGTCCGATTGGGAGGAGTGAGGGGACAAGGAAGTGGTTGATTTGACTTTAATCAATGATGGTTATTTTTTGCAAGCTGTTTGCTTTTTCTAGGAAACTGTAAAAACAAGTTACTAGATGTTTTTAATGAAACTTATCAGTCATATTTGAAAAGGAAGCCTTTACATAGGCGTGTGCCATAAGCTTGGCAAGAGAATAATTATGAGAACATTCTCCCTATGACTCAAAATGATTTCTAAGTTTTGCAAGGATTTTTTATAATGTGCAATTTTTCTTTAATGAAATTAAAACGATCCTCAATCAATGGTTTAGTAAAGATATCAGCTAATTGATTATTTGTGTCAACAAAAATTAATTCAAATTCCTTTTTGTTAACATGATCTCTTATAAAATGATGTTTAATTTCAATATGTTTTGACCTTGAATGTTGAATGAGATTTTTTGATAAATTTATCGCACTTGTATTGTCACAAAAATACTGGAATATTTGTGTACCTTATTGAAAAATCCTCAAGTTGATCTTTAATCCAAAGAACTTGAGAGCAACAGGTGGCTGCTGACACGTATTCTGCTTCTGTAGTTGACAGGGCAATAGTGTTTTGTTTTCTTCTTGTTGATTATATCCTTGTGCTACGAGTCTGGCTTTGTTTCTGACAACTTTTCCTTCTTCATCTAATTTGTTTCTAAATACCCATCTTGTTCCAATGATGGATTGATTTTGAGGTTTAGGGACAAGATTCCATACCTCATTTTTCTCAAATTGAGATAGTTCTTCTTTCATAGCTATTACCCATGATTCTTCACTTATTGCTTCTTGTATATTTTTTGGTTCAACATGTGAGATCATTGTCATGTTGTTATCATTATCTTTAAATGATAGTCTTGTTCGAACCCCATCAAATGTATTTCCAATGATTTGTTCAGGAGGATGATCACCACTGATTTTCCAACTTTTTGGAGGAGTTTGTGATGATGATGCTTGATTATGATTTTCATTGCTTGCTTGTTCTTGATTTTTCAATATTTCCTCATCATCTTCTTTGTTAGTAACAAGATTATCAAATTCATCAAAGATAATATGCATGCTTATTTCCATGGTTTGATTTCTTAGATTAAAGATCCTATATCCTTTAGAATTTGTTGCATATCCCAAGAATATCCCTTTATCTGATTTTGAATCAAACTTTCCAAGATTTTCTTTATCATTTAAAATATAGCAAAAACAACCAAAAATATGGAAATATGATATGTTAGGTTTCCTACCTTTCCAGAGTTCATATGGAGTTTTATTTAGAATTTTTCTAATTGAAACACGATTTAGAATATAGCAAGATGTGTTAATAGCTTCAGCCCAAAAATATTTTTCAACATTTGATTCATTTAACATTGTTCTTGCCATTTCTTGTAAAGTTCGATTTTTCCTTTCAACGACTCCATTTTGTTGAGGAGTTCTTGCACATGAGAAATTATGATAGATTCCTTTTTCATCAAAGAAGGTTTTGAAGGATAAGTTTTCAAATTCTCCTCCATGATCACTTCTTACAGAGATGATGTTTGAATTTTTTTCATTTTGAACGAGTTTGCAAAAATTTTGAAATGCTTCAAAAGCTTCGTCTTTATGTTTTAAAAATAAAACCCATGTATATCTGGAAAAATCATCTACTATAACAAAACCATATTGTTTTCCACCAAGACTTGTGGTTCTTACAGGACCAAATAAATCTATGTGAAGAAGTTCAAGAGGTCTATGAGTAGAGACAATATCTTTTGATTTGAAACTACTTTTGACTTGTTTCCCTTTTGTACATGCTTCACATATTTTATCTTTTTCAAAATCTATTTTAGGAAGTCCTCTAACTAGATCAAGTTGTGAAAGTTTTGAAATAGTTTTCATACTTACATGACCAGTTCTTTTGTGCCAAATCCATTTATCCTTTTCAATAGACATAAAACATGATTCGGCTGGAATGTCATCTAAGTATAAAACATAGAGGTTTTTCTTTCTAGAGCCAGAGAAAAAGATTTTTCCTGAGGATACTTGTTTTACTTCACATATGTTGGGTTTAAAGATAACCTCAAACCACTATCACATAATTGGCTTATGCTAAGTAGATTGTGTTTTAACCTTCAACATATTGAACATCCTCTATTTTAGCAGAGTTATTCTTACCAATAATACCTTTACCTTTGATTTGTCCTTTGTCATTATTTCCAAAGGTCACTAGTCCTCCTTCCTTTTTTATGAAGGAGATGAAACACTGCTTATCTCCTGTCATGTGTCTTGAACAGCCACTGTCCAAGTACCATGGCTTTTTCTTTGCATTTTGAGAAGATTCCTGCATTTTGATTTATTTGTTCCTTAGGTACCCATGATTTTTTGGGTCCTTCAATGTTAGTGTTCTTAAGCTCAAGATGTTTAATCTTGAGAAAACAATTTATTTCTAAATGACCCATTCTTTTGCAATACAAGCATTTCTTCCTTGTTGTTTGGAGAGAACGTTCTCGATTTTGGAAAGAATGTTCTGGTTTTATTGTAAAAGAATGTTCTGGTTTAGCGTGTGCTGCTCTTTTCTTATGAAAGCAACAGGTTTCAAGATGTCCATCTTTGTTACAAAATGAACACTTCATTTTGTCCTTTTCAGGCACAAAGAAGTTTTCATAGTTTTTTGGTTTTTTGGAAATATCAAAACCTAAACCAGCTTTATCAAATATTCCAACCTGAGAATCTATTATTTTCTGAAATGTTTCAGTTGATCTTATAAAGCATTTGAGATCATTTCTTAGTTCTTTGACTTCATTTTTTAGCATAATATTTTCAGTAACTTTAGAGGTTTCTGGAATTTTATTTTTGCCAAAATTCTTTAATTTTTCATTTGCTTGAAAATATGAGTCTTGCAAACTTTGAATAATTTTCTTTTGATCATTATTCAAGTTTTGAAGTCTTTCCTTTTCTTCTTTTAATTCAATGATTTCTTTTTGTAAAGAATAACATTTGTTTGTAAGAAAGTTTGAATTAAATAAAAGACTATCACATTTATTTTCTAATTCTTTGTATAAAATGGGTTGGTCGAATAAAATTACCTCTTCGTTGTCTGAGTTTGCCATTAGGCCCAAATTTGCTTTTGTTTCTTCATCTCCTTCTTCTGATTCGTCCAGGTCATCCCATGAAATCAAAGATTTTTTGTAGGGAGGTTTCTTTTGATTCTTTTTGTTTAATGGACATTCATTTTTGTAATGTCCCTGCTTGTTGCATCCAAAACATGTTACTTGACTTTTGTCAGTTTCAATTTTTGAGTTGTCTCTTCTATTTGGAAAGTATCTTTTTATTTGATCTCTTCTTCTCATCATTCTTTGAATCTTCTTTGAAATGAGAGCAAGTTCCTCTTCTGCTTCTCCTTGGATAATTTGTTCTTCTTCGTCTTCCTTGATTTCCTCACTTTGTGAAGATGCTTCATTTTGATTGTTTTGGGTATCTTGAGAGGCTTTGAGGGCAATCATTTTTCCCTTTCTTATTGGCTTGTCTCCTTGGAGTAGAACTTCATGAGCTCTTAGTGAACCAATAAGATCTTCTAAGGCTAAGACATTTAAGTCTTTTGCTTGAGTGATTGCTGTAACCATTGGTCTCCATGAACTTGGGAGACATCTTAGGATTTTTCTGATTCTTTCATAAGTTGAATATATTTTACCCAGAGATCTTAACTCGTTTACGATAGATGTAAATCTGGAATACATTTCATCAATGTTTTCCTCTTCACTCATTTCGAAAACTTCAAATTTTCTCACGCCAATATCTATTCTTGTTTCTTTTACATGGCTGGTTCCTTCATGATGAATTCTTAACGTGTCCCATACACTTTTTGCATTATCGCATTCATCGACTCTTTCACTTTCTTCATCACTTAGAGCGCATGAAAGAAAGAGTTGAGCTTTAGAGTTTAGGAGCACCTTCTTTTTATCATCATCAGTCCATGAGGCCTCAGGTTTGATGGTTACTACTGCTGTAACAGCATCAGTGGTTGATGGTACAAAGTTTCCTTCAGTGACAACTTTCCACATGTCTACATCTTGAGACTTTAGGAATAGTTGCATTTTTCCTTTCCAAAAGTAGTAGTTTTTTCCATCGAAGAATGGAGGTCTTGTACATGACAGACCTTGTGGAATGTATGTTTCTTTTGACATTGCTTCTTTCTGAATCTTTTCCTCTAGCACGTGTTAAGTGCTTTGATTTTTTAGAGACCGAGCTCTGGTACCAATTGAAGTAGCAATAAACGTCACAAGAAAGGAGGGGTTTGAATTGTGACCCTTTTAAAATTATTCCTGAAAAACTAAACAAGTTTGTATACTCAAGAAAGTTCTTGGTAAGTGTTAGTATAAGAAGATTATGGGTTTTATGCTTGTTTTATCCTGACCAGAATGTTCTGGATCAAATATAAAATTTTTAAGTTGCTTTTAGTGAGCACCAGAATGTTCAGGAGAATGATTAATATATATAAGCAGAATGAGAAAAATGATAATTGAAATGTAAGGTACGGACCAGAATGTTCTGGAGAATGATAAAACAGTAAGGGCCAGAATGTTCTGGAGAATGATTAATTATAAGAACAGAATGATAAAATAGTAAGGACCAGAATGTTTTGGAGAATGATTAATATATGAGCAGAATGATAAAACAATATTATAAGTTGATTTTAAATGTGGGTTTATTTTAGGCAGATTGTTTTATCTTGGACCAGAATGTTCTGGAAGCAGTTATATGAATTAATAAAACAATACAAGTGATTAATTTAGGACCAGAGAACTCTGGATTAATTTGATTATAATTAATTAGGACCAGAATGTTCTGGAGAGGTTAATAAGTAATATTATGATAGTGATAGTGTGTGAACTTTGTGTAACGAAAATAATAGAGAGAAAGGAAGAGAGAAAAACACAGGAGAATTATCCTGGTTCACCAAACCCGGCTACTTCCAGTCCCCACACCTCGTGTGAGATTATCCACTATAGTATCCTGCTAACAGAAACTTCTGACTAGCACCATAGATTCTTGATCACACCAGATCAGTCCGTTACACCTTGTATTATCAACCTCAGCAGGCTTCTACAATTCTTTGCTTTCGCACAAGAAAGGTTGTTACACTTCTTTCCCAAACTATTGTTACGAATAGACTTGAGAATTACAATACACTTTGTATGAAAAGAGATGAATTTTGGATCGAATAAAATTCTCAATACATGTTTGAGATTTTACTAAAAAACTCTAAAGAGTATGATCCAAAAGAAAAAGAGAGAGCTTTGAGACTTGTTTGTGAAGAGCTTTTGTATGTAGTGATGATTTTCACTTAAGAGAATATTTGCTTTCAAAACTCTTGCATTTAACTTCCAAAGCCTCTTGTATTTATAGGTGAGGAGTGTCTTGGTGACCAAGGGTGAAAATAGAGCTGTTAGACACGTTTTTTACAGCTGTCTACAACTTCATTTGATTTCACACTTCTTCTTCAATTCGGCCAGAATGTTCTCAGAATGTTCTTATTGATTCAGCTTGCTTTGTGTTGCTTTTTGCGTGAAAGGATACAGCTGTAGTGAGCTGTTGTTTGCTAAGATGAAGTGACCTTGATTATGTCACTCATTTGTACTTTGATGTCCAAGTTCATTCCACATGTGTTTTAATTCATTTCATGAGATATTTATCCTTTAATGGGCTTTTCTTTCAAGTGGATCGAAATGCTTAAGTCCCAAGATAACTTCTCAAGAGCTTTCTCATGTCATGCTTCTTTTTGCTGACTTTGCTCTTTTTGATGTATTTGCTTTGTGAATCCAGAATGTTCTCAGAATGTTCTCATGAAACAATTCTCACAAAACAAATTAGTAGATAACAAGATAAAATAAAATTAATATGTTTGTAATCTTTAAAACATCAAATAAGGATTTTGTCTCAACAGTCTTTCCATTCCCCGGTTGCACGAGCACTGACGTATGTCTCGTTGTTCGGACAATCATCATTCCTTTTCAAAAATACAAAAACATAAAAAACAAATCTAACACACCAAACTAATTTTCGGCCCCCCGTGGTCAAATAAAAATCAAATCTCTTTTCACAAACGGACGATGTTTTATCAATTCTAACGCGATACAAACAAACGCTTAAGCCTCCAACGCGCGAGCATACAAGCTACGTTTAACCGCTAGAATACGATCAAGAACATCGTTCTTTAAAATCAACCAACAAACAAACATTTTCTACCAAGAACTACGTAGCTTTGAATTCTCCATCGCACCAGGAGATACGTAGGAGCATGATCAAACTCTTGTCAAAAACACTAATAAAAAACTTTTTTCCCCTTTCTTTTTTTCTTTGAAATATTAAAACACCGCAAGCAACCCTTCAAAACACCTTTTTAACCCTAAACTAATTAGGAGGTTCCCGTTGGGTACAACGGATGTGAGGGGTGCTAATATCTTCCCCTTGCATAATCGACTCCCGGACCCGTTAATGGTTGCGATGACCATCCTTCGAAATCGTCAAGTGTTTTATCAACGTTTCCCTTTAAAAATAAAACTTTGGTGGCGACTCCGTAGTTATTCCGAGCGTTAGTACGCTCGAGCGTTTTTACCGGCGCGACACCCATAATTTTTTATTTATTTTTGGACCCATATTATAGGTCAAATTTAATGTGAAGTTGTTTCGTAAAGTCGTTTACATGTAAACGTTGTATTATTTCTTACAAAAAAAATCAAAATTTAAACAAACCCTAAAACTAAAAAAATTCTAATTTAAGAGGAAAAATATAACATATAAACATAAAATGACAATGATACTTGATTATGAAATTTCACTTGTTATTAGAGTGGTGGGTGATTTGAAGTTAAAGAAATTTGAGGTTGGATGATTTGAGATAGTTTTTAGAGATATGAGACGTGAAATGGAGAAATGAAGAACTGTCTGAGTTATAAAAGAACACAACCTAGCGAGTGTTTTTCCTATTTTCATTCATCCATTCCTTCATTCATCCATTCTTTCTTCCATTTTCATTCATTCAATCAATAATTCAATCATTTATTCATAAAATTTGCAAATTTATTGAAAGTTATAATACGCAAAAAAAAATGACCAAAATATCATAGAAATGCGCAAAGACATAAACGAACAACAGTCCGTTAAAAATATAAACATTTGAATAACTAAAAAAAACATAACAATTTAATTGTAAAAAAAAATAATTAAAATAAACATTAAACATTTTAACATAACAATTAAATAATAAAATTAAAATAAAATATACAATTAAATTGACGCGTAGTTAAATTGACACGGAATTAAAATTGACACATAATTAAATTGAAGCGTAATTCATTATAAATTTTGTCCTTTGTTTTACATATAAGACTTCGAAAATCTTCAATTTTGTTGGGTGTGGCTGCTCAATCTCATTATAGTAGTTAAGCTAACACCATTGATAGGCCTGGTACAGTGACGTTAATGAATGTTCTAAGGTTACATTGAAGCTGAGAAAATTAGCTGGACAGATAAAACCAGAGCAATGTCCTAATGTTGCCACTCTTCAGCAGACCTCTTTTCAACTAGCTTAAAAAGGCATTAGTGTTCTTTGGATTCGCTACATTATAAGTGTTTTCTTAGTTTAACCGGTTGAAAGATCTACCGCAGCAATTGTTTTATTTTGAGAATCAATTAGGTCGAAAAACCAAGAACAAAGGTGACAAAGATCTTAAGTTTAGGAAAATTGTGATAACAGATATGATAAGATATAATTTGCGAAATAAGAATGCAGTCCTTGCCCCATGTAATAAATCATTTCATCTCCAAACATAAACATATCAATGAGTCTAAATTTGACTTCCAAAACGCTCTCACTAAAATGAAAGCAACAAATGCATATGGATATCAAGCTGAAAGTATTATTACACTAGTTTGAACAAGGTATATATGTCAGGACCAATAATAAAATGAAAATCAGAATAAGAAGGTTAAAATCATACCAACCACTGCAAGAAAAAGAACTATCCTCGTTGCCATAATATTTCAGAATATAAAAGAGTCATAATATTTCAGGAAAAATGAAAATCCCTCTCAAATGTTTGCACCAAATTACATTGGACACTAAATTGAAGTTATTTTAACAAACCTAATCATCATAATTTGCATTTCCTGAGAAACACTACTCAAGAATCAATCACGCAGAATACCCAAAATGTCCTCATCCCTAAACAAATGAAACTCTTTGTCATCAAGCTTAATTTGAGAGCCACCATATTCCGGCAAGAGAACGTGGTCACCTTCTTTAACAGACACCGGAATCAAATTCCCAGATTTGTCTCTCGATCCAGGTCCAACAGCTACAACCTTTCCTGAATTAAGCTGTTTTGAAACCACAATCAATTAAATCGAAATCGATTAACAAAGAGACATGTATAAAAAACAAAACGAAGAGAAATTCTTCAGACCTGGGAGGTCTTCTCAGGGAGAAGAATACCGGCGGTGGTCTTGGAAGGAGGGATGATTTTCTCGACGAGGATGCGGTTGAAGGTTGGAATCAAACGCTTAGCCATTGAATGGAGATTTGAAGGATTAAGGTTTTTCTGGAAATGAGATTCAACAAATGGATTAGGGTTTTAATAGGGTACTAGAGGCACTGGTTCTAGATCAGAATGGAAGGTTCTAGCGATGTCGAAATTTGAAGTAGGGTTTTTAGGGTTTTGGAATTACAATGGAAAGGCCTGCTTCAGCCCACTACTTGCTTTTCAGTTTCAACTATCCGCACTCCTTATTAATTATAGTACACCCTTCCATTTCAATTTATTTTTTTCAGGGACCTTCCCTTTCAAATTATTATAGCATTAATGACGAGTAGACAGATACGCAATATAAATAAATAAATAAATGTAATTATAACGAATATGTAGGAGGGTATGAGCTAAATTTCATAAACCTTTTCTAGGGTGATTCAAACTCATGGAAAAAAAAAAAAAACTCAGGGAGGAGCTTAAATTATCTTTTCCTTCTTTTTTGAAAAGAAAAATCGGCATTCCTTGTGTTGTCTTGATTAATTTGTATGGTCTTGAACGCAGGAGGAAGTATCATTTGATATTATTGATATTCTACGGATTTAAATATGTCTATTTTAGTTCTTATAAAATTGAAATCTTTTAAGTTTAGTCCTTAATAGAGAAAATATGATTTTTTTTTGAAAGGAGAGAAAATATGAATTTTAGTCATCCATATGTTCACCCTTTGCAACTTTAGGGTTTTTTTGATAGGGGGAGAATTATAATTAGAATTATGATTTTAAAATTGAAATAAATAAAACAAACAATTAATTATTGTCCCTATTTCATTTTACATATGGTGTACTGCACTACTGCTCATTTTACAGCATCAGAATGCCCCAGCTTAATACATAAACTGCATAAAATAAATCAGATATTTAGATTACAGCATCAGAATGCCCCATAACTTCAAGCCATTCTATTTTTTATTTTGAACTGAAATCTTGCAAGAATCGTCCCTATTTCAGCATTGCACAAATTCTACAACTACTAGATTCACTGATTCGAATTTAAAAAGCATCGGGAAATTAACTGGCCAATCCTCCACTTTTTCCGTAGATAAAATAGAGTGGACCAACTTGAATGACCGAGTTCACAACATCAATTCATTCCACTTAAAATAGCAAGTTATAGTGTAGAACACATAGGTTCTAAGCTATTATAACAAATTAGTCCTTAAGTTTTTTCGTACCATTTACGTTTTAAGTTATTTAATGGTAACAAGTTAGTCATTTTAGTATTTTTCGTAACACTTAGGTCAAAGTTATTTAATTATAACTTTTAGGTCCCGAATAATTTACATTTTTAAGATCTAAAATCTCTTAAATTGTTACGATTAAATAACTTAAATGACCTAATTAGTACGAAAAAAACTTAAAAGATTAACTTGTTACAATCAATTAACTTAAAAGACCTAAGTGGTAAGTAAAGAAACCAATTTATTACAATTAAATGGGAGGTAATTTAGCCTAGGTTGTACTTGCTTTGCCACACCTATCAACACCAAAGGAGAAACATAACTATTCTTTCCTCGCCTTCCCTCTTCTGCTTTTCTTTCCTCTATCTTTTTACGTTCCAAACAGACCCGGAGAATCAAGAATCATCATAACTGAAGGAAAATTTTTGTTGTTGTTGTTCCAAACTTACAAATTCAAGTCTTGTACTATAAGCTTAACAACAAAATAATTTTTTCTATAAATAAACGGCATTTTATATATATAAAGTATACTCATCAAAGAGCAAAACAGCTGGGGGCATTAGCCATAACAATGAACAAGCAGCTATCTATCTACAGCCCTTCAACAAACACGAAGAAGGACTTGAAACACTCATAGCTGAGGATTTGCCCTTCTCACCTTTGTTTGGAGTTCCACATTCGCTGAAGTCAAGCATGCGTCGCTCCACCTGGAAACAAATATATTTCTTTATGCTATTAGATATATAACTGACAAAAACTAGAAAAAATAACCCCTAAATGATTACTTTCTATTAATTAGTCTCTGAACTAATAAATATAAACTATTCTCAATCTAACAAGTTTAGGACTAAATTGAAATTTGTTGAAAAAATACGGAAACGAAGCATTGATAAGTCCAGTTTACCAAAGCATTTGAAGGCGACTTAGAATGGTTCCCAGGCTGATTATGAGGATCGTTGTTTTCCTGGTCGTCTCCAGAGGCATCTTTTGGTAGTGCCTTAGGAGTTTCATTTTCTAAAACCTCTAGAGCATTGGCATATTGAGCAGCAGTGTGTTCACCAATCTGCTTAATCCACCCAAGTGCATCATAGCCGCTTTTATCACCCGGGCTAAAGAAACATCCATAGTCCTGTAGGCATGCTCACTTCTTTAATCGAGGAGAAAGAAACTAATACTCCAGAACAAAGGTAATTAAATCAACAGAACATATAGTACCTCGATAGTAATTTCAGCATCAATCCTGGGGCTAGACAAAAAGGTGTTTATGAACAAAGGAGATTTCCATGCTGAAGGTGATTCAAAGCTTTTCCTAAAAGGTGTTCCTCCAAAACTGAAACCAAACAAGAAGTTACTCAGAAACAATGTGATCCATTAAAAACTTTGAAAAAAAAAATTAGATAACAATAAAATCATTTTATAGAATAGTACATGCTATTTGTTTCAAAACCATCATTATTTCCGGTTTGATCGCCCATATTCTCTCCTGGGATTGATGATGAACAGACGGATTGTACACAAGTAACAGAAACTGAGAGTCTTTCGTGCTCCTTTAATCGAACACAAGAAGAGTTAAGTCTTGAGACTGATTTTTTATGACTTTGAGCACTTAAACTTAGAACTATGTCTGATTTCAAACCAATTTGATTGGGAGAATACAGTGATGGATCATTCATATCATGTTCAACCAAAACTTGAGAAGGTTGTTGCACCTGACCAATAAAAATAACAAGTTAATATTTACAAACTCCTGCAATCGACTACAAGAGAATAATAACATTTTGGAGCGCAATGACAAATTAGTGTTTACAACTATTATTAGTCTTAGAGACTAACTTAGACACCATCTTGCAAAGGTGGTTTCTCGAATAGTAAAAGTAGTACTTACAATTTCAGCAGTAGTATCAATATCATTCTTCATCTTAGAATCGGCACCAAGAACCGGCTGCTCAATCTTCTCCTTAGAGTTACTTTTTTCCTCCACCTTAAAAGCTGGTCCACAATTTTCTTTATCATCTTCAATACCTTGAGTCTCATTGTCATCAAACATGACATCCAAACGGGAAAAGTTTCTAATCAAAGTTGACGTCATGTCAATCTCATGTTTCTTCTCCATTCTTCTATCTGATAGTGGAGATAAAAGGTCTCGGTCTCGGTTTCGTTTCTTCTTCTTCATTATGGACGGTGTACTTGTGAAAGTTTTAGCAGCACTTTTTAACAAAGCATTCGGACTATCAGTGCGAGAAGGTGAGTCCCACAATCTGAAAGGAGTCAGACAGTTCATAGAAGACATCATGAACTGACGGATACCTAAGGGACTAAATTCTTGCTGCATATCTCCGGATTGTATAAGATCACAGCTCAAGAAAGGAATATCCAAGCTTGGAAAACGGGGTGGTTCATAACATAGAGTTCCTCCGGTTTCCTCCTGTTGTGTATGCACATTTGGCTTTTCATCAATTGGACAGCAAGTTTGCATAGTATCTGATCCACAGCCAGAACTACTTACAGGCTCCAATTTTAAACTATCATCTTTCACAACATCTTCCCTTGAGACAAACTGCTGATCCTCAAAGCCGACCAACTGATTTGCTTCGGCAGTATACATTATCATCCTACTATCAGATGGTAAAGACGAATGACGAAGAGATGAAGTGTATCCAGACAAGTCAACATTATTTACTCCTCCGGAGGAAAAACATTCATCACCCATTGCCTCTGAAAATAGGAATCTGCAACATTCATCATCAGTTATCAACATGTTTTGTTCTCCTTTAGCATTGTCCATAGATGAAGGCTGATATTCATATGGAACAATCATCATGTCATGACTTTCACTAGAAGCTAAAGAATCATTTTGCAACTGCGTCGATTCCTGCCCAAACTCCAGTGAGGTGGGCAAAGCATGTAAATTAAATTGGCAATCCACGTTTGCGGAGGAACTCCCAGGTTCGTTTGAATATTTTTGCTCAAGAAATTGAGAGGAGCAAACCCCTTGGCGAGTAACACCATTCAGAGACATGTAATATGGCTCAGAACATGATGCTTGATTAGATTCTTCATTTTGCCTGTACTCCTCCACATTTTGAATAGCGGCAATGCTCAACTCTCTGCCAGACGGAAAGTGACTAGCGTTAGCTGACTCCTGGCTACACTGTGAAACTTCCTCACCTTCAGTGCCCCTAGGACCATTATCATCTACACTAAACTGCAACCTTGCAGAGGATGAAGCAATAGGTTGATTTGGATTTCCAACAAGTGGGACATTTTGAAACTGAGCAAGCAAGCCTGACGCCAAGTAGGAATCCAATTTTTTCTTAACAGAACTATTCCAGTGATTCTTTATAGCATTGTCTGTCCTGTTTTCACGTCAGAAAAAGAAAAATCACAACTTTAAATACTAACTGATAAACAGAAGTAAAAAAATGGATCTAAATTTCACCAGGAAAAACATGCATATTATGATGCCATGATATTTTTATTGATAAATTTTGATATTTTTTTCTAATGAAATCAGCCCCATAACATATATAAGAAACTGTGATTCCAAAAATGAAGTAAAAGCATGGATGCATGCCACTTTTCAACTTCATTCCTTATTTAAATGAAATGAGATAGGAATTTAACGTGTATTTACCTTCCAGGCAAAAACTTTGATAATTCTGCCCATCTATTCCCATATATCTGATGAGCATGTATTAGAGCCAACTCTTCTTCCTGCGTCCATGCTTCCTTGTTTATAGAAGGATTAAGATGATTATGCCACCTAAGAATTTTTCAAATATTGATAGTGAGGATGAGAATTGACAACTACGACCCCCCAAACGTAATTTAATTTACATTTATATATATGGGCAATAAGGAAAAGATGCAACAACTACAACAACAACCAAGCCTTATCCCGACTAAGTGGCAATAAGGAAATGGTAGTCGGAATAAAATTTAAATACATTGTACTTTATTTTAATGTTTTTGGACATAGAGTATGTTAATCATAACATACATTAATTATTAGAAATTCAATGACCATACCTTTCTCGACATTGCTTACCGATACGTCCAGGTAAATGTTGTGCGATAGTAGACCACTTTTTAGGCCCATATTTGTTTACCAAATCAACAATTGTTTCATCTTCCTGTTTGCATTCAGATTGATAGGTAAGTAAATAACAGATATCTAAACAGAAAAGGGATAGAATAGAATATCACATCAGGACCAACACAGAATTGTAAAGTATATAATCGACACAGGCAAGAACTGAGAAGTTAATATCCTTGAAAAGTTAATATTACCTCTTTAGACCAAGGACCTTTGATAAGTTCTGGATTTAAGACTTTTTGCCACCTATGCAGGCATTGTACATCAGTTCTATCCTTGAAACACTCCGCTGCAAACACATTGGACATATTCATAACAAGTCACAAAACAAAATATTGAATAGGTGTAAAGACTACAAAGAAATATATATAAATTGAGTTTACTACAAATATATAGATTGGTTCCCCAACAAACACTGGTTCTTTATCCTATTTTAAATTCCCTCAGTTAAGCCTGTAAAGGTCCAACCGAAGAAACTCGTCTAATTTAATGAAAAATTGAACACAACCACCAATGCTCAGTATAGAACTACGAAGCTATATGCCAAAAGAAGTATGTCGTGAAATTAAACAATGATGAGCAACACATGTACTCCATGCAGCAAAAATATTACCTATTTTTTTCCAATTTTTTCCTTGAAAACGCTCAACAGCCTTCCTCAAAATATCATCCTGCAAAAACAGAATTCATGTATTTCACTTGATCATATAATACTTTTTTACATAAGAAGAAATTCAAAGAAAAACTAAGTCAAAACTCCTAAATGCACATATATACCAAAAAGAAAAAGTTATGACAATAAGTCTTATCTCTTATGGATGCATAGTTTCACAAGATACAAAATTTTTTCGTGCATCTACAAAAGCAGATAAAGTTGCAGAATTTCAACGGAAGAAGTCTTCTGACCAAGGAAAGCAATATTAGCAAACTTCAGAAAGATGTAATAAGTTCAAGTATTAAAAATTCACCTCCTCAGGTGTCCATTGTCCTTTAGTGGAGCGTCTTGTAGGGCCGGTTGTCCTCCTGTAAATACATGTTTCATTGTAAGAGAAAACTCATTTCACCGCTTCTTATAAATAATGACTTGTTATGGATAGCAAAAAAAAAAAAAAATTTCAAAAAGAAACATATCAAAATCATCATAAATTATTAAATTTTATGTTGTTTGCATATAAAATTTTCATAATCTTTAATTTTGTTCGGCGGCTGCACAATCTCATTACCGGGTATTTGAGGCTAAAGTGGATACACCCCATTGAAGCTTAGAAAGTTGAGAGAGTGCCTCATTTTGGCTTGTCTTGTGCAACTTCACACTCAGGTGTTAGGCCAGCAATGTGGCACCAATTGGAAGTGTTGGAGTGTACAGGGGATGGGTACATCTATTCGACTTTGGTTGAACAAATCAAATCAGCAGCAATGTGACAGAAAAATGTCACAAATGTGATAGGATAATGCCACAAGTATAATGTTACCACTTTTGCAGACCTCTTTTCAACTAGCTTAAAAAGGCATTAGCATGTGCCTATAATCTTGGTTTTCTGTTATTGGTAAAAAGATGCATCTGTTCTTTAAATTCGCAACATTATTTAATTTAAAAGTTATAAATATGTGTTCTCTTAGTTAATCAGTTAAATGATCTACCGCAGCAATTGTTTGAATTTGAGAAACAATTATGATGAAACTAAGAAAAAAGGTGAATTTAGGAAAATTGTAATGACAGATACGATAAGCTATAATTGGGAAAATAAGGATCCAGTCCTTGCCCTTGGCAATAAATCATTTCATGCCTAAAAGAAAGCAAATAACAACCTCAAACATAAACATATCAATTATTAGGGGCACCAATATTAACCTTATCAATGAGTATAAATTTAACTTCCAAAAGGAGTATCTGAGATTAAAGCAACAAATGCATATCAAGCATGTACATGTTAGTAAAACAAAAGATGATTTTAAGATTTACCCATGTAATGATCTAATTTTCTGTACACCATCTGATAGAGCAGGAATTGTCGTCTCACTTCCCATAGTGTACCGCAATTTCGACTTGTCTGCAATTATCTCCACAATTTGTCCTCCAAATCATTCTAATCCCTAATCCACACTTATAAATTTCGCAAGCGAAAATTCCTGCAAACAAACACATGAATCAATATAAATTGAATTCAAATTTCAAAAATAAATCACCTAAGTCGAACAAAGTGGGATCCGCTGCATGGATCAAACGCATGACGGCATTACAAATGAAATAGAGCAGTATTAACAGACTCGATCCTTTCAAAATCAAACAATTAAAGTAAAAAATTCAAAAGGAAGAAAAAAAATTAAGGAATTCAAATTTAAAGTAATTTGAAAACTCGGAATAGAATTTACATTTAAACATAAACATGAGTTGTAGATCGGAGAATAAACATAGATATAAACACGGTGAAGAAATCGAAATCAAAACACAACCGTTCACTAACCAGATTGAGCTTAAGAAATGAAGATATTAGAGAAAATGGATGATGAAATCGAAACTGTGTGAAAATGCAAATCCGAATGGATAGATGTTGAAGAAAGATCTAGAATTTCACATCAACATTCAGTGTTGGAAGAAGAAGAAATAAGAAGAGGTTTTAGTGAGAGAAAGTGTTGAAAGAAACGGTCCTCTCTATATTCAAACATAAAGGGGCGGAAACTATTTTCTCTTTTTCTTTTCTTTTTTCTTTTTAAATTAATTCTTTTTTCCTTTTTTCACAAACAATATTATTGACTTTTTCAAAATGGACGGTCGTGATGAGAAACGTCAGAGTCAAGGTTCACATTTTACACATTACCTTGAGTTTTTTTTTTTTTCAAAAGTGCAACGGTCATATTTTTTTTTTCTTTCTTCAAATTTCCTCCACATATTTTTTCTGAAATTTACTAATATCTATTTTTTTAGGAAACTAATATCTATTGTTGGTGTGTTTGGTATTTAATTATATTTTTACATTTTTTTGAACAAACAAAAATGAGATATATTAAAACGCCACAAGTGGTCTACCTTGCATAATGTGTGTTAAAGTAGGGCAAAATAGTTAATACAAAAGTCTCAAACTCATAAAAACAGCACAAAAAACCAACCAACATAAAGAATTACAATGTGATAGTCATATAAGCTAAAGGGTTACGCCACCAATCATGAAAGACAAAAGCAAAAAGAGGCATCTTTGCCTTTAACCACAAAAAAGATTGCAGCTTCACTTTGTCGAGCAGCTGATGCAAATCCATTGATTTTATTGTTGAAAATCCTATTATTTCTTTACTTCGAAATTATCCAAACGCACGAAAACAAGACCAGCTTCAAGAAATAGTATGATGAATGAGGGAAACCTACTGTCTGACCAAACTGCACATATTGATCTTTTATGACAACAATATCAACCGAAAGAAAAACATAATCATATCTGAATAAGATACCATAATCTTCCAAAGAAGTTACAGCCTAAGAAAAGATGTGCAGTCGTCTTCTGATTGTCACAGCCAATAACACAAACATTGTCACCCACCTGAAGAACACCCTGACGCACAAGATTGTCTTTTGTCGGCAGTTGGTTGCTAAATAGATGCCAAACAAATAAAGTGACCTTCAGAGGAACTTGCTTAAGCCAAATGTTATTTGTTGAACCTCGGTCTAAAAGTTCTTCCACATCCATGAATAACTCATACACTCCACTAACAGAGTAACATTTAGAAGGATCGAGTAACCACTTCCAACTGTTAGAAACATTTGCCTCCAAAACAATGTTATGTAACAAAAAACAACATTCCTGAAGAAGATCCTCCTCCCACGCAAACAGCCTCCTCCTCCACCTCCAGGCTTATCCCCCATCATCTCATCCTAACCGACACATATCGGTCACTGAACACCACCGATTCTCGGCCAGATATCGAATAACCGACTAAACTTGATACATAACGAAACTCCACCCACCTAATTATTTGACCAAAAAAACGTACTACGGCTATCATCTACTACCCTTTTAATATTATCTTCAAACCAACTCCCCGCTCCCATTGCCACTCCATCGCGAATACCTGCCATCACCCGACGCCACACGGAACTATTCCTCCCGCCCTCCTTCATCACCATATCTAGCCATCAAAACCATATACCATAACCCGTCTTTATCCACAATCAACTTACAACACCATTTACCTAATAAAGCCAAGTTAAATTCCCCTAACCGTCTAACACCTAATCCTTCGTCCTCCTTCTGTAAACACAAGAGTCCCAATTGAACAAAGAAATTTTCCTAGAATTCTTACAGCCCTCCCAAAAAAATCTTTTAAAAATAGATTCAATAGATGAAATTATATCTACAAGAGCCTTGAAAAAAGAAAGAAAGTAAATCGAAAGCGATGACAAGACAAACTTCAGAAGAATCATGCGGCCATCCAAAGAAAGGTTTTTGCTTTTACATTATATCACTTACTTATGCTAGTTCTTAAGATATATTTTTGTAAGTTTTTCGCCCCTACAAATATAACGAATTTTGATTTTAATCCTTAAAAAATAAAATGAGATGTTTTCATCCTCACAAATTTTTTTGTTTTATTTTTGGTCCCTAATGGATATAATTTTGACATTTTTTGAACATAATATGAATATATAAATGTCAAACATAATAAACGGACATAACATGGATACAATTTGAACATAAAAGAGTTATAATCTTGACATTCAGATAAACATAAAGTGGTCATTAAGGACCGAAAACAAAATAAAAAATATTGTAAGGACGAAAACATTCAATTTAATTTTTTAGGGACTAAAATCAAAATTCGTTATATTTATAAGGACGAAAAATTTATTTAACCCTAAAAAAACTAAAAAGATTATTTTTTTTATGCATTTTCGATGTACAACTTTTTACATATGCATTCAATCAAATCATTCTAAATACATTGTCCATTTAATTAGTATACATTGTCAGTTTATAATTATTTTACAATGAATTTAACATTGTGTTATCGCATCAATTAATGAATACGAGAACTCATGTGTTTTCATGTTCATTAATTGACGTTGTAAGACATCATTAGATACATGTGTAAAATAATCTTACATTGTCAATATATATCAATTAACTCAGAGATATTTATAAAGACATTTTAGAAACTAACCTAAAAAATGTAGCATCGGATTTTGATTTGATTGGATACATATGTCAAAAATATTTGCATTGCCTGTGTTTACAAATTAAATTTTTTTGGTGGCGTCTTTAATTTTGTGGTGTTTTACAAATTAAAATCTAAAACTAAATATATATTTTTAAGTATCAATGTGTTGTCAAAAGAAATTATCTCTCTGGTATGAAGTGTCGTGCATGTATAAAATTTTACAATTAACTAAACTTCCCTTTTCCCTGTTTTATTTTGAATTCTTACACGAAAAATAAACACAACCGTATTATCTACTTTTACTCAGGATTAAAACAAGTTACCAAAAAAAACAAGATTATGCTTTAAAAAAGGAAGATTAAAAACGGAAAATTTTTTTTCATTAAATAACAATTTTATATTAAAATATTTTAAGAAAACTGTCGAAGTAAGAGAATCTAAAAAACAATAGCATATTCTTTTTTCTAAAAGGTTTCAATCGAACATAAAAAATAAAAATAAAAAAGAAACAATAACCACAACAACTTTGAAGGATTTAAATTCAATTAAAGGTACAATATTTAATTTTTTTAATGCAAACCAGTATTGTGACCCGTGCGATGCACGCGAAGTTAATTATGTCATTGATTAATAAATAAGGGAATCATACATGAAATATTAGTAGTTAAAGAGCATGAATTAATGCTTCCAAAATAAAAATAATAAAAACCTAAAGTAATTTAGAATTTTCAATATCACATCAGATAGATAAATAAAAATAACCAAATGCAACTACTAATATAATTTCTCCTTAAGCAATAATATGCAAATTTATGGATAATAAAACCGTATCAATTCTCAACACTTGAATTTGTAAAACTCAGTTTAGTGCCCATGACTTTTGATGAATCCAAGCCACAAATTCAACCCAAAGATGATGTTTAACCTGCCATGAAATATAAAAAGTTTGTTAGATTAAATATGTTTTTTTTAATGATAGAAGTTATAAAGAGAAATAGAAATTACATCACCATATAATGTTCATAAATAAGTATAAGGAAAATGTTTAACATGTTAATTTGTAAATCAAATTTAGTTGATAAGTTTTGACTTTTATGTGCACAATAAAATTGAAATTATTATATATATATATTTCCAAAAATTGCTTAATTAAAAGTCCTTTAAAAAAACAAACTATATGTACGCAACAAAAAGAAATAGAAAATATATATAAATATGTATATGCGCAGCTTACCTATCTTAAATTTTGAAAGACTTCTTTGTAGACAACATTATAAGTTTTGTTGGAGACATTTCCTTCATAATTGCAAATCAGCATCTTCAGCCCAACACGTGAAGTAATTGAAATTCTGGTGCAATAGATTCCAGATGCTGAACGTAATAATCCAACACAGGAACAATGGTGGAAAACAGAGTACAACACGAAACAATAACAGGGAAAGAAATAACAGACTGAAAGTAAAAGGCACATGATATTTGTTAACCCAGTTTGGTGACAAACACACCTACGTATGGAGGCTACCAAGCCAGGAAGGAAATCCACTAGCGTAGTCCTAGTTCTAAGTTCTCAGCAAACTCTCAGTTTACAACTTATCACCTAGCTACTACCCGTATTGACTTCAACCTAGGAACTCCTAGACCTGAGATCTCATCTCACTTCCCCTCAAACAATCACTGCCCCAGTGATCTTAAACTCAAATACCAAACAAAGTAGGAGACACACTCCAAATACACAAAAGTCACTCTTGCTTAAAAGCTCATGAGTGATACACAATTACAACTCAACTAAACACAGTCATATGCTTGCATCAAGGTGACACAAGAAAGGTTCACAATTAACAGACTAGAAACCTAAGAATACTCTTTCAATAATAGCTTCAGTTTCAGTGATTTCTTCAATAGTGGCGCCCTCTATTTATAGCCATCAGCAGCAACATATATTTGAATCAAATTTTCTTCTCAGAAATATATTGAAACAAATATTCTTCAGAAATATATATTTTCCAAAGATCTCTTTGAAAATATATTCACAAATAAAAATATCCAATCTTCAAAATATATCTCACGAAAATAATCTTCCTTCTAGAAACACACGCAACTTGGAGAATTCTTCAATCAAATTTTCAAAAGATCAGGTGAGAAAATAAACATCTCCAAGGCATGAAAACAGGAGCACAGTAAACCAACTTCTGAAGATACTTCTGAAGAAGTGCTTCTGAAGGTCTGCGTCTGAAGGTTCAGCGTCTGAAGGTTCAGCTTCTGAAGTTCTGCTTCTGAAGGTTCTGCTTCTGAAGACATTCAGCTTCTGAAGGTTCTGCTTCTGAAGACGTTCAACTTCTGAAGTTCTGCTTCTGAGGTCCAGCTTCTGAAGACGTACATCTTGCTTGTATATTTGATTTTAGCAAACATGAAGCCAACAACCAAATATCCAACAATCTCACCCTTTGGAAATTTTTTGGCTAAAATCAATCTGAGATCAGAAGACAAAGTCTTCACTCATCATAAGAACACAACCATGAAGAGCTTAAACGTAGCAACCAAAAACAACAGAGTCGGAAGCGGCACAAACAAAATCCTAACAAGGAAAATACTACGTTTCCACACAAACACTCCCCCTGAAACATGTCATTCAACAGCAGCTTCTGAAACATACACTACTCCCCCTGAAACATATCATTCAGCAGCAACTTCTAAAACATACACTACTCCCCCTGAAACACGTCAGCTCTGTATTGCTTCTGAACTACAGAACTGCATGTATTGCTTCTGAACTACAGAAATACTGTATTGCACCACATCAGAAACAGAAACACTCTTATACTTATCTCCCCATTTACAGCAGTCTTCAGAATGAGCATGATTTCCCTTATTTCTCGTGCAACTCTAGTTAAAGTAAATAGAAAGAATTTGTTTGCACTTTTCAACACCTGTAATTGCTATAGATTCTTATATAAGCAACTACTTGCCCAGTCTGCATCACAACACCACTGATCAATATCAACACCATTATCCTTTTTGATTATCTTCACATGTACTGCATCAGATGTTCTCTTATGTCTTGCATTCATAAGAGCAAAATTCTTCATTCTACTCTTGGCACAATCTCTGGATCTGTTGGTAATTTCTTCATTCAGATTCCCTATGATCTGGTCCTTAGGATGATCCTTTTGGATTCTAATCTTTGGACCTTTGATGCTTTCAACAATCTTGAGTCTGGGTCTCCATTCCTTCTTGATTTTGTTTACAATGGGTTCCACTTTTCTTTGTTGAAAGTGCTTGGGGTATCCATACAGCTTGAAACAAAAAGGCTTTATGTGCCCCTTTCTTCCACAGTAATGACATATCCAAGGACGAGATGCCCTCTTGCTCTTAGATCCATGAGGTTTGTTCTGATGTTCCAACTTAGGTTTGCCCATCATTGGATCATATGTTCCAACAGCTGCAATGAACCTTTTAGCTGGATTTTGTTGTTTGTTGTTCAAGGTCTTATCATCAAACCCTATTCCATTTGGTTTCCCTTGGTTCTGACTCTCCAATATCTCTTATAGCATATCAGTACCAATGTTCATCATTCTGACTTGCTTCTTCATATGTTCAAGTTGAGAGTTTAGTTGGGTTACCTCGTCATTGAGATCAAAAATTTTTGCTAAGTGGTCACTTCTTTCAGCATGCAGTTGACTGATAGCCTTCTTCTGATTTACTAATAACTTGCAAACTTCTTCACTTCTGATGTATAGTTTTTTGTAAGAGGCAGCTAGTTCTTCATAAGTTAATTCTCCATCACTTGACTCAGTATCAGATGATGCTTCTGAAGCCTTAACTTCATCATCAGACATGCATCTACCAGTTAAAGCAGTGACATGCTTAGCAGACTCATACTCCACTTCTCCTTCTGAGTCATCTTCATCAGACCAAGACACATCCAAACTTTTCTTCTGTTTCTTGAGATATGTGGCACATTCTGTCCTAATGTGACCATATCCTTCACACTCATGACACTGAACACCTTTGGATTGATTGCTTTTCTCATCAGTTCTTGTCTTCTTCAAGTCATTTGGTTTGGATCTCCTGTTAGCCTGCTTCAGAATCTTGTTAAACTGTCTACCAAGCATCACAAGAGCTTCTGATGTGCTTTCATCATCCACTATATCAGCATTTGCTACAAAAGCAACACCTTTCCCTTTTTTATCAGTTCTGTCATTGAAGGCTATCTCAAAATTCTGCAAGGATCCTATCAATTCCTCAACCTTCATACTGGAGATGTCATGTGCTTCCTCAATGGCAGTCACCTTCATGTCAAATCTCTTAGGTAGAGACCTGAGTATTTTCCTCACAAGTTTATCATCAGATATTTTTTCTCCAAGAGAATCAAATGAGTTAGCCATGTCCAGAACGTTCATATAGAAATCTTGTATGTTCTTATCCTCCAACATTTTGAGATTTTCAAACATGGTGGTGAGAAGTTGAAGTCTGGACATTTTTACCTTGGATGTGCCTTCATGAGTAGTTTTGAGAATCTCCCAATCATCCTTAGCTACAGTGCACTGCTTGATCAGTCTGAACATATTCTTGTCCACTCCATTGAATATAGCATTCAAGGCCTTGGAGTTTCCAAGAGCTAATTCATCTTCTTCCTTGGACCACTCTTCTTCTGGTTTCAGATCAGCTGTTTTCTTTCCATCTTTGTCAAGCACAACAGGATGTTCCCAACCCTTCAGAACTGCTTTCCAGGTTTTAATGTCTATAGACTTAAGGAAAGCACTCATGCGTGATTTCCAATAGTCATAGTTGGAACCATCCAACAGAGGTGATCTGTTCATAAATCCTCCTTCTTTGTCCATTCTGCCAGAAGATAACTTCCCTGGAGCTCACCCAAAAATAGGCAGGCTGCCTGCTCTGATGCCAATTGAAATTCTGGCGCAATAGATTCCAGATGCTGAACGTAATAATCCAACACAGGAACAATGGTGGAAAATAGAGTACAACACGAAACAATAACAGGGAAAGAAATAACAGACTGAAAGTAAAAGGCACATGATATTTGTTAACCCAGTTCAGTGACAAATGTAACACCCTATTTCCCGACGATAATTATTAAATAATAATTATATATTTAATAAAGAGGATGTTACAAAACTCGTCAATATATCACATATAACATAAACACTTTCTTTAAATATTAATTTCAACAGCAGAAAACATTTCATTGATTTCATTAATATTGATTATCCTTGTTATTCAACATCATAAATAGAAATAACAATATTTCCAAGTTCTCGACTTAAAAACAAATTAATTTCAACGTCAACCCCAACCATGGTGTTACAAGAATCAGAGCTCGTAGCGACTACATGCTTAATAGATTACTAAATAAGATGAAAACTAGACGGAAGACGTATTCCATCTCCACCTTCTAAGTCATCCCACAGCTAAACTTCCTCAACCTGAGTGTCTGTACCCGGGAGTACAATCACCACAAAGAAAACAACACAACAACAACAAAGGGGTGAGAAATCCTGTTGTAACATAATATTAGGGAAAAGCACGCACAAAATTATAATACAACAATAACAATATTCTGTCGTCATATGATCATCGACATTTATTATATTCTTCTCAACTAATCATACATA
Organism: Medicago ruthenica; assembly: GCA_018208015.1. Lineage (NCBI taxonomy): Eukaryota > Viridiplantae > Streptophyta > Magnoliopsida > Fabales > Fabaceae > Medicago > Medicago ruthenica. The sequence continues at coordinate 215,832 of WNNG01000330.1, read as the reverse complement.
TCATCATCTCATTCAATTCACACTTAAAAACACCAAGTATAAATATCATCATTTAAATGCATATGGACTCACCCTAAGACCTATATGAATGTGGTACCACACCTATCGTCGTCATAAATTGCCAGAGATATGTTACTGGACTTTCATCGTCATTTCATCTTCATAATTCCTAGACACGACTCTATATGCATGCATGGTGACAGACTCATCAGGTATTACACATCATCACGTCATCATGAATTCACATTCATAAATGCAAGACTCTCCCTAATATGCACAACATCAATGCAAAACACACCGTCATCATTCTCATCGTCTTCATAAATAAACATCATCATTCTCATCATCAAAATAATATAGATATCGTCATTCTCATCATCATTATAATATATATATCATCATTCTCATCTTCATAGTAATATAGACATCATCATTCTCATTCTCATCATCATTATAATATAAACATCATCACTTTCATCATCATATTAACGCATGTATCATCATTTCTCATCATATTTATTTATACACTTGTATATAATATCAATCGTCATCATTCTTTGTCATAGTCATATGATTCCTCATCATTACTCTCTATTACCGTCTATATCTCTACATTATCTCCTCATCAATCCAACCCTTAAGCACGACTCGTTTCTACGTCAACAACCCTCTATTTTATTTTATTATTCATCTTACGGACATGCTCTATTCTCTCGTCTATTCTAGGCTCTCTAGATATTTTATCCTGATAGCACACCCTATTCCTCCTTCTTAGTTTTAAGATGTTTACTTCTCCATTAACATTACATATAACGTCTCCTCTCTATACAACTAGGTTTCACCTCACCATCGTCAATAACTCTTTCCTACTTATCCCTCTCATTATTACGACTTTATACCTTAATCCCCGTCTCACATTTGTCGTCATCTATAACCTCGACCATTCCCCTAATCTTAATTTCATTCTAATTCAAAGTTATTATCTCACCTTATCGATACTTTCTACGTCAGCAACTTTCCTCACTAAAACTTCATTATAATTTAAGGTTTTATTCTCTCGATACCGGTCATTATTATTATCGTCAAACATTATGACTATTACCTCTTATCTTCTTTCCTATTCATCTCGCTCTCTTCTAATCAATTCCCGTCTTATTCACCGCTATCCTCATTCCTATTATCTTTCACTACTCAATACACACCTTATATGTTCCTACCTAACATTCATCTTAAGTTCCTTAATTACCTTGACTCTTTTACTCTTCAACTTAACAATATTCCTAAGCTCATTATTTGTTTAAGAAGATTATATTTAACTTCATCACTTACTCGGAAGGCACCTACGTTATATCCCTTCTTATCATCGTCTCTTTTCACTTCTTTATCTCTTCATAGTTTATACTATCTTAATCAGCTTACCATATTAGACCTTTTAAAAATACCCCAATGGATTAATCCTGTCGTTATCACTCCGCCGTGAACTACTCATCTACATCCCTCACACTTCTCCTTCTACTGCTTAAACTACTTCACCTTTTTAGGCTCAAGACTCATCAAGTATTAAATGTCAACACATCAACAACAGCTTACAGTCATAGATGCAAACTCTTCCTATTTTTCACAACACTGGGACAAAACATATTGTTGTTATTCACATCATCAGCATAAGAAAACGTTGTCATCATGAATATACATCGTCACTCACATCATTTATATAATCAACATCATAATTTCGAGTATGCTTCACCAACTTCATCATATTTATATATTCAGTAGTCAACGTCATTAGCAACTTCATTATCTAAGCGCTTTCATTCTCACCATTCACTATCCTACTCCTCTCTCTTTATTTCTTCTTGGATTTGTCTCTAACACCCTAAAGTTCTTCCATGTATTAATTCGTTAAGGGGTTGGGGAACTACCCTTAAGACACCAGACTAGACTCCCTTCATTTATGTTTATAGGTTCAGAACCCTAGTATACACTTACTTTTCACGCTAACAGCTTTCTTAGACTTACTATTCATATCGCAGCATGACCCAGGTACAATATTTTATTCATAACTCAAGTTATAGAGATCTACATGGATTCAAACCAAAGGGGAAATGAAAGCTGACATCTATATCTAAAACTTTTATGAAGGGACCTAAGTCCAATTCGGGACAGAGAGGGGTGGAAATGTTTCGTTTCCTAAACCTGGGCAGAGTGCACGACCGTGCCGACCCCTGTGTAGTAATATGACCATAACTCGAGTTGTGGATGCCTAAATGTGGTAATTCCAAAGCCACATGAATTCTAACATCCATATCTACAACTTTTATGAAGACACCTAAGCTCAATTCGGAACTGAAAATGGTCAAAAAGTTATGCCAAAATCGCGTCACGATTCTGTCAGCATCAGAACGCAGATTTTGTAATTTTCCACCATGGGAGCTTCCCCGGCTCTGATTTCGACCCCCCCAACTCACCCAATTCGTCCCTAAACATCACCCTAAGGTTACCCTATCATTCAAACACTAATTTCCCATTAACCTACTGATTCACACACTCTCTTCATGGTCAATCCTCTATGCGTAAACCGTCAACTAGTTTCTCTTAATTTTAAACAATTCAACCTCGTCTTTACCTTCGTCCATCATCAATCTCTCATCACAATCTCACATCATAACAGAAACATCATCTTAAGAATTAAACACCCCCCATCATATATTAAGATACCCTAAAGTGCAAAGATTCTCCCCCTTACCTCGATTCCTCTGAAATCTCTGGTTTGGCTTGACTTCGTTGTAGCTAGGTTTTCCTTTCTCTGACGGCTGCTCTTCTCTCTGTTTCTACGTTCAGCAAAACTGAGTTCTAATTTCCCAAAACCCTTATTTATATTTGGTCTAGCCACTCTTCATATAACTTTCCTCTTCTATTCACTATTCTTTTGCTTTTCCCCTCCCCCACTTATTAAAAACCTATTTTCTACACCTCCTACTCTTTTCTACATGTTTTTCAATTCTCTTTCTATATTATTTAAATTCTGGTATCATAAATTAATTCACCAATATAATTCAACCCTCTTAACATTTACATCACATTCAAATAAAACAGCATTAATAATAATATTCACCACGCCACACCTATTAAAATTTATTGAATTACTTAAAATATAAAATTGGGGTGTTACAACAAACACACCTACGTCTGGAGGCTACCAAGCCAGGAAGGAAATCCACTAGCGTAGTCCTAGTTCTAAGTTCTCAGTAAACTCCCAGTTTACAACTTATCAATAGCTACTACCCGTATTGACTTCAACCTAGGAACTCCTAGACCTGAGATCCCATCTCACTTCCCCTCAAACAATCACTGCCCCAGTGATCTTAAACTCAAATACCAAACAAAGTAGGAGACACACTCCAAATACACAAAAGTCACTCTTGCTTAAAAGCTCATGAGTGATACACAATTACAACTCAACTAAACACAGTCCTATGCTTGCATCAAGGTGACACAAGAAAGACTCACAATTAACAGACTAGAAACCTAAGAATACTCTTTCAATAATAGCTTCAGTTTCAGTGATTTCTTCAATAATGGCATCCTCTATTTATAGCCTTCAACAGCAACATATATTTGAATCAAATATTCTTCTCAGAAATATATTGAAACAAATATTCTTCAGAAATATATATTTTCCAAAGATCTCTTTGAAAATATATTCACAAATAAAAATATCCAATCTTCAAAATATATCTCACGAAAATAATTTTCCTTCTAGAAACACACGCAGCTTGGAGAATTCTTCAATCAAATCTTCAAAAGATCAGGTGAGAAAATAAACATCTCCAAGGCACGAAACACAGGAGCACAGTAAACCAGCTTCTGAAGGTACTTCTGAAGAAGTGCTTCTGAAGGTCTGCGTCTGAAGGTTCAGCGTCTGAAGGTCAGCGTCTGAAGGTTCAGCTTCTGAAGTACTGCTTCTGAAGGTTCTGCTTCTGAAGACGTTCAGCTTCTGAGGTCCAGCTTCTGAAGACGTACATCTTGCTTGTATATTTGATTTTAGCAAACATGAAGCCAACAACCAAATATCCAACAATCTCCCCCTTTGGCAAATTTTTGGCTAAAACAATCTGAGATCAGAAGGCAAAGTCTTCACTCATCATAAGAACGCAACCATGAAGAACTTAAACGTCGCAACCAAAACAACAGTCAGCAACGGCACAAACAAAATCCTAACAAGGCAAATACTACGTTTCCACACAAACACTCCCCCTGAAACATGTCATTCAACAACAGCTTCTGAAACATACACTACTCCCCCTGAAACATATCATTCAGCAGCAGCTTCTGAAACATACACTACTCCCCCTGAAACACATCAGCTATGTATTGCTTCTGAACTACAAAATTGTCTGTATTGCTTCTGAACTACATAAATACTATATTGCACCACATCAGAAACATAAACACTCTTATACTTATCTCCCCATTTACAGCAGTCTTCAGAATGAGCATGATTTCCCTTATTTCTCGTGCAACTCTAGTTAAAGTAAATAGAAAGAATTTGTTTGCACTTTTCAACACCTGTAATTGCTATAAATTCTTATATAAGCAACTACTTGCCCAGTCTGCATCACAACACCACTGATCAATATCAACACCATTATCCTTTTTGATTATCTTCACATGTGCTGCATCAGATGTTCTCTTATGTCTTGCATTCATAAGAGCAAAATTTTTCATTCTACTCTTGGCACAATCTCTGGATCTGTTGGTAATTTCTTCATTCAGATTCCCTATAAAAAGTTTGTTAGATTAAATATGTTTTTTTTAATGATAGAAGTTATAAAGAGAAATAGAAATTACATCACCATATAATGTTCATAAATAAGTATAAGGAAAATGTATAACATGTTAATTTGTAAATCAAATTTAGTTAATAAGTTTTTACTTTTACGTGCACAATAAAATTGAAATTATTATTTCTTATATATATATATATATATATATATATATATATATATATTTCCAAAAATTGTTTAATTAAAAGTCCTTTAAAAAAAAAACTATATGTACGCAACAAAAAGAAATAGAAAATATATATAAATTTGTATATGTGTAGCTTACCTATCTTAAATTTTGAAAGACTTCTTTGTAGACAACATTATAAGTTTTGTTGGAGACATTTCCTTCATAATTGCAAATCAGCATCTTCAGCCCAACACGTGAAGTAATTGACATTCTGGCGCAATAGATTTCAGATGCTGAACGTAATAATCCAACACAGGAACAATGGTGGAAAACAGAGTACAACACGAAACAATAACATGGAAAGAAATAACAGACTGAAAGTAAAAGGAACAGGATATTTGTTAACCCAGTTTGGTGACAAACACGCCTACGTATGGAGGCTACCAAGCCAGGAAGGAAATCCATTAGCGTAGTCTTAGTTCTAAGTTCTCAGCAAACTCCCAGTTTACAACTTATCACCTAGCTACTACCCGTATTGACTTCAACCTAGGAACTCCTAGACCTGAGATCCCATCTCACTTCCCCTCAAACAATCACTGCCCCAGTGATCTTAAACTCAAATACCAAACAAAGCAGGAAACACACTCCAAATACACAAAAGTCACTCTTGCTTAAAAGCTCATGAGTGATACACAATTACAACTCAACTAAACACAGTCCTATGCTTGCATCAAGGTGACACAAGAAAGGCTCACAATTAACAAACTAGAAACCTAAGAATACTCTTTCAATAATAGCTTCAGTTTCAGCGATTTCTTCAATAGTGGCATCCTCTATTTATAGCCTTCAGCAGCAACATATATTTGAATCAAATATTCTTCTCAGAAATATATTGAAACAAATATTCTTCATAAATATATATTTTCCAAAGATCTCTTTGAAAATATATTCAAAAATAAAAATATCCAATCTTCAAAATATATCTCACGAAAATAATCTTCCTTCTAGAAACACACGCAACTTGAAGAATTCTTCAATCAAATCTTCAAAAGATCAGGTGAGAAAATAAACATCTCCAAGGCACGAAAACAGGAGCACAGGAAACCAGCTTCTGAAGGTACTTCTGAAGAAGTGCTTCTGAAGGTCTGTGTCTGAAGGTTCAGCGTCTGAAGGTCAGCGTCTGAAGGTTCAGCTTCTGAAGTTCAGCTTCTGAAGGTTCAGCTTCTGAAGACGTTCAGCTTCTGAAGTTCTGCTTCTGAGGTCCAGCTTCTGAAGACGTACATCTTGCTTGTATATTTGATTTTAGCAAACATGAAGCCAACAACCAAATATCCAACAACGCGTGAAAGAGCGACATATAACTGTCCATGTGAAAATATGGGCTTTGGAAGATATACTCCAACGTTTTTAAGAGATTGTACTTGACTCTTATTGATAGCGATTGCAAATGAGACTACAATAGGAAACTGTTTATGTTGAAATGTGAAAGGAAGTTTGAATTCAGATGGTGTCAAAGACAATCTCGGGATATAAACCTTTTGTCTTGTGTAATTATATAAGGCGTGTACCTTTGCATAATCTGAATGGTTGAACAATATTTCTCAACAACATTATTGGAACTCCAACCTTGAGATTTAACTCATGGTTCAGCAACCTTGAAATCTTGACGGTGTTCGAAAATTCTGGAGTGAGAATGTCATTAGGACTATTAATATTTTCATCCCGTGTAGATGGACTAACAACACTTATGTTTTTTTCTCACCAGGAATCATTGATAAAATATACTTGTTCAATGAATCAACAATATCATTGGTAGGTGCTAAAATTGCCCTATTTTGAAAAAATGAAAGATCATTCATATTCTCCAAAAGCGACGGATATGTGCTATCAACAATTGAAGCAATAGGGTCACATGCATTATTGATCAACATGTCACCTGGTATTTCAATTTCAGCTTCCCCATCATTGTTTTCTCCGATGTTTCCATCTCCAACGTTTAAAATCCAATATGGGAACTCTTTGACTTCATTGGCATCAAAACACGAAGATCCAGTTTGAAGCCTCATGTTTATGGTCAATTTTAAGACTCGACAATATTTCCAAATGTATGATGAATTAATGCTAGCATGTACAACATCTTGTCTTGTTTCCTTTGGAATGACCGGAAGAATTTGCCTCAAATCACCACCCAAGACGACCACTTTTCCTCCAAAAGAAATATCCGCACTTCTAGGATTAGAGACACGAAGTGTATCCCTAAAATTCTTATCAACAGGTTCAAAGCAATGTTTATGAAGCATCGGAGCTTCATCCCAAATAATAAAAACTTAAGAATTTTTATAAATAAGATATGAGATCATTTAAAAAAGAACAAAAAATTAGGAACGAAAATTCCTACAATTTTTCTAACTTAAAAAAGTTGTCTAAAAGACATAAGAAACTCTATATATAAGATAAGAGATCATTTAAGAAACGCAAAAAATAGGAAAGAAATTTGCAACAACTTCTTTGGCTTCAAAAAGTTGTCTAAAAGACTTAAGAACTTTTATATAAAAGATAAGAGATAATTTAAAAAAAAGCAAAAAATTAGGAAAGAAATTTGCAACAACTTCTTTCACTCAAAAAAAATGTCTAAAAGACTTAAGAACCTTTATATATAAGATAAAAAATCATTAAAAAAACATAAAAAATTAGGAAAGAAATTTGCAACAACTTTTTTGGCTCCAAAAAATTGTCTAAAAGACATAAGAACTTGTATATATTAGTTACTCATATTTTTAGAGAAGGAAACCAAGTAGCAGATTTCCTTGCAAACTTTGGTCTATCTTTTAACTCATTATGTGTTTTGGACAAATATACCTTTGTTTGCTAGGGAATCCTATGTCAAAAACAAAATTGGTTTACCAAGTTTTAGGTTTTCTTCTTGAGAGAGTTTTGGCTTGGTCCCCTCCTTCCCTTTTGTACTTATTTTTTATTAATATATATTTTCAGGGTTGTTAGTATATATAAGATATGAGATCATTTCTTCAAAAAAAAAAAGCAAAAAATTAGGAAATTTGCAACAAATTTTTTGGCTCCAAAATTTGCTCAAGACAACTTAAGAACTTTTATTTATAAAATAAGATAGTAACTAGATTAATTTACTAAGATTGCCGATAGATCATTTACCGAAAAGTTTAATTTATTTAATGCAAATAATAACTAGATTAATTTACTAAGATTGCCAATAGATCATTTACCCAAAATCCAAAATATCATGTATTATAAGTAAAAAGGAAACAAATTTGGCAATAGATCTTTTTTTCTTTAGGTGAATATAAAAACACCGGTTTTTGTTGACGCATCGTTTTCAAATGCTTTAAAGTGTGTTGGTTTTGGTTTCGCATTCAGGATGAGGCTGGGAATTTTATAAGAGCAAAAAATAATGTGGTCGAATCTGATTTGTTCATCAGTTGTTGGAGAAGATCTCGGACTCTCACATGCTATCTGATGGGTGCATGAACTACAACTTAAAAATGTGGATTTTGAGTTGGATGCAAAAAAGGTTGTAGATTATCTATACTATATATAAAGAGAATAGAAATTTTTTGGAGGATTTTGGACTGACTTTTTTGTTATTCCAATTATATCTTTAAACAAATTTTCTAATAATAATGTTATATTTGGTGTTATTAAAAAATATAAGAATTTCTATTATATTTGTTATATTATTGTGATCATTGAAAAAAAAGATAAATATGGTTTGTTGAGTTTGTTACATTTGAGAGTCGCAAATATCAATATCTATACTTATAATTTTAATATATATATATATATATAATTATATAAAATATCGTTTGTAATTTACACGCAAATTTCTATTAAATATCCTTGATAATCTACACGCGTTAGCGCAATAAAAATAGCGTCTTTTCGCTAGTTTCAATAGAGGTAGTAATGATATAACTGAGTTTGGAGCAATAGTGGAGAAGTTGTGATCTTTATTTTGAAAACTCTAACATAGAGTTTAGTCGGAGACAAACGAATGAGGTCGCTCATACTCTAACTCGAGGGGCCACTTTCTTAGCTAGTCTCCATATCTTTAATGTTGCACCTCTTTGTATTTCAACTTTGATTATTAATGAAAAGTTATAAGTTATTTCCCCTAAAAAAAACACAGGTTTTTTTGGGGGGAATTAAGAAGAATTTTTGTTTGAATCATTGAGTTAAGATTAATTTTTGTTGACAAGATTGAATTAAGATTAATTAAGACTTATGACTCAGATCATTTTATTTATTAAAAAAGTCATGTACATAAATAGTAATATAATAACACGTATGATTACTAAAAATTCATTGAAACTCGGCAAATCAGGATGATTTTTGTTCTTTTCTTCACCGAAATATGTAATTAGAATTGGAATTTTGCTTTGGACAGTTCTGCTCAATTGATCGAATTATCAAGTTTTACTTAAACACTTTTGTTCACATATCCACGTGGGATTTAGGGGGAATCGTGGATCTACATGTTCAAATTGGGCATATACCCATTTGAATCAATATATGTTTTCTGTTGAGTCTCTTCCTTCAAGGGTTCAAAACACCAAATACATGACAGTTTTGAGGATTACAGCCAAGGATGAATGGGGTACATGAAAAGTATGTCTAATTATAGCATCAGAAAAAACCACAATATTGTTATTATTAGGATTAGTCACAATGAATCAATCAGGTCTGCTAATTTTTAATGAATAGATCCTGGGTTTTTTTTAATAACAAATGTTAGTAGTTGGTTTTTAGATTAATATTTTATTACTCCATACTCAGGTTTGATCCAACACCTCCAAGACTTTTTTCCTTAACTCAAACCAGTTGAGCTATTCAACCCCAGGTGGGGTTTAACATGGGAAAGGGAAGTTGTTTTCCATGATGGGAAAGTTTTTTTAACCATTAGATTAAAGAGGTGCACACATTTTATGATGGTCTGTCTACATCATATATTTCACACTCTCTTCTCCATTATGACTCACACTTGTCTCATATCCAGTTTTCTCACTCTTGTTGTGCGATGATGGCGGTTTTGGATAACGGTTAAAAAACCACCAAACTCATCATCAACTTTTTTTTATTTTAAAAAAAAACTCAACAAATTTGTGCTTTCAAGAAATTTTAGATCTGAGTTTTTTGAACCAGCAATTATCCTGGGAAAGTTGTTTAACAAATTCTCTGGCGGTTGCTTTCAAGAAATTTCAGATCTGAGTTTTTTTAATTAGTAGAAAATGCTGAGATTTGAAATTGAGAAGGAGAAAGAGAAAAGCCTTGAGAATCACCAGTAGCTAAGTCTGAGAATAAAAAAGCTAGAATATTATTGAGTTGAAATGGGTGAAGTTACAAACATAAGGAATTTTCGATACCTATCTCAATGGAACCTCATAAGATTAAGACCCATTGCAATTTGAAGTTGTCACTAAAAACTGTCATGCTACCAATACAAACATAAACAGTGGATTTAGGTTCCTTTGATTGAAGCTATGAAGATTGATTTTTAACTTTTTTTAGATTGCAACTCATGAAGATTGTTTTTAATAATTGGTTCCATAAAAAGCTTGTTTCTTAATTGCAACACGTGAAGAATTTTTTTGAATGTTTAATTATAATTTTCTGGGTATTTTTTTAAGAGCAACATAATGAAGATGAAAATGGGTTGTAGTTTCATGGTGGGTGAGATGCTAGTGTTGATGGTTCACGGTCTCTGATGTGGCTAGTGTGGTGGGTGAGTGAGGGTATGGAGGAGAGAGAAGGATGGTGAGGTGAGTGAGTGAGGTTGGAGACAGATTGACAAAAAATATAGTGTGGGTAGACCATACTAAAATTAATGTTCCTATTTGATCTAATGATCAAAATTAACTTTCCCATGGTGGGAAACTCTTCCCCTTTCCCATGCTAAATGCCACCTCAACCCCATCCTATGGTTATATTTATTTGTTCTAATTTCTCATGTTAGCCATGTGTTCGTATCAAAGTTGTTCCCGTCCCAGCTGAAGAAACTAGCATGAACACTGTACTTTCAATAAAAGTGTACTATTGGGTGTCAACTTATAAGACTTTCTAAACTAGCATCAACAATGTACGTCTAATAAAACTTTACTAGATATCGACTTATATAAGACTTTCTAATCGCATGTAAAAACAAAAATTACAAGGATCTTCACTAAGACTCAACCATCATAACAATAGACCTGTTCAATTCAGCTACATGTGTAGTAAATTGGATCACGTTTGAACTTTGAAGTGAAAACACGTCTCTAATATCTTTATGACTGGCTTATAACCTCTCCAACAAGAATGGTTTTTCAGCTTCATGATGAAATGTGCAAACCAACAAAATATCATCACGCTGTTAGGGCATACATACCTACATACATACATAACTTAGTGCATGTATGCTTATGTGCTACTCTTACAGCCTCTCACTAAATAATATTCTATTCCTACTATTAGTCTTGTGATATAAAAAAAATAAAAGAGCTTCTCTGCCAGTACCAAGAATACTTCAAAATGCCCTGATAATTTATCGCATAGTTAACAATTACCTAAAAGCAAAAGTTTAAACCTGCCAGAAACATCAGTTTTTGACTCGACTGTGAGAAAATAAAATAAAAACCATTGTCACAAGCAAAGTTATATAAATCATGTATATAACCATCACAAGGTATGAAAACCAATCATTGCATTCTCCTCTCCCTATTTTATATTCTCCTTTATCCCTAAATCACAGTTGGGTACACACACCACTTGGTTTCCTTAACCAAGACAATGATGCAGTTTCAGATTCCAGTTGGGTTATTTAATCATGGCAGCAAGTTGACCACCAGTCATCTGTCTACAAGCTAATAACCAATGTTTACATGAAATCCTCCTCCACTTCCTGGAATGATTTGCTTCCTGAAGCAATGTCTTTGTTGGATGTCATATTTTCTGCGACCATCAAACCCTTGTAGCTCCTAAGCTCTGATTGTTTCTCCTTTTCTAGTCTTTCTATTTCCTCACGGCGCTTCTGCACACAGAAACATGTGATTTGATTCTAGCAATTGTTCAAAGAAAAAACAATTGAACTAGATCAAGAAAACACTAAGATGTTACACGACAAAGAAGATATTTCATTTTTAGCAGGCAAAGAAGACACCATGAACCTTAGGCCCGATCCTCAAATTCTTAACAAAGTTCACAAATATAACATCCTAAAGGACAACAAGATACAAAGTGACACAAAGTACTCAAGCAGTGTCTTAGGACAGAGGAAAAGATAAATTATATAGTAGACAACTATGTCTCGAGGAGAATGCAACATGGCAGTCACAAAGAATGCTTCTGCACACAGAAACATGTGATTTAATTCTAGTAATTGTTGAAGAAAAAAACAATTGAACTAGATCAGTAAGACACTGAAATGTTACGCTACAAAGATATTTCATTGTTAGCAGGCAAAGAAGACACCTTGAACCTTAGGCTGGATTCTAAAATTCTTAACAAAGTTTACAAACTTAACATCCTAAAGAACAACAAGATGGAAAGTGACTCAAAGAACTCAAGCAGTGCACCAGGACATAGGAAAAAATAAATTACATTTTAGACAACTGTGCCCTGAAGAGAATGCAACATGGCAGGCAAAAAGACAGCGGTAAAAATACACACAATCATTCATCAATTTGTTTCGAAGCACAACCATTGGTCAAGCTCTAATAAAAGAGTTTGTACAATATGTTATGAGTATGACAATGATATGGAACTCACTTGTTTCAAATTTAATCACTTCCCAGGATTTTCTATCTGTTTATTTCAGCATTGGGAAACAACTAGAATAAAAACACCGGATTATAATGACTTTCAGTAGCTTTTGAGAAATAATTTGATTTTAATGTGTGATATATGAGAATTAGAAAAAAATTATATGTATGATTATAAACAAACACATTCACTTATGCTGTTGTATAAAACCTCTAAAATAATCACTAGCCTGGGTAATCTAATGTAAAAATCACTATTATTAATTTTAAACAAACTTGACTCCATATAATGTCATCTTAAGTGTTTAAATAAGTTAACAATATATCATGAGGTGTTAAACATATTCCATGATGTAAGTGACAATACACTGTTGTATACCTGGATGCAAGTGTACAGATTTTTTGCAATGACAATGCATCAAAATTAAATTATACTAGTAGAATCTGATCTTGTCTGCATAATATATTGTGCTTAGATACTTTGGTTATGCATGAACTTGAAAGTAAGAAAGAAAGAAGCAATGCTCACTTTTTCTCTCAGTTGATGTTTCCTCTCAGCTCTTTCAGCAGCAGCAACTGCTTCTCGCTCAGCTGCAGAACACATACCCGCATAAATAACAAGATCAGCTGAGTAGAATTAAATTGGCAAGCATATTGTACATTAGACACCACAGTGACTAAATGGCTAGACATGATAACAAGCAAAAACAGTACACAGTTGCCTCTTCATCCATAAAATTCTAATCATAAATGTTAAAAAAACCTATAAAGGCAAAGGAAAGAATAGCAAACTTATTAATCACCTTTCAAATCAGGTTTTCTTTCCACCTTCGTTTTGTTTAGCCTGTTAACAATCTCATTTATCTTCTTCTCCACTCTCACAATTCGCACCTAAAATGCACAAAAGCCAGATAATGATAGTCTAAAGCAGAAGCTTAATCATTCACCCAGCCACCCCACCCACTGCAAAAAAAAAAGGAAGAAAAAAATAACTGAAAAAGAAACGGCAACTGATCCAGGTGTAAAAACAGACCATTTTTGAGTTGTGAAAACCAACTTGACCAACGTCCATCGAAGCAGTTTTCTTTAAATTGGACCAGGGAGTGTAAACAACATCAACGTTGTTTACTTTATTCCCTGCCATGAATAAAGAAAAAAAGGTAATCACTAACAGCACAAAATTAGGCTTTGGAAGGAAATGCATATAATAGTAAGTAATAATTAGATTTATGTATATTAAAACCTAGTATGAGAACTAGGCCTGGTTTGAATTGGCATTTAGTTTATAACAACTTCGCAACTAAAATAAATTTATAGTTCTTCACCTAAGAAAAATTTGTCATAAGCTTAAAAAGTGTTTACAGAGAAGTTAAATGAGAAAGTTTCAGAAACAAATTATGATAGAAAAGCTAATTTCAACTTATACACGAAGCTATTGTTCAAAAAAACTGGTAGTTTGTGTAAGATTCTTTAAACATTTCTCTTCTGATAAGTCTAGTGAAAAAGTTTATCCAAATGCTCTTGGCCTTTCTGATTTCCAGTTATAAATGCAACTGAAATGCATCTACACTTGAAAGGATACATAAAATTGGCCCTTGGGTCAACTAAACGGATAGACCAAAGGAATAATTAATCGCGATATTTTACCTTGAATTGAATTTGCTTTGACAAGTTGAGCACAGTCTTCCAATAAACCTTCACTCATGTCATCAATAGTCTGACCTTTGTGCAGCCTGACATAAACATGGGCTGAAGACATCTTATCAACATGGAACCTACAAAAGACAGATTCAATCATTAATTAAAGGTCTGAAAAAGAAAACTGACATAAAAGTAATAATAGCAACGATATCCTCCTTGAGGTCTTAGGTTCCCCCGGTGCCAATTTGGGTGGTCTAATTTAGCTTCTTAAAAAAAAAAAAATTAATAGCAACGATAATCCAGCTACGTACAAAAGCATAAAACCAAATAAGAATATCATTTAAATGCAAATTTAAACAGTGAGAGATTTAGAAATTTTGCATCAGGGGGACTTTTATCATCCAGGAAGAGCAAGCCCCTCGAGATCTATACCGGAAGAGAAAAGAATAAATAGTAGACCGAAAATTTCATATTGCAGGGGTTAAAAACTCATTCTTTGTGATACGCATAAACATAGTTATGTTTGGCATACAATAGCAGATAGCTGATACGCTAGCTTATAACGGATGAGCTTATAGTACATAAGCTAGTTGATTGAATTTGTAGTGATCGGTAAAATTAGCGGCTGAACTAGCTTATAAATAAAAAGATATATTCAATTTTTTTCAAATAAGATGACATGGACAAAATTGAGAGAAAAAATGATAAGATATAAGTTAATTGAATTAGCTAATCAAAATAAGATGTAAACCAGTAAAAATAAGCTATTAACTAGTGAGAGAAACAAAAATATTGTCAAACAAGTCTTTTCTTGTCATATGAGCTTATAAGCTCAAAATCTGACATTGCCAAACAGAGTCATCAGTCATGGTATTATTGAAATAACCGCAGAATTATTGAATCACAATTATTAATTAAACCTACCAATGAGCAACAAAAACATCACCAAAGTAATTAGTCTAATCCCAATATCCTAATTTCTAAACACACTGAAACAAAACGATTTGGCAACAAATTAATAATTGTTAATCTCAAAATAATAAATCAGACTAAGGTCATAAGTGTATTCCTTCACGATGCATACAATTTCTGAAAACAAAGAATAAATTCATCAAATTAGCAATTAGGAAATGGAATTAGGGTTTACCAGATGTCTTCGATGAAACCGTATTTGATGAGCTCTTCGTTCTCGAACTTGTCAAGACCCATGAAGATGGTGTAATCGCCAGCTTCAGGGCGTGCTTTGAAGTAGAACACCATTATTGAGTTGCTTAGATTTCACGCACGCACGCACGAACACGAGAGGAAAGAGAGTGCGTTGGGTTAGGGTTCTGAGTTTGGGAGTTGAATTTCAATTTGGGAAATTGATATCCGAATCGCTGCATAAAACATAATCACGCGCAACTTTCCGTTTCGTCTTTTTTCGAATGTCAACACGCATTCATTTTGGGTCAATTTATGAATATTATAATTTCATGGGAACTTTTGAGATTATCAATATTATTCAAAATTGCTCTTTGGACCCCTCAAATTACCCATGGACCCTCCAAGTTGCGCCAAATGCTCATGTTTTACACGCTCGGGAGTTACGAGCTGGTCTCATTAGGAGATGGCATCTGATATGATCGGGAGATAGTGCCACATGGGTCTGACGATAGAGTCGAGAATCACAAAATCGACAATTTTATCGGCACCACTGATTAATTGTAGTGAGGTCTTGGAAGAAGTTTAGGTACATCACATCGACGTACTACTGGTTCTTGTCACAGAAGATAGTACATTCAGTGAGGTAAGGGAGGCTTTGATACACCTAGTTTTGTGTTGATCTCTGACAACCTCCACCATTGGTGCATTGTAAAAGACTTCTTAAAGCCAACTAAAGGTTATTTGAGCACCTCTGTCGTACTTGGTCTAAGTTTCTTCTAAGTCTAATCCAAGTTGCTCATTAAGCAAGTCAGCACCTTCTTCGTTAGACATTGGCGGTGAATGGTCTACGAAGATACCACAGACAAGCAAGTGCAATAAACATGAAACATCTTTCATTGTGATGGTCATATCACTGGGGAAGATGAAAACTATTGGTCTCTCTGTGTCCTCACTCTGTAAATATTGTGAATACGCTTAGGTTAATCTGATCATAGGTGGTACCAGAAAGTTGGAAAAGACTTAAAACCTCAATAACATCCAAAAACCATCTCATATGATATGACGATTTATTGACGTTGATTATCCTTTTCCCATTGTTGATGCATTTGAGCGCTGTCTCACGTTTCTAGAAAAATAGTAACGAAATTAATATTGAATAAAACATGTTTCTATAACATACAGTAACAAAAACAAATATACAAACATACTTACTTCTCCAACTCATATGTAGACTGCAATGTGCTTACATAAATTCAGTAGGAGTAACATATTAGAAGAACCACCACCAAATCTCATAGTAGCGTCCTTTGTTGTTGGTGTGGTGTGAATTATTAACTTAGTCCATAAAATTGTAGATTGGTGTTAATTTAATCCATAAAACTAATGAAATTTGGCAATGACCTTGAAATTTAAAATTATCAATCACAATAGTCTTCGACAAATATTTCAAAGAGCAAAGTAACTATCAATTAGATTGAAACATATGGTTAGACATTCTGCTCACACCCACTATAACTTAGATTTTGGTTTAAAATTCCTTTATTAGGTGTGAATATGGTGATTTCTACAAATGGTGATTTTGTACAAATGAGGTGAGAAAATATTAATTTTAGGTTTGAGTGGGGGAATTTGTTTTTCACAAATTAGGAGATTCTTCAAGGTTAATTAAGTTGCTTCAAAAATAGAGGATTTGAATTTTGGTTTAAAAAAACAGAGCACACTTTGTTGTGATGTTTTTAAGTTCGTTAACTTAATTACCAAGTAAATTCTAAATTAATTCATTTAGGTTGTTGGTTGGGTTTGGGTTGTTCTTAATTGGTCAAATATCAAATGTAAAACATATTTATTCTTCATTATTTTGTGTAATTGTTACAGTATTCTTCAATTAGAGAATGCTTGTTGAGACTAAGACTAGACCCCTCCCACTATGTTTAGATGAGAGGATTTTTTTTTTCTTTTTTTGAAGGATATATGTAGGATTTTTTTTTGGCGGTAAATGGTAAGTAATATAATTTTAGCAGAGATAATTTTAAGTTTTGATAATTTCCAGCATAATGGAATTTAATTGGAGATAAATTTTAGTCTTGTGGTTGTAATAAATTTTAGGCGATGGTTCTTTACATGACATGGATTTTTATTACTAGGGAATGAGAATTTTTATTAATAACGATTACACTAACAGTTATATATTACAACTGTTTGAAGTGAGATCTGAATTATGAGTCTTGCGGTTACAAAGTCAAATTTTAACCACTGAAATGACACCTCTTGAATACGAGTCTGTCACTAACTTAATCGTTAATTAAACGAAGGGAATAACCACCTCACATTATCTCTAAATATAGGATATGTTTAATAAAAAATTTTAAAAAATAATGTTCAATAAATTTTAGATTCAAGAAAATTAGTAGTAATAAATTTATGGAAAATCGATATTACTTTAAAACTTTACCCTATTAGAGAGAAAATCAATTTAAGTTTTCACCATTTTGTACTTATTATTGGTGTAAAAAAAATTATTTAACGTATATAATTAGGAGAAAAAACGAAATTAACAAAAGTGTGTGTATATATGTTTGTGTGTGTGTGGGCATGCATGCACGTGCGTACGTGCATACCTAAGCATGGACGGGAGGAGCCTTATTATGTTCATAATATATAGAGTCGAGTCAAGTCTCATTCAATTACACGGTTGAGTTATATCTTCGATGGATAAACAATTTTGACAGAAATATTAATAGATTAAATCATTGATTAACAACATGCTACGGGGTCTATGTATATATAAGGACAAATCTCAAATGAAAGTCAAATATTTCAAACCTTAATTAAGAACGACACAAATACATCAACTAAATAATCATTATTACTTCTACTAAAATAATTAAATTCCTCAAACAGTAACAAAAAAAAAACTCATCAAACATGTCGAAGAGTGACAATTCAAATCTATTCATGCTAGTTAAAGTATCAAGACTAAAAGTAAACTAATATATAAATATATGCACTTATGTTCATGCATAATTTCAAGACTCAAATCCACGATTGAAAGGAATGCCAGTGGCAAGCAACCAAGTGCTAGCTTGAAGCCAATTTTCGACATGAATTTAGCAGCCTCATCCTTATTGATAACACCTTTACTCTATTTAGCCCTTGCTTGAGCATTAGCACCAGGTCCAATGTTACCAAACTCAACAAAGTACCAGTGTGCAATGTTTGTTTCATTAGGAGCCCAAACAGAATACCCATCTCGTTGAATAAAATCAACAATGGAGACGAAAAGGTTTTTATCTCCATTCTCTCGCTCGCCACTAAATTAAGGTGGGTATTTCACATTTTCACTCAAAATTTCTCGGCTATTTTTTTAATAAGAAATATAAGTAATTTCCTATAGCATAATAGTATTATAATGTAATGCTTTTTTTTATATACTTTTTAGTTTTTACGGTCATATCATCTACTATTACTTTTTATAGTCATATCATATATATTTTTTTAGGGGAAGTCATATCATATATTATTACTTATATTAATAAAAACAAAATATGCAGGGATATTGCATGTTGTATGCAGGGGCCGGGGTTCGAACTTCGGACACCTTACTTCTCCACATTTAAAATGTGTGAACTCTAACCACTAAGCTACATGACAAAAAAAACAAAATAAATAATTGTGAGGATTATGACTACAAAAAAAAAACAATAAAAAGGGTTATCCATGGCTTTGCTACTATCTGTCACCGCTAGGTATGCTCATGGTCCCCTAATTAATAAAAGTTGTGTTTGGGTCCCTCAAATATGATTCCGTAATCCAATTTGGCCCATCTCCGTTAATTGTAACCCAAAACGTCTAAGGTGGACCAACATTGTAGATGGTCCACCGTATAACTTATTAATTTATTTGATTTTAACCCTATGATTATTTTAAAACAAAATAGACCCTTAGAACATGCAAGACCATTGAATCTAATGGTGAACCACCAAGACACAATTTTCTTTCGTTTCCTCTTCCTCCTCCTCCTTCTCCTTCAACCTTCAAGAAAAAAAAAACCAGAAAAATAAAAGAACAAAGCCCAAAAGAACAAATCCAACACCATCACCACCATCATAACTCAGAAAAAAAATACACCACGACCATCGTCATCGTCATCATCTCTTCACCACACCACCATCATCAACAACGACACCTAATCTCATCATAAAAAACAAAGGAAGTTCATATTCTCATATTCACATATCAAAACAAAACAGAATAAGCACCGTTGCATTATCCTCAGATTCTCAAAACCTGCAAAAGAAAGTTCATTTCTGAAAAATTACTTTTTTCTCTTTTTTGAATCATTGTATGCATGCAGTTACTAATTTATGTGTTGAAGTTGTTAATTGCTAAATTATATTTGGGGAAATAAAGAAAGTGGGGGGCGGTAGTGGGCTAGTGGCAAATAGGAGTTCTTGTTTTCCTCCTCTTTAATTGCATATCTCATTTGACGGTTAATTGCTGAATCAGATTTGGGGAAAGAAAGAAAGTGGGGGACGGTAGTGGGAAATAGGATATCTTGTTTTCCTTCTCTTTAATTGCATATTTGTCTTGGAATCAAATATGTAGACATAATAAACATTAGTGTCGTACTGACAAATCATTAAATCTAGACCATCTTCAACCTGGTTTGATTCCCACCATGAGTTTTTTTCATAAATTTTTTTCAGAACTAAAAATTAGGGTTAACCATTTGTGTTAGGGCAACACTACTTAACATTTAGTATAACTAGACTCTAACCCGTGTGATGCACGAGTTTTGTAGACCTTCATATATAACTACCTAATTCAATTCTTTGGAGACTTTTTTTTCATAAAAATTAATTAGGTCCGTCAAAAAGGGTGGGGTTATGGTTATTAGGTTCAATTGCATAATGGTGATAGAGATGAAAATGAGTGCAAAATGATTTAGGGATTGTGAAATTGAAAGAAAGAGGACCCGAGATTTGTGTTGAATAGATAACATTGAAGCAATCATATGACGTAAAAAGCATCAGTACCTTAGTGGTAAGAGTTGTGAATTGGAAGCATGTGGTACCTGGTTCGATCCCCACTAAGAAGATTTTTGATAAAAAAATTTAAAAACTAAAAATTAGGGCTAATTATTATGGTTAGGGCAACACTACTTAACATTTACTATTATAAAGATAAAGATAAATATATCTACTTGTAATTTACATTTTAAGGTGCGTTTGAAGTTATTTTTAATTTCTTTGAGTAAGTATTCCTTTTTTATTTATCTAAAATTCGATCTATCTCTAAACTTTCAACTAAAAACTAATATTATTGCAGTGCAGGGTTGAGGTTGACAATAACAAAACTTCAAAAAACCACTTTTTTTTTACCAATTCAAAAAACCACTTTAATCAAGCTTTTGATTTGTAAAAATAACTTATACATATGCGCTTATGAGATAAGCACTTATCATTAGCCAATGCTTAGTCACTCCATCTCTAATACATGAGAATTTTCTTGTCATTTTTATAGGAATATTTCAACATTTCAAATTATTTTAATTAATTACGTACTTACTTACCAATATTAATTATGTTACACAACCTATAATAAAAACTAGCATGATACTACTATAAGAGAATATGTTTAGCACGTACTATCTTACATTTTGAGATAGCCGGAGATGATTTAGGATCAAACCCAATAATAAGACTAATCATAGAAACGAATATGCCACCACCACCAATACCACCAACGCTTCCAAACGCTGCTCCACAAAAACCAATAAAAGTACCTGTCATACCCCAATTTTTGACCTAAAATTTCTTTTTTACTCGTCTTTTTTAGTTTGGAATTTTTCGTCGTCTCAGACGAAATTTCGACAGAGAGGTATTTTAAAATACCTCATTTTTTTTGTTTCATTCGGGTCCGTCTTTTTGTTTTTGTTTTTATTATTATTTTTATTCTTTTAAATATTTTTATTGTCATTTTATTTAGCATTTTTATTTCTTTTTTTAGTTACTTTTTTTTAATTTTTTTAGTCTGACTTTGCTAAGACTTAATTGGTCTTTAATTTGTCATTACCATCATGGAAGAGACTTTGCTCAATTTAAATTGTCACTTATTGATTATTATGGTCAATAATGACAAATTAGTATTTGGCATTGAGTTTACTAGCAGATAAAAGGAAAGGCAGTGATGCAGAATCAGGGGAGCCAATTCAAAATTCGATCAGAACCAAAAATTCAGAAACCCGAAAGGGCGGCTTAGGCAAAAATGAGCGTCCCGGTGGATCGAAAACCTGAAAGGGCGGTCCAGGCAAAAATTAGGGGCATACAAAAAGAATATATTCCCGGTGGACTGAAAACCCGAAAGGGCGGTCCAGGCAGAAGTTAGGGATTCAAAAGGAAAAAGAAACAAAAAGCATGACCACATAAGCACCAGGTCCTTCTGCCAGTTTTTTGGATTAGCGCGTTCCCCCCAGGAAGTGTTTACTCCCCATCAATGTTTCGGATATGTACCCAATGGCATCATCCACAATGAAGATTGTTGAGTGTTTGTACTGCGTCGTCGGTCCACTTTCCATCTTACCTGTCCAGTCTTGTCTCATCAAGTCCATCAGTTATACTATCCCACAAGTCAATCCTCCATACAGTCATACAAATCGTATTGTCTTACATACATTCATACATTCATGCATATACACATTCATGCATACACAACATGCACATAACATCATTCAATACATGGTTGCATTAACCACCCTGAGTCTTGCTTTTCATGTCAATCAATCATGAACAATTTGTGACTCTTTTTCCCCAAGTGTCATCCCCAGTGTGCCTGGTCCAGAGATGTCACCCTCTTTATGACAAGTGGCAGTTCTTTAATGAACAGCTTGTGCATCTTTTATCTTGTCTTTTCGCCAAGTGGCAGTTCTTTAACGAACAGCTTGTGCACCTTTATGCCGAGTGGCAGTTCTTTAGCGAACAGCTTGTGCGTACCTTTTTGCTTTCATTTTGTCGTCAATGGCAGTTCGGAAACAACCCGGACAGTTGACATTTACCTTTATTTCTTGTCGTCAATGGAAGTTCGGCAACAGCTCGGACAGTTGACATTTACCTTTATTTCTTGCCGTCAATGGCAGTTCGGCAACAACCCGGACAGTTGACATTTACCTTTATTTCTTGTCGTCAGTGGCAAGCTCGGCTACATCCCGAGCAGCTGACATTTACCTTTTTATCCTGTCGTCAGTGGCAAGTTCGGCTACATCCCGAGCAGCTGACATTTATCCTTTTATCCTGTCGTCAGTGGCAAGTTCGGCTACATCCCGAACAGCTGACATTTACCTTTTTATCCTGTCGTCAGTGGCAAGTTCGGCTACATCCCGAGCAGCTGACATTTATCCTTTTATCCTGTCGTCAGTGGCAAGTTCGGCTACATCCCGAACAGCTGACATTTACATTTTACCTTCTCTAAGCTACCCCCACAATGGTAGTAGGTAAAATATTTTGTCTGCCTTTTTTAAGCTATCCGCACACCGATAGTAGGCAAGGTCTTTTCATTTTATATTACCTTTTTTAAGCTATCAAGACACGATAGTAGGTAATACATGTCATCTGTCTTCTTTAAGCTATCATCTTTGTTGATAGTAGACAATGTCTCCTTCTGTTACCTTTTTTAAGCTATCAATACACGATAGTAGGTAATACATGTCATCTGTCTTCTTTAAGCTATCATCTTTGTTGATAGTAGACAGTGTCTCCTTCTGTTACCTTTTTTAAGCTATCAATACACGATAGTAGGTAATACATGTCATCTGTCTTTTTTAAGCTATCATCTTTGTTGATAGTAGACAGTGTCTCCTTCTATTACCTTTTTTAAGCTATCAATACACGATAGTAGGTAATACATGTCATCTGTCTTCTTTAAGCTATCATTTTTGCTGATAGTAGACAGTGTCTCCTTCTTTTACCTTTTTTAAGCTATCATTTACACGATAGTAGGTAACATCGGGCTTTGTCTTTGTTAGGCTATCATTCTGAATTAGTGCGATAGTAGACAACTCCTTCCCCAGTGAAATCATGTTATTCCCCAGTGGAGTCGGTTCCCTTGCTGTAACAAACTCGGGTATCCTTTTGTTTTGTTTTATCCCCAGTCAAGTCGTCCTCACCGTCTTGCATTCACATTTGCATCTCGAGCATTTCACGTTTTTTTTTAGGTCCAAAATTGGCGTACTCTGTATTTAAGTCCCTTCGACCCGTCGAATCCAAGATTTTCTCTTCAAATCTCCGGACGAAGAGACTTAAATAGGGGCATCTGTCATACCCCAATTTTTGACCTAAAATTTCTTTTTTACTCATCTTTTTAGTTCGAAATTTTTCGTCGTCTCAGACGAAATTTCGACAGAGAGGTATTTTAAAATACCTCATTTTTTTGGTGTCATTCGGGTCAGTCTTTTTGTTTTTGTTTTTATTTTTATTTTTTATCTTTATTTTTATTCTTTTAAATATTTTTAGTGTTATTTTATTTAGCATTTTTATTGTTTATTATTTTTTCTTCTTTTTTTTTAGTTACCTTTTTTAATTTTTACAATCTGACTTTTTACAATCTGACTTTTTTTATTTTTTACAATCTGACTTTTTCATAAAATTAATGTGTTTTAATTTGTCACTTAATTGTCTTTTATTGATTGTTATGGTCAGTAATGGCAATTAGTGTATTTAACACTGAGGCATCAGGAACACAAAGGGGGGAATTCAGAATTCGGTATCCAAAAAACACGGTCAGAAAAAACGATCAGAAGCAAAAACACAATCAAAACACACGGCCATTTCCAAACCACTATTCATATAGAAACACAAAAACACAATCACCTCCACAACCACATACAACAACAATCCGACCAATATCCTCCCAACCGCCAAACACACGCGGCCACATCCCCCTAACCACCACACAACACCACCCATCTCCTCCCACAACTCAAACACGCGGCCACATCCCCCTAACCACCACACAACACTACCCATCTCCTCCCACAACTCAAACTCGCGGCCATCTTCCCCCACAAACACACAACCACACATAACCAAACAAACCCAACCACCACAATACAACCGTGCTCCAAACCACCACACCAAAACCGGCCACTCAACCCTCTCCCAACAATCCGAAAACCAAACATCATCCCGCCACCACCACAAGCCTAGGCCGAGCACACCACAAAACATAGCCAAACAACCACGCGGATAAAATCAAATCCAAACCAATCTCATTTTGCCACTTGGCCTTTATTTTATCTTTAAAACTTTTTTTAAAAACCAATAAAAAGTACAAAACAATCAACCGTCATTTTTACCCCGAACTACGAGGTTTTGATCCCTCACGGGTACGTAGGCAAAGGACCTTGTCCTTCCAAATCATAAAAAATAAAAAAAAATAAAAACAATTTCTTTTCTCACTACTCTAATGCATTCTTTTCTTTTAAAAAAAATAATAATAAGCAAGTTATAGCCAAAATAAATAAATAAAATCAAGAGGTTCTCGTAGAGTACTGTGAACGTTTAGGGTGTTAACACCTTCCCTAAACGTAACTAACCCCCGAACTCAAAATCTTTAAAATTGTGGTAATTTAGAACTTTTTTCCACTTTTCTTTTGAAAAATTAAAAGTTCAGTCGTGAAATAAAATTAGTGAGTCAACGCTAATCAATAGCTTGATCTCCGAAAATCACCGCGACAGTACCCAAAACAATTCGCCACCCAAATTCCATTTCCTGCACAAGTGACCAACAACAAGCAAGATAACAACAATAAACAAGTAAACAACTTCACGTAAAAAAATACAGCCGGTTCAAATATAAGACGACCAAAATTCTTATTTTAGGGCCAAAAAATGTTAGTTTGTTAATTCAAGTTTGTTAGTGATGTAATCATGTTTAGTTGGTTAATCACATTAGATTTTATTTGTTATTGATTAGTTACAAGTTCTCTAGAATTTAGCTAGAGTTTGAAGGTTCAGGTTCTGAGGTCCAGAGTCTGAAGTTTCAGAGTCTGAAGGTTCAGGGTCTGAGGTTGTTAGAGTTTGTTACTTGGCTTGTGCTTCAAGCAATCTAGCATAGCTTTTGTATATAAGTCAATTCACTTGTACATTCTCATTACTGATAGAATCAGAGAAAAAAATCAATAACACAATTTCCTTTTCTCATTCTTCTCTTCTCATTCTCTCTAAATTCACCAAAAACCAGAAAAACCCCAAGATCAAATTGTTGCTTAAGAAAGTTAAGCTTCATAGCTGCGCTAACAAATTGGCATCTAGAGCCTTTGGTTTTGTTCTAAGGGGTAATCAAGATCTTCAATCACGTAAGTACGTAGAAGAAGAAGGAAGTACCATGAATGGTAGCAGCAGCTTCAACACTCATCTCCCAATTCTTGAAGCACGCAATTGGGAAAGATGGAGTGCAGTGATGAAAAATCTGTTTGGAGCACACGATTTGCTTGAAATTGTGCAGAATGGAGTTGGTGAGTTAGCTGTGAATGCAACAGAAGTGCAAAGGAACGCACACAGAGATTTGAAGAAGAAAGATTGCAAGGCTTTGTTCTTGATTCAACAGAGTCTTGATGAAGCAAATTTTGAAAGAATCTCAAGAACAGTTAGTTCAAAGGAAGCATGGGATATTCTTTCAAAGTATCATGAAGGGGATGATAAGGTGAAGTTGATTAAGCTTCAATCACTGAGGAGGAAATTCGAATTGATGCAGATGGAAGATGAGCAAAAGATTGCAGAGTACATCTCCAAACTCATTAGTGTTGTGAATCAGATGAAGGCTTGTGGAGAGACTATGACTGATCAACAAATTGTTGAGAAGATCATGAGGACTCTATCATCAAGGTTTGATTTCATTGTTGTGGCAATTCAGGAATCAAAAGATGTAAAAACCTTGAAGATTGAGGAGCTGCAGAGTTCACTAGAAGCTCATGAATTGATGGTTTCAGAAAGAAGCAGTGAAAGATCAATTCAACAAGCCTTACAAGTTCAAACTATCAAGAAGGATGGTTATGATAGGAAGAACTACAAGAAAGGGAAGAATAACACTAAGGGAGGAAACTGGTCTAAAGGCAAGAACAAAGTAACTGACAAAAGTGAATCTTCAAAAGAAAGAAACTATAATCAAAAGAAGAGAAATTTTGATAAGAAGAAGATTCAGTGTTTCAAATGTGAGAAATTTGGACACTTTGCTTCTGAATGTTGGTCTGGTAAGGGAAAACAAGGTCAGAATGATGAGGAACAAGTTAAGATTGCACAAGATGATTCAGATGATTCATTATTATTGATGGTTACAACAACTAGTACTGAGAGCTGCAATTACGAAAGTTGGTTCTTGGATACTGGTTGTTCTAATCACATGACTGGAAACAAAGCATGGTTGAGGGAAGTTAATCATGAAAGGAACACAAAGGTGAAACTTGCAGATCATAGTACATTAACTTCAGAAGGTATGGGGAAGATTGCTAATGAAGGAAATAATGGAAAAGTAGCAATAATTGAAGAAGTTTTGTATGTCCCTGGAATGCAGTGCAATTTACTTAGTGTTGGTCAACTCATTCAGAAAGGATACTCAGTTACTATGAAGGATAATGTTCTGAAGTTGTTTGATAAACATCAAAGGTTAGTCTTGAAAACTCCCCTTGCAAAAAATATAACATTTCACACCAATATGAAAGCTGTAGAGTTGAACTGCTTATCTGTTATGGCAAAAGATGAAGATAGCTGGTTATGGCATTATAGGTTTGGTCATCTTAATTTTAGAGGTCTTAATCAACTGGTTGATAAGGAAATGATTCTTGGTGTACCTAAAATTGAGATACCTAACACAACCTGTGATACTTGTTTGTTGGGCAAGCAACCTAGAAATGCATTCAGTTCAAGTACTGCTAGTAGATCAAAAATGTTGTGTACTCAGATGTATGTGGTCCTTTAGAGGTTCCTTAATTAGGGGGCAACAAATACTTCATAAGTTTTGTTGATGAGTTCAGCAGAAAACTCTGGTTATATTTTATCAAGACCAAAAGTGAAGCATTTGATATGTTTCAGAAGTTCAAAATCTTAGTAGAAAAGCAAAGTGGAAAATCTATTAAGGTTTTAAGAACTGATGGTGGTGGTGAGTATACCTCAAAAGTGTTTGAGAAATTTTGTAAATACAATGGTATTATACATGAAGTAACTGCTCCTTATACTCCACAACACAATGGTTTGGCTGAAAGAAGAAATAGAAGTCTGCTTGACATGACCAGAAGTATGTTGAAATTGAAGAAGATGCCTAATACTTTTTGGGGAGAAGCTGTAAGAACTGCGACCTACATCTTGAATAGATGACCCACTAAGAAACTGAATCAAATCCCTGAAGAAATTTGGCTAGGATGCAAGCAGTCAGCTAAACACTTAAGAGTTTTTGGCTCCTTATGTTACAAACATATCCCTGATGCAAAGAGAAGAAAGTTAGGGGATAAGAGTGAGCCTATGATAATGGTTAGTTATCATGAAACAGGTGCATACAAGCTATATCATCCTCTAACTCATTCAATAGTGATTAGTAAGGATGTTAAAATCTGTGAGAATGAAGCTTGGGATTGGAACAAGAAAGAGAAGAGTTTCAATCACACAGTTTCCACAATAATTGAAGAAAATGATCAAGCTGAACAAGTTCAACTTGATACTAAAGTTCAAGCTGAAGTACTTGTTAAAGAGAATCAAGCTACTAGAACTTCAGGGAGACAGAGATTTGCGTCCACAAGGTTAGCTGGACATGAAGTTATTCCAGATAATCTAGTTAACAAAGAAGGGGAATTTGTTCACTTTGCCTTATTAGCAGATGCAGAACCAATTAACCATGAAATAACATTGAATGAAGAAGTGTGTAAGAATGCTATGATTGAAGAGTTGAATTCAATCATCAGAAACAACACATGGGAACTGACTGAACTACCTGTTAGCAAGAAACCTATAGATGTGAAATGGATTTTCAAGTTGAAACTGAAGCCAAATGGTGAAGTACCCAAACACAAAGCTAGATTAGTTGCTAGGGGATTCATGCATAAGGCTGGTATGGATTACTTTGAAGTATATGCCCCAGTAGCAAGATGAGAGACTGTGAGACTGATAGTTGTTATTGCTTGTGGAAGAAACTGGCCAATGTATCATTTGGATGTAAAATCTGCTTTCCTAAATGGTCCTTTAGATGAAGAAGTGTATGTAACACAGCCACCAGGTTTCAAAATCAAAAGGAAAGAAGATATGGTGTATAGACTACACAAAGCACTCTATGGACTGAAGCAGGCACCAAGAGCTTGGAACAAAAGAATTGACAGTTTTCTTGTGCAGCAAGAATTTGTTAAATGCAAGTTTGAATATGGTGTATATGTGAAGAAAGGAATTGAAGGTAATCAGTTACTCATCTGTCTCTATGTAGATGACTTAATAGTGACTGGTAGTGATGTGAATGAGATAGAAGCATTCAAATCTCAGATGATGAGTGATTTTGAAATGTCAGACTTAGGAAAATTGACATATTTTCTAGGCCTGGAGTTTACTGAAAATGCAGAGGGACTGGTAATGCATCAAATGAAGTATGCATCTGATATATTGAAGAGGTTCAATATGATGAACTGCAATCCATCATCATCACCTGCTGAGACAAATGTAAAACTAGTAATGAATGAAGAAGAAGCAAAGTTTCATTTTCTGAGGGAGCAAGTGAACAAAGGAGCGTTGCAGGTTGTTCATTGTTCCACTAAGCTGCAGCTTGGAGACATATTCACTAAGTCATTGAAGGTTGACAGGTTCATCAAGCTAAGGAGTTTGATTGGCATGAAAGAAGTGGAAACTTGAATTAAGGGAGGATGTTAGTTTGTTAATTCAAGTTTGTTAGTGATGTAATCATGTTTAGTTGGTTAATCTCATTAGATTTTGTTTGTTATTGATTAGTTACAAGTTCTCTAGAATTTAGCTAGAGTCTGAAGGTTCAGGTTTTGAGGTCCAGAGTCTGAAGGTTCAGAGTCTGAGGTCAGAGTCTGAAGTTTCAGAGTATGAGGTTGTTAGAGTTTGTTACTTAGCTTGTGCTTCAAGCAATCTAGCATAGCTTTTGTATATAAGTCAATTCACTTGTACATTCTCATTACTGATAGAATCAGAGAAAAAAATCAATAACATAATTTCCTTTTCTCATTCTTCTCTTCTCATTCTCTCTAAATTCACCAAAAACCAGAAAAATCCCAAGATCAAATTGTTGCTTAAGAAAGTTAAGCTTCATAGCTGCGCTAACAAAAAATACGTAGTACATTTTTTTAAAAAAAGGCTTTAAGGCCTCAAGAAAAAAAAACTTTAATCCTTTAAGAAAAACAAACTTTAATATTTAATAATGTAAGTCCTTTTTCACAAGATTGAATCACGTTGGAGAAATATTTTTAGTTTTTTCTTATTTAATTTATATTATGAATCTCATGGATCTTTCCTCTTTTTTTTTTAAACAAAACGCTCTTTTTTTTGGGACAAGGAAAAAAGCTCTATTAATTAGAGAGTCTTATTTCTTTCCAATTCAAAAAGTATTGGCTATGCCACAATATAAAGGAAATTCAAAAAATAATTTCTTTCATTTTTACCCTTTCATTTAAATTATTTTATCATTTTTATAATATTATTTTAATTATCAATTAAAAAATTACTTAAATCTCTTTAAAATAGGAACAATCCATAAAAATAGGACTGAAAATGCAAAACAATATGAAAAATATTTGATACTATAAAATAAACTTCAGTTTGACCTCATAAAAATAGTGATTCGTTGTAACATTTATTCTTCTAATTTTACCTTTCATTTAATTATTATTTACTATTTTATTGTTCCTTGCAAATAAAAGCGGAAAGACATGTACGTTAGTGCCGTCTTGACGCCAGTATTATAATACTGGTTTTATGTTATTATGTTTTATTTTTCTAAAATGATAGAATAATTTATTTATTATTTTTAGTAGAAAATAATTTATTAATTGTAATTTTTGTACAAAATCAATACTTTTTTAAAATAATTATGAAAAAAATTATTCTGTAAAATCTAACTTTTATATTATTTTTTCTTAAATAAATCATACTCCATCCGTCCCAAATTATAAGCAATTTTGGAAAAAAAATGTCTCAAATTATAAGTCGTTGTACAATACCAATAAAACATTAATGTTAATTTTCTTATTATACTTTTAACTATTTATTACACTCTTTTATCTTCTTTTAAATCGGTAATTTATCTTTCTCATATCCAAAATGAAAGATAATTTAGTAAATTAATTCATAATTTCTTTTTCCGATACAAAATTAATTACATTTATCCTCTAAAAAACATCAATTATATTTCTTAATTTGTGTGAAATGGTCAAAACGACAATAATTTAGAATAGATGGAGTAATAAGTTGGGTCGGCCACATCAAAAAGAAACACTTCTTCACCTGAAAAAGTTACAAAGAATAATATTCAATTGTTCCTTAAAGAATAGCCAATTTTTAGTTTTCCAACCCACAAAACCCATTTCCTTCTTGTTTTATATTTTGTTATTTTCCGTATTTTATTATAAGTCACTTTTAAAAAAAATTGTGTTTTATTATAAGTCGTTTTACAATAACAATGCATCATTAATATTTTTTTTTTCTTATCATACTCTTTATTATTTATTACACTATTTTCTTTTTATTCTTTTAATTTCTTTTTTCCATGTCAATAGTAAATGATAATTTTGGTTTAGTATATCTCATTGTGCGAGGTAGGTCACTCATAATTTCACTTTTCAATAAAAAATTAACTTCATTTTCCAATATGTTTAAAAATGTGAAAACAACTTGTAATAAAATAAATAAGGAGTAATAAAAAGTGAAATCTTACCGGCCACACGTGCTGATAACCGGATTCATCTGATTTCCACAAGAAAAGAACAGCTTTTATGAGAAAACTATGTTCATGTTTTTGAGTAGTAGTAACATTAAAACTTGGCACTTGTATAGTTGTATTTTCACAAGCCTTATTTCACCCGATACAGTCACAAAAAATGATGCAAAACCAAACAACAACAACATCCATAATACGGATCTCATTTTCATCTCAGCCATAACGTGATGGGATAGATTATTATAGATATAATAACAAAATGTAAAACAAGAAGAAATGAGTTTTGTGGGCTTGGAAAAATAAAATTGGGGTTCAAAGGAAGAACGGTGATTAGTGTAGAATACACAGTAACTTGCTTTGCATGGAATGGCAGAGCGAAAGGAGGAAGAGATTGATCTCAATATTCAGAGTCCCCGTTTACTCTGCTAGTTATTAAGCATATATATATTTTTGTTTTGGTACAACTTGTCAATGAAAAAACCAACATATATAGTTGAGATTCTTAATATTATTTTGTTACAAGGAATCTTGAAGCCCCGTTTACTTCTTTTTGTTGGATAAAATAATCCCCGTTTACTTCCTTTTTGATATCATAAAATAAGTACGTTTACTTTTTTAGTTTTTAGTTTTATTTTTAGGGTTATTTATAAGTATAAAGTTTCCGCCGCTATTTAACATGATTATAGAGTACACATGGCAGGTTCTCCATTACAAACCTATTTTTTCAAATACAAGAGTCAGAGATCGAACACGTGATAAATCATTTAAACGTCTAATTCCCGTACCATTTGAACAAATTTATTTATTTTTTAATAAAATAAGCCTTGTTACTTTTACCGTAGAAGTAACGTTCTACCCTTTCTTATTTTCATTTTCACATAAAATAACAAATAGTTTAGTTTACATGTATCACATGTGTAAAAGGTTTTCTATTGTCAAGTAATCAGCACTAGACGGTCGATCCGTGCGACGCACATGTCTTATGTTTTAATATATGTTAAAATAATGTGACTTAGAAAGAGATAAAAAAATTAAAGGCCCAAATTATATATGTACCGTATAAATAGACCATGTGTAGGACAACTATTTTTTTTAAAAATAACATCATTGTAAATATAATACACAAACAATTGTAAATATAATACACAAACAAATATAGGTATTTAACCAAAACTTTGATCAAGTACATTTTGTTTTATTTATTTTTATTTTGCATATACTAAAGCCAAAGTAGTGAGATGACCATTATTTTAAGAAATATATATATTGATTATGTACGAACACAAAGTATATATAAGAAACCTTTTATTGCTAACCTCATTATGAATTTAAAATAGTAACCATTCATTGTTCTCGATCGTTATACCAACATCTTAACCTAATATAATTGAGATGTAAAACAATCAAATCATCATATAAAGTAAACAAACCATCCCCGTTTAGCAGGTGTATATGTCATGTAGACCAATTGAATTATCTTGTCGATTTACTTGCTCCAACCAACTTATAATAGTTCCATATTCAACTCTGATTTACCAAAGTCTGCAATTAATCATGTACAAAAATAAGTAATTATAGTGTATGTGAAGGAACATAGAATAAGAAAAAGAAAAGTTGTTGAAAAAATGGATTATTTCAAGACTCGCCTGAAAGGAGGGTTTGATTTTTTCTGAATTGGGTAGGAACATTAGAGATAATAGAAGAATCATAACTTACTTAAAGCAAAACCAAACTAAATAAAAAAAAAAACAACTAAATCGTGCAAGAAAATCAAAGAGAAAAGATCAATTGAAAGCTAGATAGATCTAAACAAAGTAATATAATTTTTTAACCTAAAACCATAAACGAAAAAAAAAATCCATACAATGAAACTGAAATATTCTGAATAAAAGGAACCAAAGTTGTGTTCATCCTCTCCCATGCCTTCATCTTTTCCTGCAACCTAAAGTAAAAAAAAAAGGATTGAAATTAAACTTTTGAAAAGAAAGAAGGAATATATAAAGGAGATGTATTTGATGTTACCTTCATCTCTCATTGTTTTAGTTCTTTAATTTGTCCCGTTTCATTTATCGTCCGTCTATCGTCCATGAGAGCGAGAGAGCGAAAGAGAAGAGGACTAGAAACTGGAAAGGGAATGAAAATAGAAAGAGAAAGTATGAAATATGATATACGGTTGATTGCAGGGGAAAGATGTGTCCATGAGGGATAGAGAATGAAGAGAATGGGAAAATAGAGAAAAGTAGAGAAGAGTGATGGTCAAATAAATAAATGTTGACCATGAGGCGTGTCTTGATTGAATCTATTTCCAATTTAATAACTCAAATCAAATTTACTTTCAATACTTATAATTCCAAGCGGTGCTGCAATGGTCCAATTACCCAATTCTTTTTTTTAAAGTTCATTGTACATTGAGTTATTAACATTTTTTTAGATTAATAAACAATCAAATTAATGCTATAATAGGAGGAAAAAAGTAGGGTTTATAGAAGTGATTTATGAGGACTTAGTAGGATTATAATATATAGTTATCATAACTAATTGTGTGCAACTTTTTTTTATCAATAATTGTATGCAGGGGTAATAAGGATGTGGGAGCTCGGTTTTTACTTCTGAGATGATACTTATAATTATTAACATTGACAAAAAATTTATAAGTCAAATATTTATAATGATATGATGGTTATGATTGATGAACAATACAAAAACTCTTTACATTGTGTATATGAAATAAATGATATTTATAATATGACAAAAGTTAACTTCATGTGCCTCATATTCTGAATTTACTTTTTATTTTGTCCTATACCCTTTCATTCGTTGATGAGAAGATGTGTTTTTTTAAGATAAATTTGTAGGTCCTTTAAATTTTGTTGGATTATGTATCCCATAGATAAAACTCATTTAAATTTGATTTAATTTTTAAATAAATTAATATAAAAATATGACATATCATCTGGTTGGTTAGAATAAAGTTGCTTGTCCCAAGCACAAGGGCGGACTTGGTATCGGATCAGCTCGGGATACTAATACTTGTCTTCTTGATAAGCTTGTTTGGGATTTGGTCCAATCATCTAATAAGCTCCGGGTTGATCTCCTCTCCAATAGATATGTTGGTGGCTCGCACTTCCTCCATGTTGTTGTCCACAGTAGCGCCTCAACCACTTGGTCTTCCATCATAAAAGATGGTTTCTCTTAGCACACAAGATCAAGTAGTTCTTCTTTTTGGTCTTGCCCCTGGAGTTCATTTGGTTACTTAAGGGCCCTAATGCCCTTTAATGACATCCATGATCTGCACTTGACAGTTAAAGATGTTGTATCCTCTGTCGGCCCTCATACTCATGTTCTTTACACTCCTATAATGTCTGACAACATCAACAACATTCACCTTAAATTCAATGCTTCCCTAGAAGATGATTTCATTTGGATAAGTAACAAAAGTGGCACCTACAATACCAAAAGTGGATATTATTGGCTACTTTCTCTCATGAATCTGGTAACTCTTTCAACCCTTAATCTCTCTTGGTCTTGGATTTGGAAAATAAAGCTCTCGGAAAAAAAAAATCAAATTTTTAATTTGGTTGGCTTGCCACAAATCAGTTCCCACTCTCTCCTTACTTAATCATAGAAACATTGCTCCAACTGCTACATGTTCTCGGTGCAATCTCCATGACGAGATTTTCCTTCATTGTATGCGTGACTGTCAATGCTCGAGAAACATTTGGCATCATTCAGGGTTCAATTATCTAGATTTTTTCTCTATCATGGTTGAACATGATTGGCTTAAGAATGGTTTTTTGGGTCCTAATTCTTTTCTTTTCGCTGATGTTCTTTGGTGGACTTGGCGCCACAGAAACAACATGTGCTTCAGTAAAGAAATTTGGTCCATAAGTCATCTATCTTTCAGCATTCAGAATATGGTTGAAACTTTTAAAGTTTGGTTTAATCCAATCTCTAATGTTTCATCAGAAGTTAGACAAGTGGAATAACAACAATCACTCTAGCGTCATCCTTAATGTTGATGGAAGCTGCTTATGCTCCCCTATAAGAGTTGGGTTTGACGGTGTCTTAAGAAATAATGTTGGTTTTTACTTATCAGGTTTCCCATGTTATATTCACAATTCTTCATATATTCTCCAAGCCGAGTTACTTGCTATTTATCACGGCCTTTTGTTAGCTAAATCTCTGGATATTAATGAGCTCGTTTGCTAATTCCTTACATAGTATAGATCTCATAAAAGATTAATCCATGAAGTACCATGTTCATGCTATTTTGATTCAAGACATAAAGGATTTGATCGAGCAAAGCAATATCACTATTTGCCACACTCTTCGTGAAGGGAATAAGTGTGTGGATTTTATGGTCAAGCTTGAAGCTTTATCGAATGTGGATCTCCTCGTCCATTCTTCTCCTCCATATGATATTCTGAGTCTCCTCAAGATTGACGCAGCTGGAATCTTTTTTTTTTTTTTGAGAATAATTTTTCTATTCTTTTTTTCTTGTCTCCCTTTTTTTAACTTTTTGTTGTGTTGATTAGCTTTGTAACCAAAAAATAATAATCAATAATTAGATGATAGGTATATACCTACCAAATTTCAAAGGTACCATTTTGTTTACATTTTTTTAAAATGTTTTATGGACATCCTTTTTTTCATACATTTAATTTGAAACACTTGGTTAATTTTAAACAAAAATATGGTTAATTCAATTAAGTAGATGATTAATTTAATTTACGTTAAAAATTGTAGTTATTCATGCAATTGAATTAACCAAAATTTTGTTTGTGGATTGAATTAACCTGCTACTCTAAATTAACCACACTTTTGAAAACAATTAAATTAATCAAGTGTTGTTCGGATGTACAAAGCAAGTGTCCGTGTATCGTTATTGGCGTTATTGGTCTTTTGTAGAAAAGATCTTCAACACTCCTTCACTTTAGGGGGTACTCCATGCCATTTATAATAGATGCATAATAGAGAACGTTTTTTACTTTCTTAGGCAACACTTGTAAATTGTTGCCATATGTTATACATAAAAAGAATTAAAGGGAAGTCAACCACGCCATTTGAAATTGTGCTGTCCCAGCGGTCCGAAATTTGAAAACAGGTACAACATCGCCATTTGGTTTGGCAAGGTCCTATATAACCTTAGAAGCAGGACATTTTGGTACATATTTTTTCAAACTAGGGTACTTTGGTATATTTTCTTTCTTCAAAAAGAGGTTATTAAATATAAAATAACTAAACTCCACATCTATAAGATTTAACTAATATATTGACAGAAAGCACTTATACATTTGTTTCTACAAAAGAGTTAGTCTACTTATTCTGTCAACTTCAAACGCTACATCAAAGCTCAACCTTGATCGAATCTCCTATGTCAACGGCCAAAGACACTATATTTTTGTTATAAGCAAATGTTAGTAATATTAGTAGTTATGTTAGTTTTTGTGGATCGAACCCGAGACTTCCTCCTTCAAACTCTTCCAACGTTTCTAGCTCACCAAGAACGCTATATGATTAGTTGGATGACGTAAATTCATTCGCTACATAGACTCATTATAATAAGCTTCACGTATCATTTTTTTATATGAAACATTGGCCTTATCAATACTTTTGGTTGGATGGAATGACTATTTGGTTTGGTGGTGGTTAAGAAAACTTGTGTTTCCATGGGTAAAACAAACAGACGAGGAAGTAAAACTCATATGTTGGCGTGATTTTAAAGAAACTCCAAATAATTGCTTCAGCCAAACGTGCGGTTAGACGGTTTTCCACAACAGAAACAAACAGACTAGAAGTAAAACTCAAATGTTGGTCACCTATAACCACATGTTGGTAAGTGACCTAAACTATTTACCAATCCCTTATTATAAAAGCTTAACCTGTCAAGCTATCACTAAACCCTAATCAACTTAATTTTTCCCTCCTAAGCTAACCTTAATTGCCCTCATTTGCCAACTACCCACCCATCCCATAAACATTTATGTTGACCTTCCATTTACCACGTTTTCCACAGTCTGATAGCCAATAATTAATGCAACCAAGAAAATGATGCTATATTCTCATCAGTCACAGGACTCAATGACTCAAATTAATTGTGCACACAACTCAATCTCAACTATTCTCATTCTAATCGCCAGAAACATGAGACGACGGCAACCATAACATAATGAGACTGAAGAGGAGATCGAGCAATTGTTGACTGGATTTCTTCAACGATGTATCAAAGGGGGCGAATACGGTGGCGGAAGGTGATTATTCGACCAAGGAAAACAGGTTTTCTATTTGCTCCTCTTCAAAACTGCTCCTCTTCCTCATCTTCTATGTTTCTTCCCTGTTAATTCCTTTGTTGTTCAAAGTGACTTGCAATAGCTTTTTAGGCTTCTATTAAAACTAAGGTAATTGTTGTTCATATGATTTTGTGGGTTTCATTTGTTGATTTTGCAGTTTAGGATTTTTCAAATTGAGGGTTGAAAGTATTTGTTTAATTTGATTTTTGAATTGCATTGCTATCTAATTTGCTATTATTTCTTAAATTGATTACTATTGAAAGCAGATTTAATCCATTGGTTTTGTTTGTTATATTCTAAATGTTCCAACTATTGTTTTTGTGTGTGATTCTTTTGATCCTCTGTTTATTTAATTTTTGTAGTGCAGGTATTGGTTCAATGAGTTACTTGGTGCATTTGAACAATCACATCTTGGGCAAGGAAAACTCCTGGGCTGAAATTTGTCATTCATGAATGGAGGTTGAATTTTGATTGAGTAAAATTTAAGAGTTTATTTTCTGTGATTTTTGTGAGCTGTCATTGACCTTATGGACTTGATCTATTTGCATTTCTTTAAATGTTTTTATATTCTACTTTTACTTTTGTATATCTACTGCTCTATAAAGAATTACTGTATATCTTCCCTGCTTCAAATAAGAGTTGCATCAAATATCTTAATGGTGTTGGATATTGTTTAGTACTTAAGATTAGTGTTTGAGATATTTGCATTAATTCAGCTAGAACAGTTTGCATAAAATATTCATGTCCCTTCCTGTTTATGAATTATCCTTCATTTTATTGAAATTTTTTGGACTTTCTAATCATTTGTGAGGTTTGTAAAAAAGCTATAAGGCTTTTTTATAGATTTTGTTTTCCATAAGTCTTTGTAGAACTCTTTCATTTTTCTACTCAATATTTATATTTTGTTTTATAGATTTTCAATAAAGCTATAAGGCTGTTAATGTCTTTGTAGAACTCTTTCATTTTTCTAGAAGATAAATGTTAACGAGAAGGAAGTTAACTGTGTCAATGGTTTGAGTCAATTGGTTGATACTACTGCACTGACATATACATATACACGTTTTTGACTCCAGTTTCTTTGATATCATAAGTTTGTTAAAAATAATAATTCACTAAGTTGTGTATAAAATGATGACTTAGGAGACTATTGAAGGAGGTGATTCATACAATAAGGATGATGCGGCATGACTCATTCATGACATACTCCAACAAGCAAATTAGTGGGAAAAAGATCTGCCAAAAGTTTGCAGTCGGTGACTGTTGTTGAACATGATGGAAGCGGTTCATTCCATTGCCAAGATACCTAAAATGCCATGTATCAAAATTGAAGATTCAAAGTGATCATGGAGCATGATTTGACAATATCAGTTATTATGTCCTGTCTTTAGTTGGAAACATTTTGGCTACCATATTTTATCTGAATTATGTAAGTGTTGATATATTACTCACTATTTTGGATCCAAATTTGTATTTGCTTTGTTGGATTGGCTTTAATTAAGTATGTTTTGTTTTTAAGCTTGAATCTATGGATGCCATTTTTATCTTTTGATGAACAGCAGCGACGTCCACTTTGAGTTTTCTATATCAACTCATACATACTATTTCTCACTATCAATTCATTTTTTTATCATATCAATTGTGGATCGTCATGAATACATAATTGTATATGTTAGCAAACTGAAAAATATAAATAAAAAATTGAAGAGTCTTTAAAGAAAGGAAACAATTTTTCACCCAAGTTCACATTAAAAGTAAATAATGAAAATACATTTCATCTTAATTTTGTATATGATATGATAGTAATTTGCCGTTATTATTCTCATACAATTTCAGCATGATGGACAACCAATTAAGTTAGCTATAATCTTGAATCAACACATGGTTGACATTTACTTGCTGTGCATCGAAAATCAGTTCAAATGTGGCAATTTTTGTTTTCTAATTTTTTATATGTATTACAAACTTTGTACTTTATGTAATTAGTTTTTATTTAGTTTTTTAGGTTGCAATTTGTCACCATTTTTTTAGTTCAAACTTGAATAATTATGATGCAATTTGTCCTCATTTACTATTTTCATAATTTATATGGTTATAAAATGGATTTCCTCTACATTAAGTTATAGTTCTACTTATTTTACTCTTTTTGTTATCAAAAGCAAGCAAATAAG
Source organism: Medicago ruthenica (assembly GCA_018208015.1). NCBI lineage: Eukaryota > Viridiplantae > Streptophyta > Magnoliopsida > Fabales > Fabaceae > Medicago > Medicago ruthenica. Next base: position 175,944 of record WNNG01000330.1, on the reverse strand, counting down.
TTTAATAAATTATGTTTTCATATCTGTTAAAAGTAAAATGAAAAATTTAGTAAAATTTAATTACCATTAAAGGACATATCAAGACAAATTTTATTGCGATATTGTATATCTAATAATCTCATTGGTGTTTGTTGATAGACCCGTGCATACGGGTCAAAAAAATCACTTATTGATCTTTATTACAGTCGATAGGACCCGTGCATCGCACGGGTCGAAAGTCTAGTTTGGTAAAAAAAAAACTGTTTGTATATATTCTGAATGGGAATGTGATCAATTTTATTGTAAAATGTTCTAGCAAAGTCTTAAGAAATGTAGTTTGCAAAAATGTGATTATAATGAAACACATTTTCTATGGACACAACCTTAAATAAAAAATATTTGGACACGCTTATAAAAAAAGGAAAACATTAAAATTAAAAATTTGACATCATTTAATTCTATTATTTTTTTAAAGAAAAAACATTTACGTGAGTGTGCTTAAATATTTTTGCTTGGGTTGTGTTATTGCAATATTAGTGTAAAACTTATGTCTCTATTAGCTGTGTTATCAAGGCAATTTTTTCAGAAAAGTAATCGAACATGTTTTTAGAACATATAGGAATCTTATAAGAGATTCACATGATCACATACATGCCGAGTCAAATATTGTTTGTGTTTGGGTAAATTTGGTCACTCAAGCATTATCTGTTTATCACACAGGTTATATTAACGATTGCGACTATATGGTGGATATGCATGCACCCCACACATAAAAAAAGGGATTGATTGCCATTCCGTATGACTTGACCTAACCTGAAAAGTCCTGGCCCTTTTTTTCCCACTTGTTAGTACCAGTACATACTACATATCCTTTGCATAATTTGAAGGAAACAAATTTAAAATAGTGCCATGTGGTTTTGACCAAATTTGGGGCCGTCTAGTTGTAGTATATGAGGGCATGATTGTTATGTGACATGGAACATATGGGACCTTCTTTTCCAGTAATTCACATCTGAATTTATGACGGAAAAAAATGTATCATTTTGCCTAGGTGTTTTTTTTCTTGTATGATATATCTTGGGAGAGGTGTGATTTTTAAAAGATTATTAATAGGATATAAGTAGCTCTCGTAAAATATAAATGTATGGACCATCAAGCTGAACTTTTCCTTCTTGTCATGATGACCAATAAAAATGCTGTACATTAATTCCTTGTGATCAAATAATATAGACTGATATGTACGTGTTGCTTTACTTTGTTTTTCCTATTTTGTTTTTTACAGTACTCTGTCTTCACTGTTAAAAAAAAGAGCATTTGAACTGCAAAAAAAAATGTGCATAATGATCCGGTAAACCTCCCTCATGCTATGCGAGGATGTAAGCTCCATACAATGTTCTCCCGTGAAGATATATATATATATATATATATATATATATATATATATATATATATATATATATATATATATATATATATATATATATATATATATATATATATATAACAAGCTAATAGAGCCCACATACATAAATTACTGGCATTGCAACTGCAACATTTATGGTACCAAAAGATGACCCCCGCAACTTTATTATTTATAATAAGCTAGATAATAGAACCTACATACATAAATTACTGGCAATGCACAAACCGGATTATTGTCAAATTATCATTGAAAATGACACAATAAGATTCAGATCACATGCATCTTAATCTAAATGCCTTGAACAGTGTGAATGAATATAAGTTTCTGAGTTTCCTACGGATCATCACTCCATGACTTGGCAATAATAAAAAATGACACCTTCTAACAGGATAAGAAATAATCTATCATGGCCACCATAGCTCTTGGCCTTGGTACGCAACTTTTGAATAATAATAATAATAATGTAAACACCAGAAAATAAATGTGCTATGATCCGTACTTGCAGATATTCTCAAATCCCATATATTCATGATTGGCAATCTTGTGCACCATATTTGAAATGCCAACTCCACCTAACAAAATGAGTGAAAAAAAAATGAGTGCACCATATATTGATACAATGTGTGTACAGTCAGCCACATCTAGACTCTCCTATCAAAATTTCAATATAGATTTCCATTTTTTTTAATCTGAACTACCCGGTTCATGATCTTTTACATTTGGATTTTAATCAGCTGTCTAAATTTGACTGACTGCGTACAATTACGAGGTTGGTTGTGATTGCACACAACCCAAATCCAAAAAATGGGTAAGCTTACCTAGTGAGATTGCACTAATAAATATTGTGCCGGCTAGAATAAAGATGATGAGAGATGCTCTTCCAAATAGGATGATCAGCTTTCTCACAATATGTTGTCCAACCAAGGCTGCAATAGTAGCCACCAGGCTCAAGTAAAGAGCTGTGTGTCACATTTCAAAAAGCACATTGGTCAGAAATCAGAAGCAATTCAATTGTCCAAAACTGAATATTATAAAAAGTAGAAAGTAAGTTAGAAGCTATCATGGCACGAACCATAAGGAACCGGAAATCGTTTCAGCAAATAGTATTCCACAACAGACATAGACGAGGAGAATGTCATTGCGAAAGTGGCTGTGGCGCTTGACACCTGCACAGAAGACATCCGATCCAATTAGGAATCATGCTAACCAACTGTTTGATGATCAGGATAAGAGAAACACAATTTATATACTGCAGTTTGAAACTCACTTGAGGAGGGACTCCTAGCTCTAGAAAAAGCGGACCCATAACAAATCCGCCTCCTAGTCCCAGCAATCCACCGACTACACCGGCCAGCACACCAAAGACACAATAGATGATTAGCTGGCCAACTGTAAATGCTTTCCCTTGATCACCAGTAGAAGCTATCACTCTTCTCCCTGTGAACAATGCAGTTGCCTCATACGCAGTTACCCCAACTGCGATTGGGATCTGCATATGTAACATGTAAAACATGATTCAAACTTTTTCCGATATTTTTGTAACTTGTAACATACATTCAAATACAAATTCATAAAAGTTGAGTGACAATGAAATATCATGTTCAATCAAGAAAAGCAAAACCACTAGAGGTAAATTTACCTGTAACAAGTTCAGTACCCAATATGCTGCAGAACAAGTAGTTGTATAGTTTTGCTGTCAATAGGAGATTATAATTCTCAAGTTAGATTAATTGAAAGTTATAAGCTGGTATTATGTATTAATAACTGTGATGACAGAACAAACCTTGGCAATCTGCAGGGCAAGGAATGAAATCCACACAAATGCTAGTAGCCCAAACTCCTTCCAGTATACATTTTCAATTATAGACACCTGCAATTGAACGAATTATTATATCAATAAGGTGTCAATTTAGTGGTAAGAGTTTGTCCTTCTAATCTATAATGAAGGAGTTCAAATTCCTCCGGGGACCATTGAAAAAAGACCATTAATGTCACTTTGATCAATAATAATTTACCCCTTTCCCCATATATTTTTTTTTAAATTACCATATTCCTATTAAATATGGAAATATCACCCTCCCCCAATATAATATTCTCCTGTACCTTGTTTTCCTTTTCAATGGCAACATTTGGTCCAGTTGGAAGAGCTTTATATTCTCCTGAACCTAACCAAAAAGAAATTGAATACACTCTGACATCAGGAAAAATAATGGTCCAGGACAACTTTATTTTGTTTTGGTAAATGTTAATGAATATTTTCTGAACTCACCATTTGATTCTTGTCTCCTGGCAGCCTCCTAGAATGAATTAAAATAGGTACAAACAGTTAGAAATAAAATTTTCTAGTGTCTGTCACTAAATAATTAACAAAAAATAACATATAAAACATTTATTTGTTTACAATGGTAAAACTTTAGCTTTGAAAATGCAGTGAAAGCATTATACTACATGATAAATTAAATGAGACCTTTTTCATTATGGTTTCCTTATTCCATGTCTCAAGCCCTTTAAAGAATGCTTTTGTTGATGTGCCTGCATAAGAGTGAAAAAAATTCAGAGGAGCAACAAAAGAAAAAAAAAACAAGAATGTCTAATTACTAAAGAAGACAGTTGAATTAATGGTTACCTAAGAAAAGAACAATAAGCAATATAGTCACAAGCCAATCAGGAAATACAACGTTGAAGACCACTCCAATGCTGATACCAAGCATGAGCATAGGTTGAATGAGAAGTGCCAAATCATAGTCAATGATTGGCATATCCAAGGTAGGATGTCTCAACCTAAGGTTGTAGTAAACAGTTGACAGAGCTGCACCCATGATCATACCTGAAACAAACAGAACACCCCATAAATCAATAAATATAGTGCTAATCTAAGAAGCTGCAAATGTTCTCTCTTTGATTAATATTCAGGGATAATTTAGTTTTTAAGGTGCATTTAGAGCTTATTTATACTTGTTTGTGGAATTTTTTTTATCCAAAATCCAGTGTATCTCAATGCCTTTTTTTCATCTAAAGACTAATCATTGTCGTGGTACATAACTGCCGCTGGCCAAACTCTGGTTTTGGATGGGCAAATGTTAAGTTGTTATTTTAGTATTGTTCTTGCATCCGGATTTTCCAACTTTTTCAATCTTTAGCTTAAACCAATTGAATTATCTAAGAAAATTGTTTAATTAAGTTTTTTTTATCATTAACAAACACTTATTATTTCTTTCCTAAATATATGACTATTTTCCGGAGTTTATCTAATATGAACCTTCAAAAATGTTTAATGAGAGACCCTTACCATTTTAATAATTTTTTTTTTGAAGAAGCAAAAATAGCCTATCAAAATTGACATCGAGGATAATCGAACCTAAAACCTTAAGAAAAGTATACTTTAAGGTCACAAATCAACATCATCGTGTCAATCCAAATGGATTTCCATTTTAATAAAATATTATCATTTTTTCCTCTTTTTATAATTATTATAAAGTTTAATTGTTTACTAAATGATAAGGGACAGCTTTAAATAATTAAATGATGAGTATTTTTATGTGAATTTGCTTAAATCTTAGTATGTCCAATTTTGGACCATACAAGTATTTTGGAGTAGAAAGTTGCTTTTCCCACTTCATGGAAAGCTAAAAAACACCAGTATTTTACGTTTTTAACCCCATCGGCAGTTAACTGCCGATGGGAAGGACGCGGCGGCAGTTAACTGCCGATGGGAAGGAAACCAGCGGCAGTTAGCTGCCGTTGCCATGTTTTGCCTATATTTTCTAAAACATCACATTTTTTTTCATCTTAATGTGAACAAAAACGATAAAATGAGTGAACAAAAACGATAAAATGACATGCGATTAAAGTGAAAATGCTAAAAAAAGACAGCTAATTTTTTAACTTAAAAATTGTTTTTAATTTTTTTAAAAACAGATTTAATTTTAACAAAAACTAATTTTTTTAACAGAATTAGTTTTCGTTAAAATTATATCTGTTTTTAAAAAATTAAAAACAATTTTTAAGTTAAAAAATTAGCTGTCTTTTTTAGCATTTTCACTTTAATCGCATGTCATTTTATCGTTTTTGTTCACTCATTTTATCGTTTTTGTTCACATTAAGATGAAAAAAATGTGAAGTTTTAGAAAATATAGGCAAAACATGGCAACGGCAGCTAACTGTCGCTGGTTTCCTTCCCATCGGCAGTTAACTGCCGCCAGATCTCATCGGCAGTTAACTGCCGCCGCGTCCTTCCCATCGGCAGTTAACTGCTGTTGCGGTTAAAAACATAAAATACTGGTTGGTGTTTCTTAGCTTTCCGTAAAAAAAAAAAAAAACAACTTTCTTTGGAGTACTATCTACAGTACTACTGTTTTTAATTTCCGTGATAAGCATTTAATTCACTACTTGTTCTCTTTCGGCCGTTAAGTGGTTGAAATAATTATCTGAAAGAAACGGCGGTGTTTGATGAATAAACATTTGTAGTACAGACTACAGTCCTAGGTATGAATGAGACCAATTTAATGGTACATGGTTCAGTATTGACCAGAGAAAGACAGTTACTACTAGTGGTAAAAAAAGATTGAGAATCACGTGTAAGCACGTGTCTTACATTTGGAGATAGCAGTCGATGATTTAGGATCAAAACCAATAATAAGACTCAGCATAGGAACGAATATGCCACCACCACCCACACCTCCAACACTTCCAAACGCAGCTCCACAAAATCCAATAAAACTACCCAACACAATTTGCCACCCAAATTCCATTTCCTGCAACATAACAAATAAACAACTCCACATCAAAAAGAAACACTTTATTACCCAAAGCTACAATAACCGACAAAAACCGTAATAAAAAGTGAAAAACAAAAACATATCCATAGAATTCAGAAATAAATAAATAAAAAAAAGTCAATGAAGAAACCAAATATTTATCTTTGATTTAGATTTAACTTTAAGATAAAACAGAGACATAAAATCCAACAGAAAAAGTGAAATCTTACCGGCCACACGTGTTGATAACCCGATCCATCTGATTTCCATAAGAAATCAACAGCTTTTGTAAGAAAACTTTGTTCATGTTTTTGAGTGGTAGTAACATTAAAACTTGGTAGTTGTATTTTCACAAGCTTTCTTTCACCAGATACAATCACAAAAGAACCAAACAATAACAACATCATCCATAATATGGATCTCATTTTCATATCACCCATTTTTTTGTTCTTTGAATTGACACACTTTCACACGTTTCAACGATAAAATCTCTTGTTCAAAAAACACAACCAAGGCTCGTGTTCTGTTTGGTGAGGAAGAAAATTAAGACAGGTAGAACTGAATTTTCGGGTGATGATAAAAAATATATTTTTCCACAGAAAATAAAGGAGCAAGCTCTTAATAATTTCTTCACTTTGGCGTGAAGGGATAGATATAATAACAGAGAAAATCAAATAGATGTTGCAAAAAATATATGAAAATAAAAATTGAGATTGAAAGGGTAGAAATGATGGATGAATAGTGAATAAAAAGAACACAATAATTTGGTTTGCAAAATGAAATGAAGAAAGAGATAGATTGATATATCTCTTACTCCGTCTCCGCGTGTGATATTCAGAGTTCCGTTTACTCGGCTACTTATTTGCATACATTTATCAATAAAAAACATCATGATTGAGATTCATTATTATTGTAAAAAATAAAATAAAAAGATTCATATTATTATTAATTTATTTCTGACTCAGGATTCTTGCAATATTTTTTGTGTTTATCATGTATTTTTTTGGCATTTTCTTATTTTTCTTGGATATTCTTTTTTTCGTCCAAAGACAAACAAACACACCACCTGTAACTCAATCTGACGTGGAGAATATTGAAACGCTTTCCTTCTTATCGTTGAAGTACATTCTTCTACGGTTCTATCCACCCTCTTTACTTTTTGGTAAATTCTCTTATGCTTGTTTATTGATATATTTGTTGAACAATTGTGTGATAACATTTTGTACAACTTTTTCTATATTCGCAGTTGTATTCTTATTTTTTTTTCCTCTATTATTTTTTATCAATAAAAAAAAAATGTTGTCTTAAAAGTTGTAAAAAATAGTTGTATAAATATCATTAGTCTTGTTTATTTTAGTGTTGAATATGTTTTTTATCCTTAAAAATATCCAGAATTTTGTTTTTAATTCTTATGAAAATAAAATCTTTTTTTGTCTTTGTAACATTTTTCTTTTGCATTTTAAGGACCAAAAATGCACATGGAAGATTTTACAATGACTGAAAATGTTGATGGAAAATTTTACCGGAACTAAATGTTGACGAAATTTTTTTACAATGACTAAAAATGTGATTTTTTTTATAGAAACTAAAAATGAAATTCTACAGATTTATATGAATCAAAAACATATTTAACTCTTTATTTTATAGATCATACTAATTAATGTTTATGAGACATTTGTTAAAAAAGTAAAAGAAATAAACTTTATACTAAAAAGTAATATTTTTTAGACTTTTAAAAAATTAATTACATAAATTTCAAGATGATTTTACCATATTCGGTTCCTTATTTTATAAGGTACATGTATCCAGTGAGTTGTGTCAATCAAAATTTAGTTTAGTACTTCCAATCTTCCACTCTTAAAAAAACCATTCCCACCACCACTTTATTTTTAGCAATATCCGTCCACTATACACAAAAATCAATCTTGTTCTTGAGTTGGTAAAAAATAGTATAAATAGCTCATAAACTAACCTTTCAAAAACAAAAAAAAAAACTCATAAACTAACATGTAACGAATAGTTGATAAATTAGTTTATAGTTGATAGTTTTTTTTTTTAAAGAAGTTTATAGTTGATAGTTGATAATTGATTTATAGTGTTTGGTAGCTATAAACTCGTGGGAAATGGGGAATAAATATTTTAGTTTACAAGTTTTTCTCGAGAGGATGAACTTGTAAGTTATAAGCACAAAATAGTGTCTTGGCAAAGTGATGGAGTGAAGAACTAGTATGATTTTCTTTTTTTGAAGAACCAGTATGATTTTTAACACGAAGTGATGAGTTTCAACTTGTGGAATCGTATGATTTTACATATTTAGGTATTAATTACGAGTTGAATAACCCATTTGGGTTCGTCTGATAATATTGACTTGAGATATTGAAGTGTGTTCCTTATAAGATTTAGACAATTATTTCGATGTCAATTTTGACGGGTTAATCCATATAAAACTTCGAAAACTCTTGCTTCAGATGGACCCCCTACAAATAGACGGTTGAACTGAGCCACTCGAATTAATTGATCATTGGATCGGAACAACTTTTTTTCATGCTCACATTATGAAAAGAGACAAAAAGAATGTTATTAACCATAGACACCTCTAATTCTCCTCTATTTTATGGAGTACGTAAGAAGGAAGAAGCCGCAAAGATGCAGATCTTCGTGAAAACCCTAACCGAGAAAACCATTACCCTCGAGGTCGAGAGCAGCGACACAATCGACAATGTCAAGGAAAAGATTCAAGACAAGGAAGGTATTCCACCGGATCAGCAGCGATTGATTTTCGCTGGTAAGCAGCTTGAAGATGGGCGCACTTTGGCTGATTACAATATCCAGAAGGAATCGACTCTTCATCTTGTTCTCAGGCTTCGTGGTGGTATCATTGAACCTTCTTTGATGGCTTTGGCAAGGAAATACAACCAAGACAAAACTATATGCCGCAAATGTTATGCTCGTCTTCATCCTAGGGCTGTGAACTGCCGCAAGATGAAGTGTGGTCATAGCAATCAATTGAGGCCAAAGAAGAAGATCAAGTAAACTTTGGTTGATATTGTTAACTTCCTGTGTTTTGTTCTGCGATACTTTTGATGGTTTTGGTTGTTACTTATCTTTTGACTGGATCTCCTGTTTTAATTAGTAGTTGGAACTTATTTCGGTATCAATGGATTATATTTTGGTATAAAAAAAATGGAGTTAAAATTAAAATAATTAATTATTATTTATTAATAGAAAGAAAAAAAAAAGTCATGGAGTTGATAAGAAACCGAAGCATGAAAGGAACCACCAACTTTGCCTTATGGTAATTGCTTATCTGGCATGTGCAAACTGTGATTACAAATGGTCCCCACTGGAAGAAAAATATTGTGAAAAAGGAAAAACTCTTTTTCACATCAATTATTGTGTAAAATAATCAGTTAATTGTAAAAATTATCTATTTAATCTACATAGATTTTAAATAGATAACAATCAAATAAAATGTGACATGTTTTAAATAGATTATAATCAATAAAATGTGTCATTAATGTAATTCAAAATTATTTTGTACCAAAAAATAAAAAATAATTCGAAAATGATTAAAATATAGTAAACATAAATTCAGTAGAATGTAACATGTACATGCCCATAATTTAATGTCAACTACGAGAGTGACATGTGTTGTATATTTCATATGGTGAATATATGTGTCTATCTATGTATGTAAAGAGTATGACTAGAACTGTCAAAACGGGTCGGCCTGATTAATTGTAGGGTTTGTGCCTTGAGCCCGAATTTTTATAAGACTTTTTAGTCCGGTCTTAAAAAGCTCGGTACCCGTATGGACCGCGGGTAGCCAGTTAGGCCGCATAACAAAAAAAATCCTAAATATTATATATATATTTTAAATAATTCTTTACTTAGTTGATTATTAAATTAAAAAATAAAAATGAAAATTCAATGAATTAACACACAAATATAAAAGTAATAAAAAATTATATTTACTCGTTTCGTTACTTATAACTTTAAAGATCGAATATATAAATATCTATAACCATAACATACGTAATTTATTTAAAATTGTTTTCCACGCCGTTTTAGTTTGCGACGTTTGTACGAAAATGTTTACTTTTTTTTTGTGCTAGGAATTATTTAAACATATTTAAAATATTATTTATAATAAATTTTGTAGGAATATTTTATAGTACTTTGTTATTAAAAAATAAGTAATTTTTAACACGGGCCGGCCCGTTTAGCCCGCGGCCCGTGTAGGGCTGGGCTCAGGTAGTATTTTTCAAGCCCGTATTACAACCGGGCTTTTTGGCTTGGCCCGATAAAACCCAAAGCCCGTTAGGACCGGCCCTAAACGGGCCGGGAAACAGGTTTTGACACCTCTAAGTATGACAATGACCTACGATGGCTTCTAAATTAATGTGATACATGTCCAGTAGCAAGGGTTTAAGTTTTTAACTCGAGAGACATAGTTCAAATTCATTCAAAAATATCATTATAATATGATCATAAATATTACTTTAATTAAAAATAATTTTTTCCTTCCCCTTCATAAAAAATAATAATTTTTTTCCTTCAGCAATTCAATGAAATAATATCACATACTAATTTTGAAAAGTAAATTTAATAAAATAATATCACATACTGAATATGTTACTTAGTGAAAATAACCAAATATTAAATACAAATTTTGTCTCAAATTATTTGTTAGTAATATTAGAATCAATAAAATTAATTTTGGGACATGATACTATATGAACAAATGGGGTTTATCTCGGGAGTAAAATATGTAGTCTATATGTTGGTGATATAATCCATCACGACTGGTTGTATGCTCTTTCTTCAAGTGGCGGATGTACCTACAAAAGTACTCCATGTTGAAGTAAGGTGATGTGCTAGTTGGTAGCAAGTAAAACATAAGAGAGTGAATGAGGTTATATGGGGGAGAGACCTCCTCTGTATAATGAACTATCTGGGGGGCTTGCTGTTGTTCCTATTTTTGCTTTTTGTATTTGGTTCAATTTATTACGGATATGATCCCGTTTGTTTAGAGTAACTAACTCCAAGATAAGTGTGGTCGTCTAAATGATTCAAATAAGATCCTTGTTAATAGGATCAAACAAGTAAATATACATTGGTGTTTGGTAAGTCTGATATGCACATCATTCTAAGGCTATGCGTTTTCCTGGGATGGAGTGAGAGGTACAATCATGTGTTGCACCATGTTATGAATTGAAGCGCCCACCTCAGACTGACTGTTTATGTTCCCGTTATTGGACATGTTTACTCTTTTTCGAGTGAGCTTTCTTGTTAAATGACCCTTAAGATGACTAGGTCGTACCTTTTAGGTCTACACCGTTACAATATTCATCACTCTCTTTCTCCTTCCGGCTCATCCATTTATTTATTTCTATTTTGAAGTTTTATATCCATATGTTTTTCATCATAAGAAATAGAATATAATTTGCTTTAAGTGTGAAAAGATATGATACAAAATGGTAATGTTCTAATAACATTAATTTACCCATAAATATTTTGCTTTTAGTGGAATTGAGAAATATGATTTGTGTTAAATACCCTCTTCGAGATAGTTATTTCAGTGGGATGTGTCTATTTGAAAAAGAAAAAAAGAGTCATCATAATTAAAATATTTAGTTCATAAATAAAAAATAATCATAACCTTTAACAAAATGTATAGATAAATTTTAAGGTTAAATATGTTTTTATTCTCAATAAATATACAAACTTTTTGTTTTGATTCTTCTAAAAAATTTCTTCAAGTTTTAGTCACAATTTTTTTTCATTACCACTTTTGATTTTTACATTTAAGTCAACCAACGTGTAACATTCATATTTTTAAACGAAAATTTCCATAAATATTTATAACATCATATAGATTCTATAATTTTATTATCATTACAAGAAAAAACGGTAATTTACATGGGCAAAACCCTTATGAAACGCATAAAACCCCCTATGAAACACAAATTCGAGAGAGGTTTGCAATGAGTTAAGTGAGATCACAAAACAAGGCATTATAATATGTTTGCGAGGGGCCAGCTCCTGAAAAATTCGACACGGAGAAAATTGTGCTGGTAGAGTAGATTTAGGCTTTGTTTGGGAGTTTGGAGGAGAGGGGAAGGGAAAACTTTGAGGGGTAAGAAATATGGAGGAAAATGGAGAAATATTTCACATTTTTTTGAAAGACTGTTTTTTTAGAGAATGATAAACTAATGTTTATGATTCATATATTTTTAATATTAGGAATATTATAACAACATAGATTAAATTTGAAGAATTCATATAAACCCTCTAAAACCCCCCAAAACCCTCCTCCAATACAACTTTTTAGTTCCCCAAAATGAGGAGGGTTTTGTATTATGAAGAAAAATTAACCCCCCAAAACCCTCCTCTCTTAATGTCCTCTATTTCTTCCACTTGCTCCTTTATTTTTTCTGAAATCCTTCTATCTCTTCCCCTTCAAACTCGCAAACAAAGCCTTAGGCAACTATTCAAAGAGGAAGTGGTGCAAAGATGACGATAGTGGTTCGGGATGAATTTAAATAGGTAAATAAGTTTTTTTTTTAAGAAGATGGGCATTTTAAGAAGAGGTAAATAAGTTGAAAACTCAATCATTAGTGACACGTCACGAAATATGTGTCACTTCATTAAAAAATAAATAAATAAAAGATTAAATTAAAAATGATTTGAAATTACGGGGTCAAATTAAAATAATTAAATTCTATAAAAATTAAAATTTAAATAACCCCTTTTATAGATATCATTTGTATAATTGAACCTTTTTCATTTTTCTTCAAAAAAAAAAAATCTTTTTCGTTTATTTTTGTGTGTAAATGAATTTTATTTAAATTTATGACCAAACACCAGTATATGTGATCGACTTATTTTTTATTTTTTTGCTCAAGACCACATTGATCGACTTATTTATTACTACTCTATTATTTAACCGAGCTACCAAGACCCTTAAAAAAGAAACCGAGCTACCAGGTGTTTTTTTAAGGAGAAATTCACTGCCTTTCATTAGCTGAAATGTGTCAAATACATGAAGGTACATCATCTATAATACGAGGGCTAAGATTAGATGGGGCTGCATGAGCTAACTCATGAGCGACCTCATTCGCTTGCCTCCTGTTGAACTCGACGCGAGAGTTCTGAAATCTATCCACTAACAACTGTTTACAAGCAGAAATGATACATCCAAACTCGCTGTACTATCATCTATACATGAATTGACACAATCAACAACTCTTTTTGAATCAAGCGCAAAATCCACATTGTCAAACTGGAGATTAGACACTCATTCCAAAGCCGTATATAACCCGACAGCCTCCCTCACATCAATATCCCACAGAGGAGCAAACCAGTCTGTTTTTGCAAGAACAAAATCACCAGCATCATCTCTAAGACACATCCTCAAACCAACCATGTTAAGAGAAGTGGAGAATGATGCGTCAATGTTGCATGCATTTATACTTGTCAGGTGCCGGTTTCTTCCGGTTTTCCTCTTCTTGCCTTGTAGGTCGCGCCTGGGAAATGTTGGGTTGGGCATGACTGCGAGACCTGATAGTTTGAGCTGCTCTCCACTCATTCAATAAATGGGTTGCACGTTGAAGCACCTGCGAGTTGGATTCATTCTGTTGCTGCCAAAGTTTCATGTTGCGACTCTTCCAAAGACTCCACATAATTGTGGCCATGAGCGCACATTGACCTGAAGAAAATTGCTGCAAAAGAGTAAAAATAAATGCATGTATATTGTAATCTTGAGGAAGCACCCTATTTATCGTAAAAATAAGAGTAAAAATAGGTGTTATTAGGTTTGAAATATTAAATTAGTAGTACAGTCTATGGAGTAGTTTTTTTTTTTTTTTTGACAAGACAATTTATGGAGTAGCTCTTTTTATATTTTCTTCCGCATTCAAAATCATTTTTCTGTGTTTTTTTTTTTGAAAGAATCATCTTTCTGTAGTTGAAAATTACTTATCGGACTAAGGACGAACATGTCAACAAATGATAGCCAAACTGTGCAGATAGGTGATACTGATAAGTGCATAGCACAAGATGTGTTGTTATTTATTTATATAATATATGTACTATCACTATGACGTAGGATAGCGACGCGTATTGTCAATTATTGATGTTTAATTTAATTTATTTTAAGTTTTTCGTTTTTTGCTCCAAAAAAATCGTTTTCCTTTTACAAATTCAGTCTAATAATTGATGTTTTGTGAACAAAAAAATTATTTACGTCTGTTCTATTGTATTTTTTTTAAGGAGTATTTTTTGACAGCCTGTATTATTGTATTTTATTTTTTAATATGTATTTTTTTTTAATAATATGTATTATTGTATTTAGTATATCATTTATGTTACTCTCCCGCATAAATAACTAAAATTATTGTTCTTTTGACCATCCATCTCATTTTTTTTATTCAAGAGATTTTCGTTTGGTACAGTTTTTTTCTTTTAAACATTCATCTCATTATTTTATTCAAGAGATTTATAGAATATAATACATGTGTTGGTTAACAACACAGTTTGTTATTTGTTTATCTTTCATTTTTATGTAACTTTTTATATATATTATTCAAAAATATTACAAATAAAAAAAATCAATTTATAAATAGTTGCCTCCTTTCAAATTTGTCCATTTTTTTTTTACAAAAAAGGACTAAGAGGAATTTTGTTCCTCCCACCTCGTCTAAAAAACTGAATTAAACAATTACAGTAAAATTTAAAATATTACATATCCGTCCATCCATTCTCTACCAACCAAAGGACCATGAACATCATATATATCTTGCGCATTATTGTTACCAATATAAAAATTCAACGAAAAATTAAACATTGTTGGGATGCATTATTATCCATTGTGTCATGCTCTAAATGGTACATAATTATTTAGTTTATTTATTAGTAAACATATACTATGGTACCTAAATTTATAGTAACAAATAAATAAATTAAACCCCCTAAAAAAAGATTTTGTATAAAAAATTAATAATTTAGACAATAGTGAATAGGTTTGTCGAGCATATGGCATAAAGTTTAATTATTACACTATGTGAGAGTATAATTATTTCACTTTGTCAAAGATTAAGATAAAGAATGATTTCTACTCCGTAAAATAATTATACTCAGACATTAACATTTTGTAACAGAGTATAATTATTTTTACATATGTATTTAATAATGTGTTGTCAAGTCAATTAATGTATATACGATAGTATAGAGTTGTCATATTCATTAATTAACATGTCAACACATTATTAGATGCATGTGTAAAATAATTATATATTGACAGAGTATATTAACTAAACTCATAAAATATAAACAAAATGAATTTAGAAAAATCAAACATACCTCGTTTAAAATTTAGACAAAAAATATTTAACTCTTTGTATCATTTTACTTATATTTTGATAAGGATAGAGAAGTTGATAATGAATAAACCAGTGAATTCAAATATGAAGCATTTTAAAAAATATATATAATAAAGTCCTTTAAAAAAAATTATAATAAATTTAACTTATAAATATAAAATATGTACTACATTAACATTTAAATTTTTTTCATAACGTTGGTCAATTTAATCAAATGATTGTCTTTTTAAGTGTTGTTTCTGAATATTTTGTGAGCTCTCACAATTTATTTATCTACTTGGTTAGGTTGAGGAGTGTGAAATTATAAATTATTTTTAGTTTCAATTTTTTAAAAATGTGAGACTTTTTTATATAATGTAACAGTAGCAAAGGGGATTAAGATCACAACGAGTGGCTTCGATTCAGATCCATCAGCTTATATAGTTTATTTAAGGGTGACTTGTAAAGTTTGCAAGTTGTCTTGTACCTATAAGTTCTGAGTGTTCTACTTGGTTTTGTAGCAGCATTCAAGAAGAACTATCTTTTTGTCCTTAAAAAAAAACTATATTCCTTTTAGAGGTGGCATTTACATGCACAACTTCAAAAGTTACCTGTAACTATCGGTTACAAACCTGCTATTAATAAATACATTAAATTAATCAAACATTTTTTAATGTAAAATATTGGTTTTTTTGTTTTTGCGGGATGCACCCCCCTCTAACTCAAACACTAGTGGTAGTAAAAACATATGAAATTGCAGAACTTAAAAAAATCAACATTAAAATGTCTAAAACTTAATTAACATTAAGAGATTCATTTTTCACAAGTTTTTTCAATTCTGCCATTTGTTGGTTGCATTCTTCATCGACAACCTAAACTCGAGCTTCAAACAGTTTGTTTAAGACTGATAACTCAATCTCAAATTCCTTCTTCACAGCCTGGATCTCTTCCTCCATTAATTTTTTCATCTCCACCAATTTAGCTTCAAATCTTTCTTCAGAGCATCAAACTTGATAGTTTGATCAACTAGTACACGGTCTAATTCATCTTCCAAGATTGCATTTTTAGAACCAAAATCCATCATGTTACTTTCCATCGTTTGTTTTGTTTCTGTTTCACATCCAATTGGTTCACACCACCGAAAAAATCACACTTTTTTTTGTTCATGCAACGGTAAAACAACCGGTTTGGATTTTCCATAGTCATTGACACCTTAATCGCTGCTATACTTTGACAAAAGTATATCTTGTTGGCATATCTAATCCAACTCACTCTTTCTCCGGTGTTGCTTGAAGAGGCCATTGAGACATTCATGGTTTTACTGTTACAATCAAATAACATTCATCTTCAATAAAATCAAATGAAAAGAAAGGTAAAAACATTTAAATTTCAACTTGTTTCAAAATCAAACATCACTATAACACAGTTTCAATTTCGATTTCCCTTTTTCCCATTCCTTCAACACAGTTTCAAGATCAATTTCAATTTTTAATTTTTTCCCTTTTGTTTTGATTCGTGTAATAAGAAAATTGGATCTGGGTCAGTTGAAATGGAAAAACGTAATCTGCAAAGTTTGGAATGATTGAGATCAACAAGAAATAAACATCCATACCTTAACCCTAACCCTACTCGTATGCTTGGATTGGAAAATTATAAGTTAAATGAAACCGATGGAGAGGAAATTATGTTTAATAGTGAGATAAGATCATAAAATGTTTGTTTGGTACTACTTAAAGTTAGATGGAAAAAAGGTTTATATGGTATGTTTGTTTATAATGATTGTTTGGTTGAATAGAAAGTGGATACATGTAAATAGATATATTTACTAAAAATATTTATATAATGACTAATCAAATTGTTTACCGACTAATCAAGCTCACGACTCTCGCCCTAACGATAAGAATCTTGAACCTAAACTACTTGGAAGACTGTTAATTGATTTATCGAGAGGTCACAACGACTAATCAAACTCGCAACTCTTACCCTAACAGAAAGAATCTTATACGGAAAGTACTTGCATGAATGTTCAATGACTAATCAAACTGTTCACCGGCTAGTCAAGCTCACGACTCTCACCGTAACGACAAGAATCTTGGACCTAAATTGCTTCGAAGACTGTTAATTGATTAATCAAGATATTCACTGCTTGGTAAAATGATAAATTAGAAAAAGAAGATCAATTAAACTATAACCCTAGTTGAAAGAATATAATTATGGAATTTTGAAAAATGACAAATTTGAAAGGAAGATCAAATAAACTATAACCCTAGTAGAAGGAATACATTTGTGGAAAATGGTAAAATGATAGCTTAGAAAATGAAGATCAAATAAACTCTAACCCTAGTAGAAGGAATATAATTTGTGGAAAATGGTAAAATGATAAATTTGAAAAGGAAGATAAAATAAACTATAACCCTAGCTGAAAGAATATAACTGTGGAAAAGGGTAAAATGATAAATTAGAAAAGGAAGCTCAAATAAACTCTAACCCTAGTTGAAAGAATATAATTGTGGAAAATGGTAAAATGATAAATTAGAAAAGGAAGATCAAATAAACTGTAACCCTAGTTGAAAGAATATAATTGTGGAGTTTGGAAAAATGATAAATTTGAAAAAGAAGATCAAATAAACTCTAACCCTAGTAGAAGAAATATAATTTGTGGAAAATGGTAAAATGATAAATTTGAAAAGGAATATCACAACATGTCAAAATTAAATTTATACACATTAATCACATATTTTTTATTTCCCTTTTTTTTAAATAACTAAAATAAATTAATAACAAGTCATGTATATACACATTTCAATACATGGCATATATACCGTTTTTTTTCACATGTATATATACGTTTCACACAGTCTATTATTAATAAATGTTTGACTATTTTAATGTCCATTTACCTTGACCCATTCAACAATATTATACACCCTCTTATCACTAATATAAACAAAAGTTGATATTTTAGATTCATTGAATAAATGAAGTATGTGGTTTTTAATATAGACCACATACACCATTTATTGAATAAACCTAAAATGTTATATTCAACTTAAAACTTTTCCAAAAAAAAAAATCAATTACAAGCGTCTAATTTACTAAAACGATTTCTACTAAATTTTTATTCAATTTCAGATTTTTCCATGTAAAAAAATATGCAATTTCAGGTGCCAAATTTACTTAAAAGATATGAACTAAATTTAAATTGCTTTACAACAAAATTGTTTCATTTTTGTTGTCTAACAAGATAATGACAGAAAATATAGGCTTAAAATCATCAGGCTATAGTCACTTAGTGCTAAAACAAGAGCCAAGCCCAATACTAAGGGTCTGTTTGGTGCTCATGATAGGAAGACAAGATATGATAAAACTATCATATCATGGTTCAATTTGTTGTTTGGTGCGTCAATAGGAAAAGATAACTTAAACCCATTTCTAATCCTATCATACTCACCCTTTGTTATTTTTATCCTTAGTTTTTGGTGGGTTAGAATTATCCTATCATGATTAACACTAAAATGCTTATTTTGCCCTTTCTCTCAATTCATCGTCCATGTTCTATATGCTCTTCATCCATCAGCCTCTACCTCTTCCTCCATAACTATTCAACTTCATCTCTTCTATTTCTTACAGATCTGACCCAAATTCCACCCTACAATCACTTTTTCCTCAATCTGCTTAATTGTTTGTTTCTTTATTTCTTGATTGTCTATTTTGTATTCAAGTCAAATTTGAAAAGAGATGAAACAGAGAGTTTTAGAATTTCGTATTATTTTCAACAGAGACAGCAATTAGTTTGGTTAAGAGCTTGAATTGTAATTGTAAATTTTTTATAGGTTGTTGTTGGTGTATGAATTTTTTTAAAGGTTGAAGTTACACAAAGGGGTTTTGATAGAACTTTGTAATTGAAGAAGAAAGAAGACAGTAAACAATTTTTTTAATTGAAGAAGTCATGATTTTTTTAATTGAACTTTAAGAATGAAGATTATGACACCCCTAAAAAAAAGGAAGAAGACGATTGACAATAATGGGCTTAATTATATTTAATTATAATTAATTACAGGGTTAATTATGTCATTTAATTGTGATACATATGATATTATGTTTGTTATTATGCGCGGAACAAACATGTGATAGGATAAATGTTTATCATGTTCATATATTTTCCTATCCTTATCCAGTTTCATATCTTATCTTATCTCTATCATATGCACCAAACAAGCTCTAAAGTTACCAAAAGAAAAGCAATAAAATATTATCATTTAATCAAATGGTGGGGTCATGTGTACTATTTGAACATTTTTAGCAGCATGTCACATGTTACTTATATGTCACAGATCTCAACCGTTGGAATATAATATTAATATATCAACGGTCGAAAACAAATTTCACCAACAAATCTGTCAAATTGTGTATGACACACAAATCTTGTCCTTGTCAAATTAATATATCACATGTTTTCGCTGACATTCGAATCTGGATCTGTAATTCTGCATGTGGTGGTATCTTCGTAAGGACGAGGGAATGAATGAAAAAATGAATCAATAATTCATTTATGTATGTAGAACAAATCAAAGACAAAGTTGTTGTCTGTAATAAATGTGTTGAAATAGTACAAGTCCCGTAGGCCATATTGCCACATGTGTAGAAGAAAAGTCTCATGGTGAAGTGAAAACTAGGATTAAAAGACTTTTTTCATTTGTGTTTGCGTGTTGTTTGGTTACTTAACAAAGAGGGAGTAACTATAATTACTTCTTCAAATAGCTTTATTTTTTGGACAGATTCTTAAAATAACTAGTTGTTGTGAATTTAGTTTTTGACGTTATCAATAAAATATGTAGTATATAAATATTTGATCATTTCAGTCTTTTTCAATCAATTAATTTTTAAGTTATGTTTGGCAATGTTAAACAAATACAGTAGTTTATATCATATAAACGTGTATGATCAAAATATAGTTGCTCAAGTAACCATTATTTTCTCACAAGTTTATATACTTTTTAATATGATGGCTCCTGCTATGGCTCTCCGTCTTGCGGATCAATAGGGGGTGTGTTCCGAAACTCTCAGTGTGATTTCATGGGGGTTTTGTGGAGAATCTCGGCCATGCTTCTGCCCTTGTCACTGAAATTTCAGCAGCTATGTATGCAATTGAAAAGGCGGTGGACTTGAGTTTTTGTAATATTTGGACCGAAAGTGACTTTTTACAGCTTGTTAGCGCTTTCAACAAAGATGATAATGTTCCGTGGCAAATTAGCAATCCGGTGGAATAATTGTAAGAATATGGCGAAGGGCTTGAACACTATGGCTCAGTTTGATAAAAATAAGCTATAAGCTAGCTGATAGCTGATGACTGATAGCTGATAGCTTATAGCTGAAAAGCTCGCTTATTAAAAATAATGTGTTTGGTAAAATTAGTTGTTAAACTGGCTGATAAATATAAAATGACATAAAAGGACATGTTTGTTTAATATATTTTTCATAAATTATATACATAAGTTTTTTTTACTTATTTATTTTTTTAAAATATTTAAATTTATTTCAAATTACTTTCATCTCCAAAATGATAAATGTGTTTTATGAATTCAATTAAAAAATATTTATTTAACTAAAATGGCTTCAATATTTACTGTATATTTTATTTAAAATTATATATATTATATTATATGAAATAAGAGCAACGTAAAAAAAAGTGAACAAAGAAAATATAAAAAGAACTACAACTTGAGTGATACATATGGATAGTCACGTAAGTTGGTTGCACCAATATATAAAAAGTGGGTAGTTTTTTTTAAAAAAAAGATATAAAAAGTGGGTAGTTACATATGAATATGGGTAGTTTTTTATTAAAAAAATAGTAAAATTAAAATAGGAAGAGAATATAAGAAGCTATAAGCTATAAGCTCAAAAGCTACTTGAAATAGCATCTCAGAAAAAGCTATAAGCTCACTAGAAAAGCTTGTTACCAAACACATTATGTTTTGATCCAACAAGCTTATAAGCTAATTCAATAAGCTATAAGCTAGCTTTTCGTCCTTACCAAACACAGCCTATATGTATGCACATTCCTAGGGAGAGGAACCAAGTCGCGGATGTTTTGGCTAAAAATGGACATGGCTTGCCAAGTTTTACCTCAATGGTGGAATGATCCCCTTTATTTTTAGAAGTTTTGCTTTTTAGAGATAGTACTGGATTGCCTTTCGCAACGCCTTCCTCTTTGTAATCCTTTTGCATTCGGTTAAGGTCTCTCCTGACTTTTTATATCATTTTTAGTACTTTGATAAAAAAAAAAATATTTGCTACTTCAAATAGTGTTTAAATTAATAACGCATACCATTATTTTTCTCTTATTTTCTTGATTAGAATTTTTACTATTAATTTTTAATATATTCTTTGATATTTATCTGTTAGTTCAGTAATTAAATTTTATATATTCTTTTAATATATTCTTTAATTATTTTACTTTAATTTTTAATATATTCTTTGTAACACTTCAGATTATATATATGTTACTTCAAATTACAAATGACCTGTGGATACTCATTGATGTGGAGCCAACTATCTATTCTACCCCTCTAACCGAAATCCTCCTCCCTAGGGGTGTACATGGATTGGGTCAACTCGGAAAATTCGGTCAATCCCACCTAAAAAAACAAAAAAAGTGGGTTGGACTGGGTCATTGAGTGTGTATGGTTTTAAAAAAAATGAAAAATCCATAAAAAAAATAACGGATTTCTAGTAAAACCAGATCCAAACACAATAAACTCACTTACCCAATAATACCCATATTTTAATTTTATTTTTAAAGAAACGAAGGAGAATACCCATATTTAATTTTAGTTTGTTGCAAGTATTTTATGATTAAATTTATTATTTGATGTTATCATTTATTATTTTATGAGGCTAAAATATAATGAAAATAAGTTACGCAATTTTTTTAAGAAATTAAAAAATTGAGTAATTTACGACTCAGAAGGTTTTATTTTAGAGGTTGCTACATGAAACTTTGAGGCGCTTCTTGATGATAACATTGCTGAAGCTCGTAGATTTTAGTTTGCAATTCAATTTGTCTGTAATATGGATTTTCGAAACACTGTCGTGGAAGGTGATTCTCTTAATGTGGTAAAGGCTTTGAAGTCGCCTACCAATGATAATTCTTATTTTGGTTTGGTGATTAATGACCGTAAAAGTCTTTGTTGTTTGCTTTCTTCATTTTTAATTAGTTATTCATGTGTGAAGAGTTGGTAATGATGTTGCTCATACTCTAACTAAGTTTGCTTTAGTTTCAATTGATTCGGTTTGGATTGAGGAAATTTCTTCATGTATTGTTTTTGTTGTCACAAGTCGCAACCGATTTGGTTTGCGTTTAAATGAAATTGTTATATAAAAAATATAGATTTGCTAATTTATCCCACTATCAACTACACTAGTCTATATCTTTCAAAAAAACCATACTAGTCTATATATTTGCCATATATCATTATTATTATTTTTTAAATGACAAATGTTAGTATGATAGTTGTCATGTTAACATTTTCTCTCTTGTGAGTATTTGAACTTTTGACCTTTACTATATAAATTATATGAGTGCACTGAGATAATAGATAAAATATATAAATTTAATTTGTAAAAAAAATATAACGGTTATATAACTGATTTTTTTTAGTTATACGAGCTTTAACTTATTGTGTTTTGCAAATAGACTCTCACATTTGGCTGAAATTAAGAGAGTTAAGACAAAACAAGTGTGTCTCAATAATTTAAGAATGGGGGTGGGGGGTCAAAAAATTTAGTGCACTTCTAAACACTTAAAAAATGTACTATAATATAGAGAGGAAATGAAGAGGATTCAATCACCATCCGACCACGTCTGTATTATAGTCTTCATATACAATAAGTATGCAATTTTTTTTTTTTAACTATCAAAGTTTTTTCAAGGGAATTTAACTGTCAAAGTTTTTTTTGGTTACAATGCTAAATAAGAACAACACAACAGAAAAAAGAAAAGAAATAAACTACACTTTAGAAAAGATACTTTCTGCTGTGACAATCCTTATTAGAAGGCTCTGAAGTCCCTCTAGCGGCGATGCATGATGACATAAGTCAATATTCAAGGGTGCTCCAGCCTCAAAGCTTGGCCATAAAATCCGCACATTGGTTCCCTTCTCTGAAAGTATGACATATAGTGACATTCATATGTTCAAACGACTCCTTTATGTCTTGGATCAACACTGCATAACTGTGGAACTTCATTGTTGGCCCTTTAATGAGATTAATACAATGCATCAAGTCTGAATAGCAAACAAGATCAACAACATTCTTTTCCTTAGCTAACAAGAGACCCTGATAAATTGCAAAAAGTTTCGCGTAAAGAATGTCTGTAAAAGACCACCGTAGCCAGCTCTTGAAGGGGAGCCAAGACAACTACCATCAACATTTAGAATCACACTAGAGTGGTTGTTGTCATTCCATTTGGTGAATCTATCCTCAATAGCACCATTTTGGTTGATGGAGAAGCAATTTTTGAAAGTTTTTATCATACTTTGGATGTTGAAGACGAGTCGGTTTAGAGACCAGTTTTCGTGGCTAAGACACGTGATGTTTTGGTGGCGCCATGCCCACCAAACTATGGCAGCAAAGGTGAATGAATGAGCTCCTAACAGCCCAACTTTGAGCCAATCATGAGGAACCAAACAATCAAAGAAAGTTGAGTGATTAAAAATGAAATGATACCAAATATTCCTTGAAAATTCGCAGTCACGAACACAGTGAAGAAAAGTCTCCTCATGTTGTCCGCATTTATCTGTCAAAGTTAACTGTTGGTATGTTCCCATTTAATTTAAGAGTGGATAAAAATAGACATTTATACCCCTAAAAAATAGACATTTATTTTTTAAAAAATTGACAAACATATCCCTTAATTTTGTAAAATGGTCATTCAAAGCGGTGCTTCCATTAACTTTTTCAGTAAAAGGCTATGATGTGACATGTAACATTACACATTGATCAAATATAAGTGTAAGTCTCTCTCTCTCTCTCTATATATATATATATATATATATATATTGTCACTTGTCACCAAAGACAAAAATTTAAGAAATTTGAAATAATTGATGTTGAAAGGAAAAAAAACACATGAAAGAGAATGACATCAAAAAACTAAATTTTAAGATAAACACAATTATTCTAGAATCATTGAGCGACCTGCAAAAATGTGTTGGAACAAAATGTATGAACAACTCTCTTTGAATAGAGGGAGATTGTTAGAACATATGTATGAACAACTCTCTTTAAGGTTTTGATGATAACAAAGTGTTAAAAAGAAAATTGGTATTGCTAATGTTTTGTTCTAAGTGTGCAGAACCATGTTCTTAATGTTGGTTAATTAATATTGGTTATGGAAGAACAATCTAAAAGCAAGAAGGAAAGCTTAGAAGCTATGTTGCAAGTTTGAAGGAAAACTAGGTTTGAAGGCTGAGTCTGAAGACTGAGTCTGAAGGGTGCTTCTGAAGGCAGAGTCTGAAGATTGCGTCTGAAGGCTGAGTCTGAGGGTTAACGAAAGTCAACGTCTGAAGGCTGGATCTGAAGGTCAACAAAAGTCAACATCTGAAGGGAGCGTCTGATGAACATGTGCTTCTGAAGTCTGAGTCTGAAGAACTGCTTCTGATGAACAGTTCCTGAGAAGCTTCTGAAGTCTGACGTGGAAGGAAAAGCAACTGTTACTGTGTGCATTTAATGCCTGCAATGTCAGAACAACTCCAATGGAAGCGTTGTCTCCCTTGCCAGAACATTCCCCAGCTTTTAAGGAAAGCAAGTTTAAAAATGGTTGCGTGCTCTGCTTTTCTGCTGAGTTTTAGCTCACAATTTCAGCCTGACCTAGTTCTCATTTGCAACGGCTCTTTGCTACAAAACTGGGCAATCTTCAACAGCTCTATTTTCCTTTATATAAGGATGAAGAATTGAAGAAGAAAACTGCTAAGACTCAAGAAACTGACTGACTTAATTTGTGCTCTATTTTGCTGTAAAAATACGTGTCTGTCACAAAACTCTTAGAAATTCTTTCAATCTTTGTATTTTAGAATTTCTTAAGTGTTGAGTCTTATACCTGAGTTGTATTAAGTGAACACCTCTGATATTTGATCAAGTGTTAAACTCAAACTTCTTTCTTTGTAAACCAGTTTGAAACAAAGTCTCAAGCCTGCGTGCTGAGCAACCTGAAGTCTCATTACTTAGTGTTCTGAGCAATTAGAAGTCTCTTGACTTTGTGTCTTGAGCAGTGAAGTCTCATTACTTTGTGTTCTGAGCATTGGAAGTCTCTTGACTTAGTGTCTTGAGCATTAGAAGTCTCTTACTAGGTGTTTGAGCATTGAAGTCTCTTTCCTTTGTGGTCTGAGCAATTGTAATCAGTTTGATTATAGTTAAATCTCCTGTAAGTGACAGGGAGACTAGACTACTTCTAACTTGTGGAAGGAACTAGTATAAAAACATTGTGTGTCTCTCTTTCCTTCTCTCTTCACTTTTATATCCGCTGCATAAACTCTCTGAAAAGGGTTCAGAATCTGATTCTGAACTTATCATAAGTTTTGAGAAAGAAAAGAAAGAATAGTTTTTAAGTCCACACAATTCAACCCCCCCTTCTTGTGTGTTTTTCTCACCTTCAGTTGGTATCAGAGCTCCGGTTCTGATATTCAAACACTTAACAGTGTGTCAGTGAGATCCTGAGAAAAACATGGCTTCAACTAGTGGTTTCCCTCCACCCTCTCCCAGAAATCAAAGAATGTATCATATGACTATGGTACAGATGATAGAAAATCTAGATCACACAATAAACCCCAATGTTTACTGGTAATCCAGAAAAGTTCTCATGGTGGAAGAGCAAAATGTACAACCATATAATTGGTATTGATGATTCCTTATGGGACATTATTGAAGATGGAATCTCAATTCCAGTTGATGAAGAAGGTGTTGCTGTCAACAGAAGAGGCTTGAGTGATGCAGAAAGAAAGATATACAGGAACCATCACAATGTGAGAGGAATCATTGTGGATTCTCTACCTCACACTGAGTACCAGAAGCTGAGTGACAAATCAACAGCCAAAGCCATCTTCACATCCCTCTGCTCTAACTATGAAGGTAACAGAAAGGTTAGAGAAGCTAAGCCTAATATTCTTGTTCAGCAATATGAACTGTTCAGAATGAAATAGGATGAAAATATTGAGACAATGTTCTCAGGATTTCAGACTCTGGTTTCTGGACTTCAGATTCTGAAGAAGAGTTATACCACAGCTGATCATGTGAACAAAATCTTAAAAGTCTGCCATCAAAATGGAGACCCAAAGTAACTGCTATTGAGGAAGCTAAGGATCTAAATACTTTAAGTATTGAAGATCTTATAAGCTCCCTCAAGGTGCATGAACTGGGACTTAATGAAGATGATTCTTTTAGAGAGTCCAAGTCAATAGCATTGAAATCCAAAAGAAAGCCTGTAAAAGCTCTAAAAGCTATTGAATCTGAAGAAGAATTTCCTGAGGGAAATTCTGAAGAAGATTCAGATGCTGAAGAGCTTGCAATGCTTTCCAAAAGAATTCAGTACTTAATGAATAGAAAGAAAAAATTCTTTAACAGAAGCAGTAACTTTAAAGGATCTGTTTCAAAGAGGGAAAATCAGAAGGACTGCTACAACTGCAAGAAACCTGGGCATTTTATTGCTGACTGTCCTGATCTTCAGAAGGACAAGTCAAAAGAGAAATCAAAGAAGCCCAGCTCAAAGTCAAGTAACTTCAGAAACAAACTTAAGAAGAGTCTCATGGCAACATGGGATGATCTTGACAATGAGTCTGAGTCTGATGAAGAGGAAGCAAACCTGGCTTTGATGGCAACTGCATTTTCTGATGCAGAATCATATTCAGACTCAGATGATGAAGATGAGGTATACTCTGAACTTACAAGATCTGAACTGATTGAAACAGTTAAAGATCTTATGAACCACCTCAAGAGCAAGTTAGGTGAAATAAAATCTTTGAAAAATAAAACTAACTTGCTGTCTGAAGAGAATCTCAAACTTCAGAATCAAATCATTGAGTTTGATGAAGAAGTTAGAGTACTCAGAGATGAGGTTCATAAGAAACCTGAAGAGATTCCAAATGAACATGAAATTGCTCTTCAGGACTTTATTTTAACTGGAATCAATAGAAGTAAGATTGCTTCTATGATTTATAACATGGTCAGAAACAAAGGTGAAGGTATTGGTTTTGATTCATTCAATCATTCAAATGAATCAAAAATACCCTCTTGTTCTGAAAATATTTTGAATGGAACTGAGGTGTGCTTTGTGCCTGCTGCTGACAGTTCTGAAAAATTGAAAATAACAGAAACTGAGACTGCAGAAGTTGAAGTTCTGAACTGCTCAGACTCTAAAGCTTCTGAACCTAAGGGAATGATTAAGGCAGATGTTAAAACCTTGCCAAAATCTAAACCAAAAGGTCCTAAGCCTAAGAGTATGAGAAAATCAGACTCTAAACCTGAAACTGTTCAGAGTCTGAAGAGTTCAAAACCTGAAACTAGTAAGTCTCAGAGTCTGAAAAATTCAAACTCAAATTTTACTAAGACTGGGTTCTTGAAAACTTCAAAAACTACTAAACCAGTCTATACAAAACATTTTCAGTCTCAGAATGTCAGGCAAAGCAAGCAAAAGAAAGCCAATCTGTTTTCTGTTTCTGACTGCATTAAGAAAGGTCAAACTGAAGTTTGCCTTGTGTCTGGAGCTAACAAAACTAGAGCTCTGAAGAAACAGAACCAAAGTGTTCAATGGTTCAGACTCTAAACATCTCAGAACCAAAGACCTTCAAGTCTCAGGTTCTAAAGAAATCTGAGTCAAACCATTGAGAACTCAGGTTCTGAAGAACTCAGGTTCTAGAACTCAGACTTATTCAAGACTTAAAGATTCATATCCAAAGTATCTGAACAAGTCTGAATATTATAACTCCAGACATAAGATGCAACAACAGTTTAAACCCTTCAGGACTAACCATAAATGACCCATGAAAATCTGGGTACCTAAGTCTCAGATAATTTTTGTTGCAGATATGCTTGTCATCCAAAGAAAAGGAAAGGTCCTGGTACCTGGACAGTGGATGCTCGCATCATATGACAGGAGACAAGTCTATGTTCCAGACCCTGCCTCTGAAAGAGGGAGGAACTGTGGGGTTTGGAGGAAGTCAGAAAGGAAAGATCATTGGTACTGGTAAGATAGGTAATTCTTCCCTGTACATTGATGATGTTTGGCTGGTAGATGGACTTAGACATAATTTACTTAGCATAAGTCAATTATGTGATAGTAATTATGAAGTCTTGTTCAATAAGAACACTTGTACTGTAATTAACAACAAAGATAAGTTTGTAGTGTTCAAAAGTAATAGGAAAAACAATGTTTATAAAATCAATTTTTCAGAATTGGTTCAGCAGAAGGTAGTTTGCCTTCTGTCTATGAGAGATGAGAAATGGGTATGGCACAAAAGGCTGTGACATGCTAACTGGAGACTTATCTCTAAGCTTAGCAAGTTGCAGCTGGTCAGAGGCCTGCCAAACATTGACCATCACTCAGATGCTCTTTGTGGAGCATGCCAAATTGGAAAGTTTTCTAAAACTTCTTTTAAATACAAAAACATTGTTTCCACCTCAAGACCTTTAGAACTACTTCACATTGATTTGTTTGGTCCTGTTGGAACAGCTTCAATCAATGGGAAGAAGTATGGACTTGTAATTGTTGATGATTATAGTAGGTGGACTTGGGTTAAATTCCTTAGAACTAAAAATGAAACATATGATGTGTTTTACAAATTCTGCAAACAAGTACAAACTGAAACTAACTTGAAAATTTTAAAAGTCAGAAGTGATCATGGTGGGGAATTTGAAAATGAACCTTTTGAAATTTTTTGTGAAGATAATGGAATTCTCCATGAGTTCTCATCTCCTAGAACTCCACAACAAAATGGAGTTGTAGAGAGAAAGAGCAGATCTTTACAGGAAATGGCAAGAACCATGATCCATGAATCCAAAATTGCAAAGTACTTTTGCGTAAAAGCTGTAAACACAGCCTGTTATATTCAAAACAGGATTTATATCAGACCTATTCTGAATAAAACAACATATGAACTTTTTAAAGGAAGAAACCCATGCATTTCTTATTTTCATCAGTTTGGTTGTACTTGTTACATACTTAACAATAAGATCTACCTAAAGAAATTTGATGCTAAGGCTCAAAAGGGTACCTTTTTAGGATACTCAGAGAGATCTAAAGCATAGAGGGTGTATAATTCTGAAACACATGTTGTTGAAGAAGCTATACACATTAGATTTGATGATAAGAAGCCTGGTAATGAAATACCAGAGCTGGTTGAGAGTTTTGCAGATGTCAGACTCTCAGAAGAACCTTTAGAACCTGAACCCAGTTCAGAGTCTGAAGAAAGTTCAGAAGCTGAAAACACTGAAGAAACTGAGAAACTCTCAAATAATGACACTACTCCTGACGCAAATCAAGACCAGCATGATTCTGAACAAGCCCCTGGTGATTCTTCAGAAGCTAATCCACCCAGAACCTCATTTAAGTACAAGGATTCACATCCTGAGGAGCTGATTATTGGAAACAAGAGCAATCCAATAAAGACCAGATCATCATTCAGTCAGAATGAGTCTATGCTTGGACTTCTATCAATGATTGAGCCCACAACAGCTGATGAAGCACTTACAGATGATGGATGGATTGTAGCTATGCAAGAAGAACTGAACCAGTTTCAAAGGAATGATGTCTGGGATCTAGTTTCAAGACCAGATAACAAGAACATCATTGGAACAAAATGGGTGTTCAGGAACAAGCTTAATGAACAAGGAGAAGTGATCAGAAACAAAGCAAGACTGGTTGCTCAAGGCTACAGCCAGCAGGAAGGAATAGACTACACTGAGACATTTGCTCCAGTTGCAAGACTGGAAGCAATCAGGTTACTTCTTTCCTATGCAGTTAATCATGATATCATCTTGTACCAAATGGATGTTAAGAGTGCTTTCTTAAATGGGGTAATTTCTGAAGAAGTGTATGTCAAACAGCCTCCTGGTTTTGAAGATGTTAAAAATCCAGATTTTGTTTTTAAACTCAAGAAATCCTTGTATGGTCTGAAACAAGCTCCTAGAGCTTGGTATGAAAGACTAAGCAATTTCTTAATTAAAAATGATTTTGTAAGAGGTCAAGTTGATAATACACTCTTTAGAAAAACTCTTAAGAAAGACATCTTAATTGTACAAATATATGTTGATGATATCATATTTGGTTCTACTAATGCCTCTCTTTGCAAAGAGTTTTCTAAGTTAATGCAGGATGAATTTGAAATGAGCATGATGGGAGAGCTGAAATTCTTTCTTGGAATTCAAATCAACCAATGCAAAGATGGTGTGTATGTTCATCAGTCCAAATACACAAAGGAGCTTCTGAAGAAATTCCAGCTGGATGATTGCAAACTGATGACAACACCTATGCATCCAACCTGCACCTTAAGCAAAGAGGACAATGGCTCAAAAGTGGATCAGAAACTGTACAGAGGTATGATAGGTTCTCTATTATACTTAACTGCATCTAGGCCAGATATTTTGTTTAGTGTATGTCTGTGTGCTAGATTCCAGTCAGATCCTAGAGAATCTCATATGACTGTTGTCAAGAGTGTGAAGAAGATTTCCTTCTAACTTTGGCTGGGTTTTGATGATAACAAACTCACATCACAAAAGAAGAAAAACTATGGAGGCACAAGATGAAGATTAAAAATGAAGATTAGTGTCTAGGCTTCTTGGTTATACACTTTGTAAGTATGACAAATTATTTTTTGATTTATCATTCTTAACTTATGGAACAACTTAGAATGCTCAGAAAATAATTACAAATATTTTTTCTAAGTCCCCATATGAAACAACGCCTATAAATCTTTTGAAAATAAATCACACACTCGCAATAATTTTTATTTGAATATGATTTTGCTAGAAAATGTTTTTGCATGAAAAATTTATAATTTATCTTGCAAATTGCATATTGGTTTTAAGATTGAAAATAGCCATATATCAAAAAGCCTAATAAATCATGTTTCTCATGAGAAATAGCCATAATTTATTTTTCATGAAAATATGATTCAACGGCTAGTTTTCAATGCTAATTGGCATGAAATATATATTTTTTGATACCGTTGTATTTTAAAGAAAAAATATATTGCCTAAATAATATTTTATTTCCGTTGGCATTTATTTGGAATACAAAGGTTTTTGAAATTAAAAGGACAAACGGCTAGTTTTTTTAATGCAATTTCATACTCATTTTTATGAATAGATGCCATTTCAAATATGTGTCTATTCATTGGTAAAACTTTTTGAAAAGTAGCATTACTTCATAAACATCATTTTTAGCCTCTATAAATTCAATTGAGAATCAAAGCAAATGACAAGACAATAACTTTCAACCTCTCAATTGTGAATTTCAATATCACTTGCATACAAAATTTCTTTTAATTGTTTGGAAAACTTTGCCCACACTTTAACATTTATTAAAAAGGTTTTCTGAGCATTAAGTCCATTTGTTTAAGAGTGATATTGATAAAAATATACAGCCATACATTTGTTATTCTTCAATTACATTGTTGTAAAGTTTTCTTGCCATTGTTGGTGAGAATTGTTGAAAGATAGTGGGGTGCTATCTTGTGTATGTTAGAAAGATTGTTAGGGGGTCTTGGGGAGAGATTGCTTGTAACAAAGATTCTAACATAGTGAATTCCTCACAGGGTTGTGGGGGAGTGGAGTACCAGTAGGGGAACCACTATAAATTCCTTGTGTCCATCTTCTTCTTCCCTACACTCTTTATTTTTCCAAGCATTCGTTCATACATTCATACAAAATTCCGGAAAAATTTACAAGAACACAATAAACCAGAAAAATTATCCATTAAAAGTCATACAACCTAATTCACCCCCCCTCTTAGGTTGCACTCTGAAATTACAAAGAGAATCTTTAGGTATCTGAAAGGAACAACTAATTTGGGACTTCTGTACAAGAAATCCTTGAATTATAAACTAGTTGGATTCTGTGATGCTGATTATGCTGGGGACAGGATTGAAAGAAAATCCACCAGTGGAAACTGTCAGTTTCTTGGTGAGAATCTGATATCCTGGGCCAGCAAAAGACAAGCAACCATTGCTTTGTCAACAGCAGAAGCAGAATACATCTCAGCTGCAAGTTGTAGCACACAACTGCTCTGGATGAAACATCAATTAGAGGATTATCAGATTCATGAAAACAGCATTCTTATTTATTGTGATAATACTGCTGCAATATGTCTGTCTAAAAATACAATTCTACATACTAGAGCCAAGCATATAGAAATTAAACATCATTTTATAAGAGATTATGTTCAGAAGGGTGTTTTGGATATTCAGTTCATTGATGTTGATCATCAATGGGCTGACATATTTACAAAACCCCTCACAGAAGACAGATTTAATTTTATCAAAAAGAATCTGAACATGCATTTCATCTCTTGAAAAAATATGCTTGAATCTGAAAAGAAACTGAGACTCTAAGGTTCATCAAAAATTAAGGCTTATCAGTCACTCTCCTGAGAGTCTGAAGAAAGCTAAGTTTCTGAAAAACTTCAGAGTCTGAAGGTTCAGAATCTGGATTTCTGACTTCTGAATCTGTATAGTTTTCTAATTATTGGTCAGAATCTGATAAGTATAACCCAGGGCAATGATGATTTAAAGCTTTGAAAGTTATACTTTGTCCCTCCCAAAGTCATCAATATGAAAATGTGTTTTTTCTGTTTTTGGTATCAAATGCTCAAATTGTTTAACAAACACAGACACATTTTTTCAAATGCTCAAATTGTATCAGACATGTTCAGTTTTTCAGAACTTATTTAAAAAATTGATATCAGTTTTATCTGAAAGAGTTCAGCAGCACTGAACCAATGTTATATCTTGGTATCAGCAGAAATACTTTTTCGGTTTTTGAAAATAGTTTCTGAAAATAGTTCAGTTGTGCTAAAACCTTCAGTAGGTATATGATCTGAACAATTTTGTTTAAATATAGTTCAGTGATACTGAACAAGATATACTGAACAGCTGTGTCTGAACAAAGAATGCTCTGATCAGAAGCTCTGAACTATCTTTTTATGCTTCTGAACATCATTCTATTTTTCAAATGCAATGTCATATACTTAATGTATGATCAAGCCTGCTCTGATTCTCATCTTTGCTGCTTGATTACCTATATGATTGCATGATTATCTCACATGTTTTTCAAACTCTCTTAAATTTTTCTGAAATTTTCTTTTTGTTGATGACAAAAGGGGGAGTAAAAGTAAACAAGTATTAAGGCTCCTAA
Organism: Medicago ruthenica; assembly: GCA_018208015.1. Taxonomy (NCBI): domain Eukaryota; kingdom Viridiplantae; phylum Streptophyta; class Magnoliopsida; order Fabales; family Fabaceae; genus Medicago; species Medicago ruthenica. The sequence goes on along the minus strand of WNNG01000330.1, from coordinate 142,018 downwards.
GCTCAAAACAAAAAGTTAATTTCTGTCAATTAATTAACTTATGGGGAGTAAAAGAGTATTAAGGCTCCTAAGCTCAGAACATAAGTTAATTTCTGATTAAAATTAACTTATGAGAACTGTTTTTTATCTCTTAGCCTTGTTGTGAGATATAAATTACTCTTAGTGAGTTGAAAAGAATTTAAATAACTTGGATAAGACTCAGGGAACTTACAAAACTCATCCTGTGGATTATCAGACTTAGGGGGAGAGCTTACAAACCTCATAACCTGAAGTCAGCAAGTTATTTGAAATTTTGAGTGATAATTTCACTTGATTGTTTTAAGTTGAGTTTAATGAACTTGGATAAGAATCAAGAGGAGCTTACAAACCTCACCTTGTGGACTGTCAGACCTAGGGGGAGCTTGCAAACCTCTCCTGAAGTCAGCTTGTGAATTAAACTTAACAACAATTCTGAAATTTTCACCTCTTTTGATTTTAACTAAATTTAATTAACCTGGATCAGACTCAGGGGGAGCTTACAAACCTCATACCCTGCAGTCAACTTGTTAATTAAATTAACAACAATTTTCTGATTAATACTTATGTTTGTCATCATCAAAAAGGGGGAGATTGTTGGAACAAAATGTATGAACAACTCTCTTTAAATAGAGGGAGATTGTTAGAACATATGTATGAACAACCCTCTTTAAGGTTTTGATGATAACAAAGTGTTAAAAAGAAAATTGGTATTGCTAATGTTTTGTTCTAAGTGTGCAGAACCATGTTCTTAATGTTGGTTAATTAATATTGGTTATGGAAGAACAAGCTAAAAGCAAGAAGGAAAGCTTAGAAGCTATGTTGCAAGTTTGAAGGAAAACTGGGTCTGAAGGCTGAGTCTGAAGACTGAGTCTGAAGGGTGCTTCTGAAGGCAGAGTCTGAAGACTGCGTCTGAAGGGAGCGTCTGAAGGCTGAGTCTGAGGGTCAACGAAAGTCAACGTCTGAAGGCTGAATCTGAAGGTCAACAAAAGTCAACGTCTGAAGGGAGCGTCTGATGAACAGTGCTTCTGAAGTCTGAGTCTGAAGACCTGCTTCTGATGGACAGTGCTTCTGAAGTCTGAGTCTGAAGAACTGCTTCTGATGAACAGTTCCTGAGAAGCTTCTGAAGTCTGACGTGGAAGGAAAAGCAACTGTTACTGTGTGCATTTAATGCCTGCAATGTCAGAACAACTCCAATGGAACAGTTGTCTTCCTGGCCAGAACATTCCCCAGCTTTTAAGGAAAGCAAGTTCAAAAATGGCTGCGTGCTCTGCTTTTCTGCTGACTTTTAGCTCACAATTTCAGCCTGACCTAGTTCTCATTTGCAACGGCTCTTTGCTACAAAACTGGGCAATTTTCAACAGCTCTATTTTCCTTTATATAAGGATGAAGAATTGAAGAAGAAAACTGCTAAGACTCAAGAAACTGACTGACTTAATTTGTGCTCTGTTTTGCTGTAAAAATACGTGTCTGTCACAAAACTCTTAGAAATTCTTTCAATCTTTGTATCTTAGAATTTCTTAAGTGTTGAGTCTTATACTTGAGTTGTATTAAGTGAACACCTCTGATATTTGATCAAGTGTTCAACTCAAACTTCTTTCTTTGTAAACCAGTTTGAAACAAAGTCTCAAGTCTGCGTACTGAGCAACCTGAAGTCTCATTACTTAGTGTTCTGAGCAATTAGAAGTCTCTTGACTTTGTGTCTTGAGCAGTGAAGTCTCATTACTTTGTGTTCTGAGCATTGGAAGTCTCTTGACTTAGTGTCTTGAGCATTAGAAGTCTCTTACTAGGTGTTTGAGCATTGAAGTCTCTTTCCTTTGTGGTCTAAGCAATTGTAATCAGTTTGATTATAGTTAAATCTCCTGTAAGTGACAGGGGGACTAGACTACTTCCAACTTGTGGAAGGAACTAGTATAAAAACATTGTGTGTCTCTCTTTCCTTCTCTCTTCACTTTTATATCCGCTGCATAAACTCTCTGAAAAGGGTTCAGAATCTGATTCTGAACTTATCATAAGTTTTGAGAAAGAAAAGAAAGAATAGTTTTTAAGTCACACAATTCAACCCCCCCCCCCCCCCCCTTCTTGTGTGTTTTTCTCACCTTCAAAATGCAGAACACCTATAAATAGGTTTTGAAACTGAAACTTGAGATGTTATGTTATCTTAAGTGCGAAAAACAGAGAGAAAGAGAGAGAAACACCAATTGACAAGGATTGAAGGTGGATTAACAACATTCCTTGAGAAATCAAGGCTTGTTGGCAAATCAATTCATCCTTTCTCATCTTTGTAACCTTACCATGACAATGAGTAGCTAAATTCCTTTTTGTTGGGATTAAATGTAATCAAATCTTCTAATATGTATTTCTTTTGATTGTGTTATTACATGATTCTAGATCATTCATGATATTGATGTTGTTCTTGATCTTAATGCTTTCCTTTCATGATTTAATTTGTTATTGAAAAATACTCTTTGAATCTAGGTTAGAATAACATCTATTGATTACTAAATTCTAGAAATATGATTTAGATTTAATATTCACTCAAAGTATTAAATCATAATGCCTTCGTATTGATTACTAGACCGAGAAATCGTCGATTAATCAGTATGATCGAACCCACGATGTTATTTAGACATAAGTAACGTTGTCGAGCAATACGTGATAATATCGAACGGTATTATAATCTGTAATACTAATCATAGGAATACATGTGAAATAGTTTGATGAAGTTTAATCCCAACATACTTATCTCTCTGCTAAGTTCCATTTTAATTATCTTGTTATAAGTTTTAGTAGGTTATTCAAACAAACAAATTATAAACCCATCACTACGAACAATATCGATTGTTGAACTACTTAAATATCGCACTAGTCCCTGTGGATACGATACAAAAAATATACTTACTTTTGATACAACATCAGTCGGGTTATTGGTCCGGAATTTGGCGACATAAAGTCCCCCCAAGGTTAAGAATTTGGTTTAGAGAATGTGTCGGGGTTGTCTACCAACACGGGTTCGCCTCCAAGATAAAGGCGTTCAATGCCCTATGGATTGTGTCAGCTGCGACCCAGACCATGAAGACTTCAGTCATCTTTTCTTTGCCTGTCTGTTTGCTATTCAAGTCTGGAATAGGGCTGGTTTATGGGCAGAAGTAGAGTATGTTGTTGCTTCTTTACCTACGGCCGAAGAGGCCATCTTTTCCCTTATGTAGAATTTTTCTAAAGAGCAGTCTCAATGTTTGGCTATGATTTTATGAAGTTTGTGGAAACACCGTAATTTAAAGGTTTGGGAGGATGTAACGGAAACGTGTGCTGTTGTTGTTGAACGCGCAAGGGTACTGTTCGAAGACTGGCAGCTCGCAAATGGCTTAATAACAATGGAGCAGCCTTTGCCAGAAGGATCACAACTAAATTCTGCTATTGGTACCATTCAAGCTGTTGTTCCTGCGTCTTCTGCTGCTGCTGATCCTGTCCAGATTACTTGGAAACCTCCTACGCAGGGCAAATTGAAGTGTAACATAGACGCCGCTTTTTCCACAGCTCATAATCGCACCGACATTGGTATTTGCATACAGGATGATGAAGGTACTTTTGTTCTTGCCAAAACAGTTAGCTTTACGGGAGTATATTCTGTAGAGGTGGGAGAAGCTCTAGGTTTGTTTCATGCAATCCAGTGGACGAGTGATATGCAGATGGACAACATTGATTTAGAAGTTGATTCAAAAGTCACGAACGATGCATTCACCTCTAGACGAGAAGATATTTCTGAGTTTGGTCATATTGTTACAGCTTCTCGCTCTCTCTTTACTTTGAATTTTTTCAACTCTCGGGTGGAGTTCGTTAGGCGACAAGCAAATGTGGTAGCTCATACTCTTGCAGGAGAGGCCACATTATTAGCTAGTCCCGTCATTTATTATGCTATACCCAATTGTATCGAATTTTTTTATTATTAATGAAATGCTATAAGCACCTTTTTCTTAAAAAAAAAAATCATTATGAGGATCAATTTACTTTATTCACCCATTAATTTAATGAGACTTATGTCATATTTTCATTTATTTAGTTTTTCTTTTGTTGACAAAATCCATTTATCTAGCTGATTTCACATAAGATCAAACAACTATTGAAGGAAACAAGATAAATTTCAAATAAGGAATAATTGGATAAAATAACACCATAAATATTGAGAAAAAAAAAATCCCCGATGATTGCCCCAGTTATAAATACATGTTTATGTCATCTTTTGTCTGATGTGAGACTCTTTAACGACGAATCATTTGCAATTAAACTAATCGACTTGAACACTTTTTATAAAAACAAAATCATGGTTGGTCAAACAGAAAAATGATGCAATATTTCCATATTCCTTTGAACAAAGAAAAAGTGTTTGTCTATTATATTTGTTTAGTTTTCTTCTCACGTGTAAACCGTGGTGTAAAATGTTGAGTATACGCAATATAATATAAATTACAGTACAAAATTGAATAGTCAGATTTATTTTTTGAACAAAAAAGAATGATTGAATCTATATATTCACTCTACATGCAAGAATCTCTCACGCTTGTACTGTTGTACAGGTGGACATGGTCCACCAGCACTTATTAATTAAATTGGAAAATGCAATCATGTATTAATTGACATTTTCGTGTCTAAACAATATTTAAATTTTAAAATTTGACTTGAAAAATGAATGCATGGTAAATTTTAAAAGATGAATATAAATTTTAAGTTCACTAAATAAACAGACTATATGCTTCATCATTTTTTATAAGAAATTTCAATCTTTTCATTTTTTTTGTTACAATCAATCATTTCATTTAAAAATTTGCAAATCACCAAGTTTTATCAAATGATATTTAATTAGATCTAAACTGAAATATAGTACAAGAGGAGGACCCTAAAAAAAAACTTTACAAGTCGCCAATTGCAAACTTACGGACAGTGTTTGGTATTGTGAAATCATGGTACCTCGACTTTTTTTCGACATATAATTTACCGTGATACTCAAAATGCAACACATTTTTTTATTATAATTCACCCTATTTTGAGATGGTAGGGAATACTCGATCCACAATTTTTAAATTAACATCTACTAATTGTATTTCTTTATTCAAATAGTTGAGATATGTCATTCATTAATCATTTCCACGTCAACCAAGTTCGATGAGAATGACAATATAACTATCTTATCTTATTCTTATAAAAGCGATATAATTATCTGCTACGCATCTCCTAATTATTGCAACAAGTTATGCAAATGTTATTGTCAAAAACAAAATTATGCAATTGCAGTTTGCAACTCTTAGTAGAAAAGATATATACAAATATTTAAATGCATCATGTTTTTGCATGGTTCATATATTTATATTGTTTTATATAAAAGCTTAACAACTTTTTTTGGAGAAGTAAAAGCTTAACAACTTAATTAGGGGATATCATAAAAACAACTTACATAGTCAAGAAAACAAATTACGGGTGACATCATACACATTATGTTTTTTTAGTGTTGCTTATATAGTCTTAGAAATCGTGGTTGGGCCTAACACAACCCCACAAAACCGGCTTGTGAGGTGATGATTGCTCCCACTTATAAACACATTGTCAGACCATCTCCTATTCGATGTGAGACTCTTAACACACCCCCTCACGACCAGCACTACTGGGCTTGGTTCGTGGACATAAATGGTGGGTGGTCTGATAGCGGAAACCTGATAGCAGGTGGCTCAATGAATCTTGAAGAGGCTCTGATACCATCTTAGAAATCGTGGTTGGGCCTAACACAACCCCACAAAACCGGCTTGTGAGGTGATGATTTCTCCCACTTATAAACACATTGTCAGACCATCTCCTATTCGATGTGAGACTCTTAACATATAGTGCAAAAGTAAGATAGTACTACTATTGTATGTACAATTCTTTAACACACCACTAATCAATAAATTACATCATATGTCATCCAATGAAGTGACTTTGATTTAATAATGTTACAACACAAAACTCACTTATGCATTTACGACAAGTCTGTTGATATTACAGTCTATTATAGTTGCAACCAATTCACAGCTGAAAAATGAAATTGACCACGCCAATAATTATTTTAATCACATTCATTTATAGAAATATTACATCTACATTTATATTGTTATATAGTTTTCCATATTAATTAATAATATTATCTACCCGATTTGTATTTGTTGGTTTGATTACCAACGGTGGCGTTGTCAGGACCCCTGAATCCGGGAGTTTAAATTTTTGAACTTTAATTAATAATTATAATAATATATGTAAAAGTAATTTATATCATTCAAAAAAATTATATTGTTCTAAAAAAATTACTACATATATATTCTACAATTGTGCTCTACATGATTTTATGTTTGAAATCATTGAGTTGTCAACTTATTATTAATGTTGTCGAACACATATGTTTCAATGTAAAGCATGAGACACTTATTAGTTCATTCAACACACAATTATTAGGATCAAAAACTTATTTAATCTTAAAATAAAGGGAAATGCTAAAGAGTGTGTATAGGGATCAAAAACTTGTTAAGGACCATACTCCCTCCATAACAAAATATAAGCAAAATTCAACCATTTCAGTTGTAACTAATTATAAGCAAAATTGACTTTTTTTGCCATATTTAAGGATAATATACCTGAAATACCCTTACTTTAATTTTTTAAATGCACACACGTTTAACAACAACACCTTGAAAATATATTAATGTACACCACAATTAATGAGGGCAAAATAGATTATTTAACTTAAATTAAATAACACAAACCACATTCCTTAAAAAATGTGAATTGGTCAAATTTGCTTATAAAAAGTTATGGAGGGAGTAAGTGTTAAGTATTTATGATTGTTAAAAAGAATAATTGTTTAATTTAAAATGTTTTAAGAGTTCTCCGAATACAATTGTTAGCAAGACTCTAAAATAAATAACCAAATTTATTATCAAAAAGTAAATAATTAAAATCACATGTTATATATTGTTACTCTTGTATATTACTCCCTCCGTTCCTTTTTAATTGTCACTTTTGAAGAAATTTTTTGTTCCTTTTTAATTGTCACTTTCAAAGTTCAATGCAACTTTAAATATTGTTTTACCAATATTATCCTTAGTTATTTATTACGGAGAGAGAAATATATGAGATGATATATTAAATGAATAAGGTTATTATAGTAAAAATATAAATATTGTATCAAAAGTAGTGACATTTATAGTTTGTCTTGGTTTGTGTAAAATGTTAAAATGTGACAATTAAAAAGGAACTGAGGTAGTACTACCTCCGTTCCTTTTTAATTGTCACTTTTTGACATTTTACACAAACCAAGACAATCAATAAATGTTACTACTTTTGATACAATAAGTTATATTTTTACTATAATAACCTTTTTCATTTAATATCTAATTTCATATATTTTTCTCTCCGCAATAAATAACTAAGGGTAATATTGGTAAAACAACATTTAATATTGCATTGAACTTTGAAAGTGACATATAAATAGGAACAAAAAATTTCTTCAAAAGAGCCACTTAAAAAGGAACGGAGGGAGTATTTATTAAAGGGAAATGAATGTTCTTGGGACACTTTTTAAGGATTTTAGATAATAAGTTTTTATTGAAACTTATGCATTTAATGCATCGTAAATTGAAGTATTTGACATTTTTAAAGAATAATTAATTTCTTAATTGAGAATCCTTAAAAAATACTTTTAAGACACTCGTTAACAGGACCCTTAAAATTATTTTGTTGGCGTAATGGTTACTCCCTCTGTTCCATTTTAAGTGTCTCTTTTGAAGAAATTTTTTGTTCCTATTTAACTGCCACTTTCAAAGTTCAATGCAATATTAAATGTTGTTTTACCAATATTACCCTTAGTTATTTATTGCGGAGAGAGAAATATATGAAATGAGATATTAAATGAAAAAGGTTATTATAGTAAAAGTATAACTTATTGTATCAAAAGTAGTAACATTTATTGATTGTTTTGGTTTGTGTAAAATGTCAAAAAGTGACAATTAAAAAGGAACGGAGGTAGTAATTAATACTAGGTACTCTCAAGCCTTGAAAGTTGGAAATGGGTTCGATTAACATACAAGTATCATTTTAAATGAATGTTGGTCTTTAAGTCAACACACAAGAATGATATGATTGGTCAATGTGTAGTATCAAGGCAGCAACCTGCAGTAGACTTCAATTCACAAATAGAAATAGAGGGTGCAAAACTTAATTCCCAGGGGATTCAAAAATATAAAAGTATATTACAGTAAGTGGGATTTTTATAATTTGAGGGAGTTGGTGTGTTTCCTCTGGGCTCAAGGTAGCTCCGCCAATGATTACCGGTCAAAGTAGCAAATGCAAGATGAAACTTATAACTATGACTTCTCAAATTCAAAAAAAATTCGTTTGTAGGCAAAACGTAAGTTCTATCCAAAGCCGCCATTATAACCTAGTGTTGAAGTTCTCTCTTGTATTTCATAAAAACGTTAGTTGAAAGTTGTGTGAACGCCATTATGCATTTAGTTTAGTTTGTTTTATATTTTTCCATTTGTATTATATTGATTTTAGTTTAGTTTGTTTGTTTTAATTTTATAAATCTATACTGTTTAAGAAATTTGTTTAGAAAAAGATTAACTAAACTTTGTAGTTAGCTTTTTAGTTCCTTAAATTATGATGTATATTTAAATATAAATTTGAAAAATAATTGTGTTGTTAAGGATAAATTTGTCTAGAAAAATGTATCATCAAATGTAGTTATTTTTTATAGTTAATTTTAAAGTGGTCATTATATAATGATATAAATTTTCTGATGGGTATGACTCATATACATGGAAGAGGAGCAAGGGGCGGAGAAGGACATGAGCTAGTGAAGCTCCCTCCGCCCCAGCCCTTGCGTTTGTCCCAATACGTGTGTTAAACCCAATTGTTGTTGGATGAACGATGGGTCCATACAGTAAAGTTCAGAGATATTATTGTAAACTACATTGCATTACTATATTGAGATCGCAACACTTTAAGTCCTAGTTTTATCATAGAAATAAAACAAAATTATAGGTGCTCTATAGTCGCAGAGGTAGACACAATTCGCCGAACCATATAAACAAAGATCGATCTTGTCTATTGTCTTTTACTTTTGTTAATTATCCGTTATTGGTTGTTGTTCTAATGTTTTCTATTAGGCCCTAGCGATTTCCTGAGATTCAATCTTTTATTTTTTCTAATTAATATATTTTAAAAATGCAATACTGATTAATATATTTTGCACACACATTACGGTGTGAAATTAGAGCAGCTCCACTATATCACACATTTAAACAATTCAATCACGTTTTACTCTAAAAGAAAACTCCCTCTAAACTTAAATATAAGCAACAAAGTGTAATTATGTCAGGAAAAAACAATGTATCAATATACTTATTTGTTTATATTTAAGGTCGAAAGAGTGCAAACGTTTGGATCCCCAATACAAACATACTTTTTTATTTGCACATAATATTTAATTTGGATTAAAAATATTACATTTTATTATTAAGTAATTGTTGCATTCATTTCCTAATAAACATGTTAGGTGTGAAGACAGTTGAAAATATTTTCTGTATTAGCCTTAGACATGAACAAGTGTCTTTTGCAAACTCTGAAATCTCATTTTACGTCCAGTTAATTAATAATTCAATGGGTCACACTCACACACGGTTCTATATTTATATGATGTGTCTTTTCAAATTTCAATAAGCTTTGTAAAAAACAAATTATGACATTAAGATAGCATTGCACCAGTGCAACACGAAACCGAGTTACTGTGATTATAAAATATTACTTACAAAATTTTCTGGGATAAACTTTGTCTGGGTTTAAATGTACATATATTCTTCTTCAGGAAATGAATTATGAAATACATTTTATGTGCAGAAATTTGTTAGATCGCATATAAATTGAAGTGAAAAGAAAATCTTAAAATAGTACGCAAGATATTGATACTGCAGAATATTATGCTAACTGCAAAGGCCATCTTTCAGATTCAAAGCACTTTAAAATGTGACTTTTCAATTTTTTTTCGTAGCCTCTTTAGAGTTAGAAATTGTTACATTTTATGTTGAACTCTAGGTGTTTGATAAAATGTCTCAATGAAAATTTGTTTGATTTTTGCATTGTTAATGATGAAATTAGTTAGAAATTGGATTGTTAATGTTGATTATAGTGAGTTTAAGTGCAATCTGGTAGGTTAGAGATTGAAATGACACTGGCAAAATTGAATTGTTGTTGTTGATTATTTATAAATGATTGATTGAAATGTCCCTGTGAAAATCATTGATTTTTGCTTTTATATATGTTGTGTAGATATGTTTGAGAGACCAGAGAGATTGAGACCAGACATATTGAGAGGAGGCAGGGAGACAATGACCGGGAGTGCACGGGCCGAAAAGGCGGCTGCGCACTCTGCCCCTCGAAGGAGACATGGCGTTAGGAGACAACGAGATGTGGGGACGTAGTCCTAGGCTGGTGCGTCCCAGATAGTGGACCCCACGCAACATCAGCAGCAACATGAGTAGTATCAACCTCAGTACGAGCAGGCTCAACAGCAGGAGGGTGAGGCCCAGCAGCAGGCTCGGGAGGAGGTCGTGCCTCAAAGTTTTCCCGGGGTCCGTACTGACATGACGCTTCTACCGAATTTTGATATACATGTGGCATGTCATCTTTGGAGCGACGCCGAAGTAAGTATAATTGTTTAATTTTATTTAATTACGCGTCAATTGATATGTTAATTTTATGATTTAATTTTTATGTTAAAATATTTTAACTACGCGTCAATTTAATTACGCGTCAATTTAATTGTTTATTTTAATTTTACTATTTAATTGTTATGTTAAAATGTTTAATGTTTATTTTAATAGTATTTTATGATTAAATTGTTATGTCTTTTTTAGTTATTCAAATGTTTATATTTTTAACGGTTTGTTATTCGTTTAATTTTTTGTATTTCAGTTTCATATGACGCATAAGGTGACCGCTGTCTCGCACGGGAAAAAGATTGGGAACCTGACACTCCCGACACATGCATAGGCATGGTTATGGCAGCGGGTGGAGGCATCCGGTCTTGCACCCCTTCTTCTTTCTGGTTACGAGACCATCAACTCTGCCCTCATCACCGCCTTCTCAGTGAGATGACATGCGGAGACCAACAACTTCCATCTGCCCGTTGGAAAGATGACCGTCACACAAGATGATGTGGTGTGTCTTCTACACGTCCTCATTGTTGGGATGATCGTGGCTGACGAGGATGTACGATACGAGACAGATGTGGCTTTGCTGCAGAGCGAGCTATGTATGATGGAAGAGGAGGCTGAGGAGGAGACAAGTAAGCAATGGGGTGAGTATATTAGTATATCTAACCCGAGGAAACAGTATGACACACTCTTGCATAGGTGCAATGAGTTGAAGCATCCTGCTGATGAGGACAAGGAGGAGGAGCAGGAGAGGGTTAGGACGCAGTACATTAAGGCATTTTTGTTGTACTTGGTTGACATCAACATTTTCGCCAACAAGAACAGCAGAAGCGTTCATCTGCTGTGGCTGACTATGCTGGAGGATTTAGACACAATGCACGAGTGGTCCTAGGGTGGGATGACACTTGCTTGGCTTTACCACCAGCTTTCTCTTGCTACGGACCCGACCATTATCGCTTGTGGCAGTTACATGACTCTACTTGAGGTAGTATTTTTTTTCTTTTCTATAACATATTATAAATGACTTACGATATTATTGTGTATGTTTATGTGTTTGTGATGCTGTAATATTTGTTTGTAGGGATAAATATTGGAGCACTCCAAGAAGCTCTTTCTGAGGAGGCTGGCTGCGGACTACGATCGTGCTTCCCCGCTTGCTGTTAGATGGAAACCGCCCATGAGCCATGTTGATCCTGGACACTACCGTGGCCTCATTGATCTGATGGTCAATGTTGATGTCATCTAGAGGTCGTACGAGGACCGGTGGGACATCACGTCTTTCCATGGCATTTGTTGGTACTCCAGTTGGATCATGGCCAGCAGTAAGACTATGTGCCGTCACTTGTCGGAGCGGGTTCTGAGACAGTACGGACATGTGCAGACCGTCCCCAGATCTCCTACTGTGATTCAGTCTCTTCAGGCTCAAGAGGTAGTTGTGGCCTCTCAGGATTTTCTGCTCGATGTCCTTCCACAGACGCTTCGGGGTCGGCCGACAGCAGTGGCTAGGCAGTGGAAGTGTCAGTACATGCTTTGGTACTATAGTGCATCTCATCCCATCATGAGTGACCCTGCGCCCGTTGCCGAGTACACAGCTTCTGTCCCTCCTTACGAGGAGGTTATTGTTCAACAGCAGTGGGCCAGACAGGTTCCCGACCCACTGCAGATTATTGCGAACATCAGAGCCAAAGTGGACAGTGCAATGGGGCATCCTGGGTGTGTTTGTGTCTCCACTCTTTGTTGATGTATTTTGCAGGGCATCCAGTCGGAGTATCACATTTTGCAGGAGGAGCCGGTTCCCCGGAGAAGGACTAGGAGCCATAGTCCAGCGGAGTAGGGTCTTGTGATATTTGTACATTTGTAAATTTTTTGCGTATTTTTTTATTACATTTTGGCGGACATGTATGTATTATATTTACATTCGCGCCTTTGCGCATTTTTTTGACATTTTGGTACATTTTTGGTTTTATTTTTGCGTATGTTAACTTTCAATGAATTTGCGTATTTTAACTTTGAATGAATGAATGATTGAATGGATGAAAAATGGAATAATGAATGGATGAATGAAGGAATGGATGAATGAAAACAGGGAGAAATGAGGCATTCTGCCTGTTTTGGTTGCTGACACAAACAGAACGTGAGTTAACTCACACAGGGATATAACCTGCGTGACTTAAGTCACGCTCGGTAGATGTCAACGTGACTTAAGTCACGTTGCGTTCTTTTATAACTCAGATAGTGCCTCATTTCTCCATTTCACTTCTCAAATCTCTAAAGACTCTCTCATATCATCCAACCTCAACTTTCTTCAACTTTAAATCACTCACCACTCCAATAACAAGTAAGTGTTCATAATCAAGTACCATTGACATTTTATGTTTATATGTTACATTTTTCCTCTTAAATTAGATTTTTTTTAGTTTTAGGGTTTGTTTAAATTTTGATTTTTTTTTGCAAGAAATGATGCAATGTTTACATGTAAATGACTTATATTGCTTAAATGTTTAGATGTTTGCATGTTTATGTTGTAGTTTTTAGTTTTAGGGTTTATGTATAATTTGCACTCCAAGTGTTTGATGAAATGTTTGAATGAGTTTTTCATTGATTGTTTTTAATTTCTTATGGTGTAGATCTGAAACAATGGACAATTTGTTCAACCCTCAAGTATGCTTCAACGGTGGAAACCCTAATTTTTTCAAGGTTCGGGACGATGTCACGTTAAAAGAACTGAAGGATCAACAAGATGAAATCAACCAACGACTCAACCACGGAGACACAAGGAGGGTGAAATACATTTGGTATAAACGTCCGTCGTTCGACTCAGAGGGGAGTATGACGTTCAGTCGGCCGAAGTTAATGAACGACGACGATGTGAGGAGCATGTTCTCGATATTTGGTTAGCACATCATGTTCCTGAGGATCGAGATGGATGCTACATTGCTGAGGTCGGCTGAAGATATTCTCAAGAGTTTTATTTGGCTAGATGAAGATGTTTAGGTAGTATTATTATATTGTGTCATTATTTTGTTGGATTTTAGTTTAATTTTTGTCAGTTTGCTGAAGATGTTGGCATTGAAGCGTCTTTTACTTAGCGTAAAAGTTTGGTAGTCTCTTTGAAAAGTTGCAAGAATGAAGAGAACACAACATGTATTCTGCCAAATCAACTATATAGGTTTTCACATTGAATTATTTCATATAAGATGAGTGTGATAAACATGAATGCATTTCTAAGATGTTGTTTTGAGCTTGATCACGCTCCTCTGTCAATTGAAACTTGTCAGTTGACAGGACAGTATGATTAAGTTCAAAAGAATATATTAGAATGCATTCCTTTTTGTCACGACTTATCTTATATGAGGGAATTCAATGTGAGAACCTATATAGTTGATTCGGTAGAATACATGTGTTGTGTTATCTTCATTCTGAATTTTTACACTAAGTATAAGACGCTTCAATGCCAACATTTTCGTCAAGCTTTCATAAATTTAATTTTAATCCAACATCATGATGATACAACATCCTTAGGGATAATGTAGTGTAATGTAACGTAACGCTTCGTTTATTTGAAGGGAGATGAAATTATAACTAAATAAATTTGTCGTATTCTATTAATTTTGGAATTTATTACGCGTACTTGTGTATTTTTAGTTATGATTTATTTTGGATCATGAATGAATTGTTGTTATAGTTGTTTCTAAGACATGACATGCTTTTAAAAAATGAACATAACATATTGTATGGTTGGGGCTTTCAAAAAATATTATCTTTGTGCAAAATTGATGTAACTTAAGTCACGTTGGCGTTGTACGCAGTGTGACTTAACTCACATTGGTATATACCGAGCGTGACTTAACTCACGTTGGTATATACCAAACGTGACTTAAGTCACGCTGGGGGTATTTTGGTCAAATCACGTGGGAATGAACATTTTTGTTTGGGAGAAGAGCAAGTTTCTAATACTAATGTTTTGGACCAAGCAAATGTTCTTAGGGCCCAGATCAAACTAGCCAAATTACAATCTACATTTGTATGCTTATAGCCATATGTTTTTAGAAAATTGCTTTTCACACTTCACTCAATGCTAAGAAACACCATGAAATGATAAATTTAACCCCAAATTTCATCGGTAGTTAACTACCGCCGGTTAAAATCCATCGGCAATTAACTGTCGATGGAGTTATATTGGTAATTGCGTGGTGTTTCATAGCAACATTTGATGTGGGAACATCAATTTTTATTTTTTTAACGTTATTTCAATATTTTAAACTGTTTTGTTGTTGTTAAGTAGAATTAGATAGTTGTGACTTATAAGTTTGTATAGCTTTCATGTGGTTTTATCAAATTTCAAATTATTTTGGTTATTATTTGAAGGCACACATTTTCTCTTTTTAAGTATACAATTGCATGGAATCAGAAAACAAGACAGTGAGTTTAGGTGATGAGATTCTCACTTAAGATGTGTCATGAAGGCAAGTATATACTATATAATTATAGTAAAAAAAAAATAAACACAAAGAAAAACGTATTATAACCAAGTGGTGTTATTTGGGTTTAGTTCATAAGTTTCATAAGTTAAATTCATGAGGCCAATTTGGATTTGTGATATGTCATAACTCTTGATAATGTATTCTTTGATCCTTAATTTTTTTTATTAAACTACCTATACATGTGGTGATTTGTTCTAAAGAATGTAATTGTAGACTTTAAAGTTGCATTATTGTAATCTTTGTGTGTTTGTCACCTTCTACATGTTTGAAATATGGAAGTAATACAAAGTGATAAGGGTAGAACCTTGAAATAGAGTTACTGCTAACGAAATATGCCAACACTTTCTGGTATGAGTTAAATATGGAAGCAATAATTGTAATTCTTGATAAACTTTCTGCGATCTGATTGTAATTTCTGATGAAAGGGCTTAAAGAGCAATCACAATTTCTACGAGCAATGTCATGCTCAAAATTAAACCTTTTGTGTTTTTTCCCTATGGGCTTGTTGTTTTTTGTCCCACATCGATTGTTTAGTGAACGTGAAAGGGAAAGTAATATATATATATATATAGGGTTTTTCTATTTGCATAGGATAAAGTGCAATAAATATGCATCTTTTTTCAACAAAAATTATCATATTAATTATCCTTTTCTTGAAAAATGATAAGTAATTGTATTTTTCCTCCATCTCTCTCTCCTATTAGCCACTCTATTTATTGTATTTTGTGAAAAACTAAATAGTCATCTTCTAAATACAACTTAATGTGTAGTTGAACATGTTTCATTAACAATATTTTTTCCTTCTGCATTAAATTTTTTTCTCAAGGATATGGCAAGTGCTCAAAACTCACTCATTTGTTCTCATGTCGCAGCTATACCACTTCTTTCAATTTTTTTCACGTTTTTCTCATTTGTTCTCAACTAATTCCTTATTTAACGTAGTATGACTATACCACACTACTTAAATTGCCACTGCACATCAGTATGACTAACTCCTTGTCTCTATATTTTTTATGTTAAAAACGTAGTATTTCTTCTTCTCTAATGATGATATGCGCCACAGTCCCTCAACAGTTTTTCTCAATTTCTTTCATTGTGTCACACAGGCATATTATTACTCTATAAATAGTTCACCTCTAATTCCTTATATATTACTCCCTCCGGTCCTTATTATAAGAAGAAAAACCAAAAAACATCAAAACCAATACACTCATTAATTAGTGTAACTTTTTGAATATTTTTACAAATATACCATCATAAAAAATTGTGAAACATTAAATACACCCACTAATTTTAAAAAGACAAACATTAAATAAGGGGTATAAAAGTCTTTTAAACAATAACTACACCTTAAAAGTTGTGATATTTTCTAATAAATAGGACCAAGATTTTTTTTGAAAAT
The DNA here is from genome assembly GCA_018208015.1 of Medicago ruthenica. Taxonomy (NCBI): domain Eukaryota; kingdom Viridiplantae; phylum Streptophyta; class Magnoliopsida; order Fabales; family Fabaceae; genus Medicago; species Medicago ruthenica. Next base: position 125,384 of record WNNG01000330.1, on the reverse strand, counting down.
TTTCTTATATATAGGCCGGAGGGAGTAATTCAATAATAATATTTTGTGGACAAATATTGGTGTTATCATTTAATTTTTACCAATCTAGTAGTAATACGAATTTATTTGTGTAGGTTAGGAGTCACAGATTTAATTGATTTGAACAATCTTCCAAATAATGAACCATGTGATAATTCTGAATATTAAGTAATTGGTTTGAGTAACGACGAGCAGGAAACAATTACTATTGAAAATTGTTTTGAACCTTTTATTGGGCAATGCTTTCTAAGTGAGGAAGAAGCTTTCGGATTTTATGATAATTATGCCAAAAGGAGTGGGTTCTCAATCCGGAATGGTCGATTTCTTAAAAAAAAAAAAAAGGGATGATACATAGGAGGGATTTTTTCTGTCACCGAGAAGGATTTCTAGAAAAAAAATATCATGATCCATCTAAAGAACAACGAAATAGACAATCTTCAAGGTGTGAATGCAAAGCGGGCATGACAATCAAATTGAAGAAATCCTTTGAAATTTTTCCAAAAGAATGACAAGTTATTGAACTTATATCCAACCACAATCATGATTTACTACCTCCAGATCAAGGGCGCTTCCTTGCATCTTACCGCAACATTTCTGAGGAAGATGAGAAGCAAATTTTGTTATTAAAAGAAGCTGATCTTTCAGTCAAGCAAATAATGTGTGTTATGGAGCTTGAGAAAAATGTTAAGTATGATGATCTTCCATTTCTTTGGAAAGATATTCATAATTTCTTCAATAAGATTCACCAAGATAAGTTGGATGGTGATGCTGATGATCTTTTACAATTTTGTAAGTGTGCCAAGGATGAAAACTCTTGCTTCCAATTTATATTTGTTGCTTTAATAATTTTTTGAGTTAAATTTTTGGAGTTAAGCTTTTTCTGGCTTCTATATCTAAATAAATTTTCTTCTATGCACTTATCGTTCCATTTAATTCACAGATAATTTTCCATGCACTTAAAAATAGTTATAAAAATAAAAAAAAGTGAATGATTAATAGGATAATTTTTGTTGAAAAAAAAGGTACATTTATTGCACCTTATCCTATGCAATGTTGCATAGGTTATAAAAACCCATATATATATATATATATATATATATATATATATATATATATATATATATATATATATATATATATATATCTTCTTTAGAAAATCAAAACTCCACGTTCCTTCTCAGCTTCTTTCATCGCCTTTTTCTGATTCAGGTATATATCTTCTTTATGTGTAACTAATTTGTTGTTATGGTCTATTGATCTAGTTATTTATGACTTTGTAAGAAAATTATATTTAAAGTTAGTGTTGTTCTATAAGAACAAATGATGTTATAAGTAAATATTGATCCATGTTTGGCTTATCCTCGCCTGTGGCCGTTTTTTCCCAGGGAAGGGAGTTGGCTCTTTTTAGGCTTGTTTGTTTACCATAACTTTTTGTGGATCATTGTTTTCTGTATAATTTCTATTTGTTTTTATATTATGAAACTAATTATAAATATTGAATTCTTATTAAGTTATCTTAACTAAATCAATACACCATAACACACTTTATAGTTATCTTCATGGAAGATAATAATTCTGTTTGTGATAATAATTTGGTTAAAAACCAAAATCTTATTGATTATCCTCAATCTTTGGATAAAATTAATAAATGGATTATGCCATCCGTTCCTTCAAACCAAATTTATAATTTTGGAAAATTTGATATAGCATCTAGGTTTGCTATTAAGAAAATGGAACAAACCATCCGTATTAAGGGTACCGATCAGACAATAAAATCGTTGGATAAAAAGGATTTAAAAACCTTTTTAACTTATAATTATGTCCATATTGGATTAATACAAGTATCTTTTAGACCCTTAACCTTATTAGGTTTCAATGCTAGCATAATGGCTTATGTTAGAGACAGTAGATGTGGAGATTTCAAACAATCTTTAGCTGGAGTTATAGAAACCAGTCTTTGTCATGGACCTATATGGTTTGATGTTAAACCTAATTTAACTTTGTCTATGACAGATGAAAATCTTTATGATGCTATGGAACTTAAAGTTCATACTCACGGTTATAATTTTAAAACCGGAAGTGAAGTGATAGCTGTGTGTTATAGAATCTTTTATAAAGTTATTAACACACTTAATCCTGAAGTTATAATTTTAGTTTTCATGGATTGTAGTCCAGGAAGTGATTTCAGGATTAAGTGTGTTAATAACTTTCATGGATTTGTTTAACTTCAGGATTAAGTGTGTTAATAACTTTATAAAAGATTCTATAACACACAGCTATCACTTCACTTCCGGTTTTAAAATTATAACCGTGAGTATGAACTTTAAGTTCCATAGCATCATAAAGATTTTCATCTGTCATAGACAAAGTTAAATTAGGTTTAACATCAAACCATATAGGTCCATGACAAAGACTGGTTTCTATAACTCCAGCTAAAGATTGTTTGAAATCTCCACATCTACTGTCTCTAACATAAGCCATTATGCTAGCATTTAAACCTAATAAGGTTAAGGGTCTAAAAGATACTTATATTAATCCAATATGGACATAATTATAAGTTAAAAAGGTTTTTAAATCCTTTTTATTCAACAATTTTATTGTCTGATCGGTACCCTTAATACGGATGGTTTGTTCCATTTTCTTAATAGCAAACCTAGATGCTATATCAAATTTTCCAAAATTATAAATTTGGTTTGAAGGAACGGATGGCATAATCCATTTATTAATTTTATCCAAAGATTGAGGATAATCAATAAGATTTTGGTTTTTAACCAAATTATTATCACAAACAGAATTATTATCTTCCATGAAGATAACTATAAAGTGTGTTATGGTGTATTGATTTAGTTAAGATAACTTAATAAGAATTCAATATTTATAATTAGTTTCATAATATAAAAACAAATAGAAATTATACAGAAAACAATGATCCACAAAAAGTTATGGTAAACAAACAAGCCTAAAAAGAGCCAACTCCCTTCCCTGGGAAAAAACGGCCACAGGCGAGGATAAGCCAAACATGGATCAATATTTACTTATAACATCATTTGTTCTTATAGAACAACACTAACTTTAAATATAATTTTCTTACAAAGTCATAAATAACTAGATCAATAGACCATAACAACAAATTAGTTACACATAAAGAAGATATATACCTGAATCAGAAAAAGGCGATGATACCAAAGTTGTAATTGAATTTCAGCGGATTAAAGACTATCAGAGTTTATGAAGAAAGGTTGTATTATTTATGATGGAAGTATTACAATGAGAGAGGAAAGAAAAGCGTTTCTTTCTTAATGGTAGAATATTTGGCTTGAGTAGGGTGATAATAAAAAGCCAAAGAAAAGGCCTGGATATAATCCCAATAGTTGAAGTAAATATATTTACCTTCAGCTAGTTGTAATTGAATTTCAGCGGATTAAAGACTATCAGAGTTTATGAAGAAAGGTTGTATTATTTATGATGGAAGTATTACAATGAGAGAGGAAAGAAAAGCGTGCCTCCAATGAAGCAAAAAACCTCCTTTATATAGGAGAAAAGAGGCTTACTATTTAAGCCGGTAAAAGAAAAATAAAACTGACAGAAGTCGGTCTGCCGACATAATTGAAGTTGGGTGCTCATTGGGCCCCATCAACACTTACAAAAAGAAGAACAGACAAACAACTTTAAAAAAGAAAATATAAAGTCGATAACGACTTAAAGCAAAATAATTGCAAAAGATAAAATCGATAATGACTTAAAGTAAAATAATTATTCTACCAGCAATAATGCTGAAGACTGTTCTTGGATTATTTGACTGTCTTTATTGATCTTCTTGGATCCCTTTCCCTTTGTTTTGAGAAGGTACAATGGTAGTAATTAAAGCATTCCAGACATCTTCTGTAGTTACTTCTTCTTCAGCCTGAGATTCTCCAGCCAGAAAGTCTATTGTTCCTTGTGAAGATGTAGACATTGTCTCTACTTTATGGGAAGGAAATGTATTGAGAAATTGCTCTTTCATGTAATCCAGAGTTCTGGTCATAATATCCTCTTCGGATTCTTTAGGATATTTTCTCTGAAAGTATTCTTTCATATCTGTTAAAGGGGTAACACGAGACCTTTGCTGCTTAAGACTATTAGCCTTATCCACTGCAATACTTTGATCAATCTTTTGACCAATAATTTTAATATCCTCAGGTGTCATATTAGTCCACCATTTTGTAAAGAAATTTCTTTGAAGGATAGGGATATTATATTTATCTCTGCATACAGAGATTGTCCAACTCCATATCCAAGGGATTTGGAACTCAGCAAAGAAAAGAAATGGACATTGTCCAGTAATCAAATTCTTGGATATAATCTTCTTAACCAAAAGGCTATGATCACACCAGTCATTATATCTATTAGATATACTGTCTGGAAGAATTAAAAAAGAAGGGCCAAATTTTAGCCACCAGTTATAAAACCAATTGGGAATAGTCTTATTAACTATTTCAGGATTTATAGAAAAGAACCAAGAATGCTTGTTCTTAGGGTTTTGATAATAAAAAGCCAAAGAAAAGGCCTGGATATAATCCCAATAGTTGAAGTAAATATATTTACCTTCAGCTATTTTAATAGCTTTTTCTCCATTTGGATTCAAACCCCATTCTCTGGGTAACAAAATTTTGTTAATGTGACATTTAGAAAAGTTTATAAAACTTTGAGGATTATTATTCTAATAATGATGTGTAATAGTCACCGATTCGGTGGCTGTCAAGAGAATCTCAAGATTAGGCCTGGGTTTGCCATACAAACCAGGGTAACCCCTATCTTCAAGATATCTTGTTTTTAAAGACCAACCATCATTGTTGGTTATCTTAAGATCATCATCATCAATATACATGATGTCTTCATTAACAGGGTTTTCGAAATATTCGGAAACCTTCTCAACTGATGGGTCATTGACCGCTATATCCTTGTAAGAAGTTGTCTTACTGGAAGATGAAGAAGATTCTTCTTTCTTATCTTTAGAAGGAAATTTTCCTTTCTTAGAAATAGTAGTCCAATCCCCTATTAGAGGAACGTTATTTTGGGGTAACAATCTGTCATCCCCACCACGGCCACGGCCTCTGCCACAACCTCCACCTCTCCCCCTATAGGGGGTTGTCATTACCCTGCAAAAATTCACGGGTTAGATAATCGGCAAGAGAATTATTTTCTCCTTTAATATATTGAATATCGAATTCAAAGGCAGAAAATTGGGCTTGCCAACCTGCAAAAATTTGTTTTGCAACAAGATTTTTAACATCTTTCTCAATAATAGATTTAGCAGAACTACAATCTATTCTGAGAAGAAATTTTTGATTTAATAAATCACTCTGAAATTTAGAGATACATTTAATAATAGAAAGCATTTCTTTCTTAATGGTAGAATATTTGGCTTGAGTAGGGTTCCATTTACCCGAATTAAACCTAACCAATTCTTCTTTAGAATTGTTAGGATTAACCTGTTTTAATATACCTCCATAACCAATATTAGAGGCATCAGTTTCAACAATTTTGAAATATTTAGAATTTGCTAAAGATAAACAAGGAAGACATTTAACTTTAGCCTTAATTCTTTGAACAGCTTGAGTATGCTCAGCAGTCCAAGGATTAGGTTTGGTTTTTAGCCTATTATAAAGAATAGCAGTATCTTTTGCTAAATCTTTATAATAATCAGAAACATAGTTCAAACTTCCCAAAAATCTTTGAAGTTGAGTTTTATCAATAATAACATCAGGAAATTTAGAAGCAAATTCAATACTTCTATTGATAGGAATAATTGTTCCTTGATAAATCTCATGACCTAAGAATCTAACTTTGGTCTGAAAAAGTTTCATTTTTGGTTCGGAAATAACTAAACCATTTCTTTTGACCACATCTTTGAAGATTTTTAAATGATTAAAGTGTTGGTCAATATTATTAGAAAAGACCAGAAAATCATCGATATAGACAATAATGAAGTCAGAAAAAGAATTGAATATATCATTCATAATGTTCTGGAATTCTGATGGAGCGTTTTTTAACCCAAAGGGTAAAACGTTCCATTCAAAGTGTCCAAAAGGGACAGTAAAAGCAGTTTTGTATTTGTCTGCTTCCGCAACCTGAATTTGCCAATATCCAGATTTAAGATCAAATTTTGAAAAAATAATAGAATTATTAAGTCTATCAAGAAGATCTTTTTTATTTGGAATAGGATACCTGATCCATTTTAAAACCTGATTAAGAGGTTTGTAGTTGATAACTAATCTAGGAACTCCACGTTCCTTCTCAGCTGCTTTATTAACATAAAAAGCTGTACAACTCCAAGGAGATTTAGAATTTCTAATAAGTTTTTTGTCTAGAAGAGTTTGAATTTCTTTTTTACAAAGATCAAGATATTCTTGATTCATTTGGGCAGGCCTAGCCTTAGTAGGTATTTGATTTTCATTAAAATCATCAAGATAAGGAAGAGTAACAACATGCTTCTTCCTATCCCAAAAAGCATTAGGGACATCATTACAGATTTCAACTTGAAATTGTTTTTCTAAAAACTTAATTTGTCTTTTAATCTCTTCTTTATTAAGACAATTTTCAACATTTAAAATTTTAACTTCATCTTTAAGAAAACATAATTGTTTCTTTTTGTTTTTAAGTAATTCTTTAACTTCATTAATCACCCTAGTTTGGGGATCAGTGATAAAATCAAAAGATATTTTTTCATTATTAATATAGGCAGTAATACCTGTTTTGTCAATATTAATAATAGGCATAATATTATGCAAAAAAGGAGTCCCAAGTATAATTCTTTGAGTTAATCCTTTAATCAAAATAAAATGTGTAGGAAGACAAATATTTTGATTACAAATATAAGTATTAGTTAATTTATAATTAACTATAAGCTTATCTCCACCAGCTTGGGTGAGAGATTGAGTGGTTTTTTCAAAATATTTGGTAGGAATGATTCCTTCCTGAATACAATTGAGATCAGCTCCACTATCAACCAGGGCTACCTCATCTTGTAAAATAAAAGTTTTATTAATAAACAAAGTAATTTTTATAAACCACTTTTGAGAAGTTACTCTTTCAAGAGTAGCTAAATAATCTTCTTCATCAGAAGAAGAGGAAGAAGATATATTTTCCACAATATTTTTCCCTTTTTCTAAATGGGTAACTCTTTGAGATAACATATTATTATCTTTATTTATTTTAGCTATCTCAGCTTTTAAAGAGTTTATTTCTCTTTTAAGATCATTGATAGAAACTGGGGTTTCTTTCTTATTCGCCTTTTCGAGTCTAGATAAGACTTCACTCATTTTATAAGGTTCATCCAAAATTTTTGGACTATCTTTAGTAGAACTTCTTTTTATTAAGAATTCTATCATTTCTCTTTTCAGCTTATTATCTGAAATAGATTCTAAAGCCTTTAAGGCTTCATCATGGTCCTTAGTAAGAACATTTAATCCATTCATATCAACAATGGATTTCCAATAATCACATTGACAATCATTATTGTCATCAGAAGATATTTCTTCATTATTATCTGAAGATGACTCATTAACCATATCAAAATTTTCCTCAGAAGAATCATTCTCTTCGTCCGAGTTAATTAAGAGAACTTTCTCTAATTGAGAACGAAGATTATCATCTTCAATGTGTTTGAGGGCTTTTTTAGTCCAGCATTGATTGGCATAATGGCCAGTTTTACCACATTTATGGCAAGTAATATCAGACTTATTAGGCTTCTTCTTATTGTTATAAGCTTTCTCTTTCTCACGAAAGGGTTTTTTAAATTTCTTTCTCCTATAAGGTTTCTTATACCTATTATTACTCTTCTTAAGAGTTTTATCTCTCTTAGTTTTATCAGGAGAATTTTTCCCTACATCGAAAGCAAATTGATCACAAAACTCACCTAATTGGTGTTTTTCAGTTAGTCTTTGACTTTTTAACTGATTCTTTAATTTTATGTCATTACATAAATTTAATCCTTCATTAATACAAGTACTAATGATATGACCATAGGTCAATCTATTGTAATAAATATTTATACCATCATTCTGATATCTAAGAGTTTGTCTGACCTTCTCGGCAAAAAGATGGGGAAGACCATCCACAAATTTTGATTTCCAATGATCAGAATTAGAGTCTTTAAGCATAAAAACTCTAGATAAGAAAGTGTCCTTATACCATCTAAAATGGGTTAAAGAAGGACATCTAAGGTTTTGGAGAAGAGTATTAATTTTCTCCGCAAGAGGTCCTATAGACCCAACAAAATGGAGGAGAATGGACAAACACAAAGTATAAACCGCATCCTCATCTCCTATATTAGCACGATTATTATCGTCGTTGTCATCCATAGCTTTCTTATGATTAAGAATTTCATGACGCTCGTCACCACTAAGATAGTGATCCCACCAACCTTTAAGTTGGCCAATAAACCCAGCCGTTATAAACAAGGCAACAATATTGTCACTATTATTGTTTTGAATACAAATAGTGGCGTACATAACCATTCTATGAACAAGTTTAAAAATTTGGGAATCATTAAGACCATCTATATTCCATTCATAAATGGATCTCCCCGAATAACTGGTTTGAACAAAATCATCTTCCTCAATAAGTAAATCTTGAGGGGAAGGTCTTTTATAATAATATTTATTTAGACTTCTTTGAGAATTAATAGGATTAATCTCAGGTTCATCAACCTTATGACTTTGCTCTTTAAACATAGCCGTTAAATTATCAATATTGTTGATTTCATCCTCATCCGACGTTTCAGATTTATCAGACATTTTTGATATATCTATATTATTAAGATGCATTTTCTTAAGTTTTTCTTCTAAGATACTAATAAATTCACTAGTATCATTTTCCAACTTAAATCCTTTCATTTTTATAGGAGGTTGAATTAAAGGGCTTTCCCTTATTTTCTCTATAGGTTTAGATGTAGACGCTATAGAAGAAGCAACAGGTAAATCAAGTTTTTTAATAATAATTTTTTGTTGATCATTTATTTTTTCCAAAATGATTTTTTGTTGATTTTCTTGACTTTGTTGTTTGTCAAGTTTTTCTAAAATAATTTTTTGTTGACTCACTTGATTTTCAAGAAGAGTTTTAATATAAGCAAGATCTTTTTCAAGAGATATATATTGATCTCCAAGACTAGTTAAAAAGGCATTAGTATAATTTTGAGCCTTTATAATATCATTCAATTCTTGAAGAGTACTTGTTATTTTAACAAAAGTATTGTACGCATTAGCAACAATATTTTTTCCTAAAACAATTTCTTGCTCAGGAGGAAAAGGAGATTGTATGGTATTACCATTAGCAGCTTTCATCCAAGACTTGGTTTTTAAAACTAAAATTTTCTGTTTAGTTTTTTTGATTAAATAACTATAAAACCAAGTGACAAAAGAGATAAAATCCTTTTTTCTATCAAGTTTTTTATAAAACTTTTCTTTGAACAAATCTTGTTGTTCTTTATCGAATTTTTTAAAATACCAAGATCTAAATTTTTTATATCTAGGTAATTTAAATTCATCATTGATGAATCTTCTGAAATCACTTCCTGGACTACAATCCATGAAAACTCATTTCAGATTGTGTAGGAGATTTTCTACTATAAATTCCTTGAGGAATATTATTATCACTGATAACAATATGTTCAACAGTGTCAGTATCAAAATATTCTTTGATTTGCGAAGTAGACATTCTACTAGAAAAATTTGAAGCTTCATTAGCCGTTTGATATCTAGAAGAGGTAGAGGATAGGCTTCTAGGAATTCTAAAGGATCTACTAGAAGCAAATCTAACTTCTACGTCACCTTCAATATTCTGAATAATTTGATCAATATTATTATTGATAATTGGCTCAGGATTAGTTTCTTGAGGAAGATTCCAACTTTCAGGATTAAGTGTGTTAATAACTTTATAAAAGATTCTATAACACACAGCTATAACTTCACTTCCGGTTTTAAAATTATAACCGTGAGTATGAACTTTAAGTTCCATAGCATCATAAAGATTTTCATCTGTCATAGACAAAGTTAAATTAGGTTTAACATCAAACCATATAGGTCCATGACAAAGACTGGTTTCTATAACTCCAGCTATATATATATATATAACATCCATCATCGGTATTTTACGATTGATCTTTTTTTTCCTCTCTCCTCCCTCCCTCCCTCAGCGCCTCGATCCACGGCAATGTCACGGCGGCTGCGATTTTCATTTGGACGGAAAGACAGAATCAGTGATCTGCCGGACACACTTCTTCATCAAATTCTGTCATATCTTCCGACGAATGACGCGGCGGCCACAACCATCCTCTCAAAGAGGTGGAAACCAGTCTTCCTCTCGCAGCTCATCCTCCGATTCGATGACCACTCCTTTCCAGACCATTTCGCCTTTCGTAAATTCTTCTACTCTACTCCTTCATGAAGATGCGGGATAAGAGTCTACCCATCCTTTCGTTCCACCTTAACTGTTGCTATAGCTTCATCTACAACAACGATTTCTACAATGAGTTGAAAACCTAAGCATCAATCTCCGCCATTTCTTTCATTCTAACTACCAAAACAGTGACAGTCCTCAAATTGAAGAGGGTAACATTGAACCAAGTTCCTTTGGTTGATCTTCCCTCACTAAAAAAAATCTGTCATTTTCACATGTCCTGACTACTTCATGAAACTTCTATCTGGTTGTCCCATTCTAGAGGAGTTGGAAGCAAAGATTCATTCATTACAACATTCAGTAAGGTGATTCGTAGAGATAGAGAGGTTCTAAAGTGCCATTACTCCCAAACCACACTGCCTTCTTTCATTCTAACTTCCAAAACCCTGACCCTTCTCAAATTGAATTGGGTAACATTGAACCAAGTTCCTTTCGTTGATCTTCCCTCGCTAAAAGTCCCTCACTTAGAATATGTCAATTTCACATATCATGGGTACGTACATCATGAAACTTCTATCTGGTTGTCCCGTTCTAGAGGAGTTGGAAGCAAAGGATGTAATCGTTAAGGTGATTCATACAGGTAGAGAGGTTCTAAACCTATCCAACTTGCTCAGAGCTAACATTTCCAAAGGTTCTATTGAGTTTGATTGGCTTTATAACGTGAATCATCTCTGCATACAAGAGGTATGTATGTATCTCAATGTTCTATATGGCTCCAATATTATTTATGTCTTTGTTTGTAACTCATGCAGACTGCTCCCACTTATTTACACCCCACCTCGAGCTTATATTCAACTTTATGCCCCAACTCGCCTCTTTCAAGTGGAACTGGCTAATGAAACTGCTTCCAAATTTCCCCAAACTTCAAACTCTTATCATTCGTGAGGTATTGCCCCTTCTTCTTTTCACACTTCTCCTTCTAAATATTTTCAAACAAATCAAATGTGTATTATTGTCACAGGCTGATACGGTAACCAAGAGCGGGCACAAAGATTGGGAGGACCCAACAATTGTTCCAGAATGCCTTTTATCTCATCTTACAACATGCTCGCTTCAAAATTATAGCCGCATCAATTGTGAGCTTCAATTTGCTAACTATATCATCCGGAATTCAAGAGTACTAAGCACCATGATAATTCAGAGTGCAGAATCCGTAGAGCCAAATGCAAAGCACCAAATGTTCATGGAGTTGTCATCTTTGTGCCCAAGGGTTTCAGCCACCACATGTCAACTTTTATTTATTTGAACGATAATGCGTGTGCAATAGCTGCAGCCTTAAGCTTGTCACCACTAAATCTGAGACCCTACTTTATTCATTCTCGATCTTGAGATTGTTTGTTTTTGTACAATAACTTATCCTTTAATTTTTATGATATATGCAAAATCATGTTATGATTTGTTGGCAATGAAGTGTGGTTGTGGGTGTGTATAGGATATGTTGAAAGTTGCATATATAAGATTACTGGTAGATTGCGTAAGTAGAAAGATGTAAATTTGTCTGGAAGGAATGCTTTTGTATTTCTGTAGATATTAAAGTTATTTTCCTCTTTACAAGACAGCCATTTGTATTGCGTAAAGTTATTTCTGTAGACATATACAACCGACGCTATTGCTGTACATACCAGCTCGCCTCCCAGGGAACATCACATATCTGTAATCTGTCTCAAAATCCCAACCAAAGAAGAAGATAAGATTAGGTGCTACACCAAGGTTGTCTCCTAGGAGCAGTCTAAGTAACTTGTTGAAAGAGGCTCCAGGAGGTTTTTCATGGGATCCAAAAAATGCTGTTGAAGAAACTGCTCCAAAAGATGTTTACAGGAAAAGAAAAAGTTGCAGACCGTCTCCCTCTGATAGAGTTGCTTGGGAAACAATGACTGGAATTCAAGAGGACCGTATTTCACATTTTTCAGCAGATGGGAAGAACAACTCCCTTCTGTTTCAATTGTCGTGGAATGGATGCTTACAGCCGCTAAAAGACGAAAGCATCCGATTCATCTCACAGATATAAAATTTTCCCTCGACACTACTCTATTCAAGGTATAGTGATAAGTTGGTCTTCATATTTAATTCTAACTAGAAACTCGGAAGCCTATATTTAATAATATGCTGGATATCATATTCAGAATTTACTGTTGTTGCATTGGCACTTTGTGGCTTAGAAGAATATATATGAATTATGTACTGTTTTTGTTATTCTCATTGTATCGGCTTAATGCTTGGTTGTGCCCTTTGTAGGCATTGCTTGCTTTGTGTTCTGATGAATCAGTCCCCTCTAAGGTTGCCCTTGATTTATCCATTAATCAAATTAAGATTGCCTTGGGTTCTCAACAGAGGCCTGATAATGCATCTATGGAAACAATTGGCCAATTAGGCGAGCATATCATGCCGCAGAAAAATTTGTCCAGGTATATAATGGGAATCAAGTAACTTATTGATTACCATATATGTCACTGGTTAATAATGATATGACTTAAGCAATATGTTTGTTTGTTTACTTGCGCAGGAAAGTCGACAACATCACTAACAAAGTACAAATTCACTTGATATGAAACGTCTTAGAAGGTACTTCTGTCAAATTAAAACACTTATAATACAACACTTCATATTATATATGGTTTTCAAGTCATATAATGATTCATGACATGGTTTCAGGAAGGTTTTGAATCGCAAGTCAGCCAGGAGATCAAGGCGGAGAAAACAAGCGCATTTGTCTGAACTTGAGTCTCAGGTAACTAATCAATGTTTTGGAAGTCATTAATTTAGTTTCTGAAATTGTAGGTTAGACAATTTGATATCTAAATTTCTCATGCAGGATTTTTAATTTCCGATATTATTTTAAAAGTTATTACCGAGTGCAAATTTGAGCAAATTCTAGGAAGCCTACTATTTCAGTGACTAAATTAGTCATTTCTTTTGTTGATTAAATTTGTTTGTTTTTTAAATTGAAGCATAATCTTTTGAGATGTATAACAGCTAAACATCATAAGTCGTGATCACTTTCTTCCCATTTGAATTTTGATTTCTTAGGTTGAAAAACTGAAACTGGAAAATGCAACCCTATACAAACAGTTTACGGATACTAGTCAACAATTTCATGAGGCTGATACAAATAACCAAGTGCTAAAATCGGATGTAGAAGCTTTGAGAGCTAAGGTATACGGAGAGCTAGGGTATACGGAGAGCTTATGTTATAGTTATGTTAGGTGAAGTTAGCTGAGGATATAGTCACTAGAAGGTCTTTCACCACATCGCTAAACAATCAGCTTCTTCATAATCAATGTCAAATGAGCACACCACCACAACTCAACACGACTGTTAGTATTCGCTGTATGCCACATGTTTCACCAACCATCAATGTCCAGCAGGGAAATAGTGCCTCGTACGGTGGTGTTGCGGTTGGCGAACACAATTCAAATCTTGTTGGGTTTGGAGTCCTGAGCAATGCTGAGTTGTGTAACTATTTGGCCTTGAGGGTTTCAGTTGATCACTAGATCAAATTTTATATTATGTCATGTCTTGCTTATTTCATTAGTATATTAAGTTATTGTGTTACTTTGGTTTCTCTTTAATTATTATGCCCGTCAATATAGTGTGTTCTCATGTTGTATTTCATTTTGTATATTTCTGATAGTAATTTATTGTGAGAAAAAATAACCTCTCACTTTGTCATATCATTCAAAACAACGCCATATTGAAAGACTATATGTGGCAGTGTGGCTAATATTTTAAAATTAGAGTTGATAACAATACCATGATGAAAGCTACTCTGTAATATTTTGTTATTCATCTATGTTTTAATTACAACTATTATTATTATTATTATTATTATTATTATTATTATTATTAATTAATATTGTTTTAGGTCCAGTTGCACCCACTCAGTGAATTCACGTGCCAAACATCTGGTAGGAATCATCAGGCAAAGTTTCACCAAATTTGCTCAGATCTTTTCCTTGTTAAATAACCTCGTTATCTTATTGTTTTATATTTTCGTTTATATGATGCTAAATTTCCAAAACAAAGCTATGATGCTATACACAGACAGCATATACAATATACATGTCAAATAAAATCAATGTAATTTCTTAAATAAAAGAAAATGATTTAATTGATACGCACCGACAGTTAGAGATACACACGAGAACGATGTGTATAGATAGCCTTTGGTTGCAAATTGCAATATGATAATCTTACGGATAACGTACTTAAATTTTCTGCACATTTACAGGCTTCCAGGTCAGTGAATAAATATTCATATGTTACTGCTTTTTGTACCAAACCAATCAAGAAATGCTGGAACAAACTATGACCAGCAAACTCAATTATGTTAGGTGTTATATAGTAAAACAGAACTAAATAAAATATGTGAATTATAGAAGGTGAAAATCATGCATGACACAACCAAGTGATTGGGCTTACGCGATTAATAAATTTCAATTAAGATCAAATTGATTGGGGTCCTCAATTCGATTCTTAACTGAAATAACTATTGATCATATTTTACTTATCTCCCAACCACTCTATAATACTAGGACTTTTTCCTTGGGACTGGACTGTTGAAACCAAAAAAGTCATGCATGACATGTATACTAATTAAGAGCACGAATCATCATTTCGTCGAGCATGAGCATGTTCTGTGGATGATATTGATCAAGGTGATCATGATGAGCATGTTCTCTTCGACTACGAATTTGGAACATGCTTCTGTTATACCCATTTGAACCTTGATAGACCGACCAAAAACAGTATGATGAAACTCTTGAATACTACTTCGAGTTAAAAAAAAAAAAAAAACTCTTGAATAATACTTTGGTATTTGACAAAAATAAGATTGGAAGTAAACAAGTGAGTGCTAGGAAGCACACTGGAAGATTTTGTTTCGATGCTCAAACTTGTGTGACACTTCTCTTATAGTTGGATCGTCTGTATTATGCCCTTGTTTCAATTAATAATGTTAAGAGAAATGTTATAAAATGCTATTATCAAAATCTATGTCAAACTCCTTTGAACACACACTCCTACACAATGCCACATCACCCCTCTTTTGTTGGTGTATACTGATTATCGTTTCTCCAAGTTAGAAGGATTGCTATTATTTTTTATTCTAATTAATATTTACTCAACCGCTTGCCCGTATGTATGACGTACCTAACAGTAACAGTGTCCACAAAAATAACCTCTTTCGCCAACTCTACCGCCATTGTCTATGTTGTGAGATCCTTTGGCCATTAGACCATCTCTAATGGAAGGGTCTTAAACCATTTAAGACCTAGTATCTATTAGGAATTTTCATTGGAGAGAAACTTTTTCAAGCTCTTATAAGACATGGGTCTCACTTAAGACCCTTAATCTTAAGTGGGACCCACATTCTTTTAATATTAAAAAATTGAAAAGTAATGATATAAAGTTATGAATAGTTGATTAGTGAGTCTCATTTAAGAAATTTGTGTGAGATGCTGGATTGGAGAGAAGAAGTGTTTAAAAAATTGATGTCTCCATTGTGGATGTTTTTACATCTATTGTGAGACGCTCTTTCTTCCCATAATTTGTTTCCACCTCATGACAAATATCTTTGTCATCTCTGCTGTTGTGTTTCTCTCTCAAACTAAGGTGGATTCAATATCTATTGTGAAAATAGATGCAAAAATTATACTTTATATGTGTTAAGATCACACAATATTTATTGCTCTTTTAGTCCCTTAATTATTTTTTTAGTATCGTTTTGGTCTCATAAGTAATAAAAAGTCTGTTTCAGTCCTTTACTTTCATCTCCGTTACACATTTTGGTCCTTTTCGTAATGGATTAACCCCAAATATCTCAGGTGAATCAATATTATGAGTGGTCCACCGTAAACTTTATTAATTTTTAAATCTTAATCGTTTGATTTATTTTTCAAAAAATAAACCATTAGATCTTTGAGATATATTGTATCTAATAGTGCACTGTCATGATTTAATTTTTTTTCCTTTCTTCATCTTCTTCATTCACCTTCATAAACATACAACCTAGAAGAAGAAAAAACCAGAAAAAATTGTAAAAATAAACACTCTTTCTCTCTCATCGTATAAACCCAGAAGAAAAAAACACAAAACAACAACAACACCACCATCGTCACCAACAACTTTCATATCTCATCACTACACCACTACCCTCGCCGAGAATCATCAAGCACTCTAAGAGAATTTTTAGATCGAAAATTATAGGGAAATCTAAAATCGAAAAAAAGGGTTCTGGGCAAAACTCTTTCAATTGAAACGTTGATTGCTTTCGTTTGCTTCAAAAGGGTGATTCTTGATGGGACTATTCAGTTTGCTTCAAAAAAATTTAGGAAATTAAAATCACAACGAAATTGAAATAGAAACAGAGAATATTGAAAATTGATGGAGGAGAGAGAATTGGAACATAAAATTGGAGAGTGAGGAAAGAGGAAGAAGATAAGGTTGATGTTTTTGGGTTAGACATTTTGATTGTTAAAGATAATGATGGAAAAATTATGATGATTGTGATTTGGGGGTTAGGAGATTTCGATTAATTTGGTTATTGGAATTTGAAAATTTGTGTTGTTTGGTAGATGAAAGTGATGTTTTATGAGTGAAAAAAATTGTCATTGATTGAGTTCTGCTATTGATTATGTTTATGGATTTGATGAAGATGATTACGAAAAAGAAGAATTTTTTTTCTGGATTTGTTTGATGTTGATGATGAAGATCAAAAAAAGATATGGGAAGAAGAAGGAAGAAGATGAATAAAAGTTTGAGCTAATACGAAAATGACACGTGTATTGGGTTAATAGTTTTTTATTAAAACTGACGGAAGAGACCAAAATATGTAACAAAGAAGAAATTAAAAGACTGAAACAGACTTTTTATTACTTATGGGACCAAAGCGATACTAAAAAAATAATTAAAGGACTAAAAGAGTAATTTATCCTATAATTTATAGTGTAAGTTTTAATGACATATTCAAACAAACTTCACTATCATTATCTCTTTTTTATTTCATAATACTCCCTCCGTCCCAAAATATAAGCAAAAATTGGTCAACAAAAGTTAATGTATTTGGTTCAAAATTTGTACCAAATACATCAACTTATGTTGACTCATTTTTGCTTATATTTTGGGACGGAGTAGTACATACAAGTATTAATTTTTAATTATTTTTTAAAAAATAGTATGGGTCAAGGCCCACATACTGTGGGGCCGTCCCCGTTTATAACCTACTACTCCGTCCCAAAATATAAGCAAAAATGAGTCAACAGAAGTTGATGTATTTGGTACAAATTTTGAACCAAATACATTAACTTTTGTTGACCAATTTTTGCTTATATTTTGAGACGGAGGGAGTACTTCAATAAACTATCTAAAATAGTTCAAAGAAACACGTGTCATCAGCTTTTTTGTTTGTAAAAATAACCTATAGATAGGCACTTATAAGATAAGAACTTATCATTAGCCAATGCTTAGATACTCCTTCTCTAATATAGGATTATCGTGAGAATTTTCTTGTCATTTTTATAGGAATTTTTCAGATTTTCTCATTTTATTGTCATTTTCAAAAGCTTTAAGGCCTCGAGAAAAAACAAACTTTAATATTTACAAAAACAAGCAAATTTAATCAAAAGAATATTTTTTAAATAAAATATACTCCATCTTAAATCAAAACAATGACGAGCAAATCGCTTCCATCTTTTCTCAAGTTCATATAATAATAGTGTATTTTTTTGTTACATATTATAATAGTGTTTTATCTTATTTTTGCTAAAATGATAAATAATTTATTAATTGTAATATATGTACAAAATCAATAAAAAAAATTAAATGATTACAAAAAAATTGTAAAATCTAGTTTTTATATTATTTTTTCTTACATAAATCATATAAGTTGGGTCGGCCAGTAAAAAAGAAACACTTTTTAAGTTTTTACTTAAAAGTTGCACCAATTGAATATTTTTCCTTTATTTCCCGATGCTATGTTAGTTAATTATAAAAAGAAAAACGTTTTCCTTAGTTTATTTTTCCGTTTATCTTTGGTTTTTTTTTCTTTTTTTGGTTTTCGCTTTTGTTTTGAGGGTCAGATGTAGCCCCCCTCTTTTGTACAGATTTTTCTATTTCTTAATAATTTTATTTTATAGGTTCGACGGCATAGGATGAGACTCGTGTGGGGGTGCCAACTTAGTTGGGATGTCTACGCGTTTCTTTGATGTCCGTCCCCCTTGATTCAGCAAAACAAAATTATAAAAAGAAAAAGCGTAATAAAAACAAAAACAAAAACACATCGATAAAATTCAGAAATAGAACAAAAAAACACATACAACACAGATATTTTTGCTTTGGCTTTAGATTTAACTAACAAAAAAATCCAACAGAAATGTGAAATCTTATCGGCCACACGTGCTTATAACCGGATCCATCTTATTTCCACAACAAATTGATAGCTTTAATGAGAATACTATGTTCATGTTTTTGAGTTTGAGTAGTAACATTAAAACATGGCACTTATATTTTCACAAGCCTTATTTAACCCGACACAATCACAAAAAATGATGCAAAATAAATAACAACAACAACATCCATAATATGGATCTCATTTTCATATCAGCCATCTTTAGTGTAAAGGGATAGATATAATAACAAAGTATAAAACAAGAAACAAATGAGTTTTGTGGTTTGGAAAAATAAAATTTGAGGTTCAAAAGGAAGAATGATGATTAGTACTGCAGAATACACAATAAAAATGCAACACTTAACACAAGTTTAAACCACAATAGCAGTAACAACAATATCAAGTTTCTAGACACATACTCTTTAACTACCACAAAAGGATAACAAACAGGAAAATGGAAAATAGAGAATGAAATAACAGGAAACTAGACACATCGATCCAAAGCCTAGACAACTAGAGCAATATCAGTAACAACATTATCATCATTTCTGCCCCTTTTAACAAAAACTGTGAACTGAATCCTAAAGCTCATCATGATCATATTCAGAATTGTTCAGTATTTTGAGACACATTGGCTATGTTGTCGACGTTACCTTCGAAAAGAAGGTTCAGATCAGCATCTAGTATTGGCTCAAATCCAAAGTGGTTCCACATAGCCAGCTTTGTGGGTACCGAAGGCAATATAAGACGGTGTATTCCTAATCCTTTTACACGAACATCAAGTAACTGCATCAAACTTTTACACAGACCTTGCGATCTAAAGGATTTCAGGGTAGCAACAACGGGGATTTCCATGAACCCTTTTGTGGCATGTGCCCTCAAAACAGCAACAGAGGCACATTTTCCTTCTTTGTGTATGATACAGTTGTAAAACCCTCCATATTCTCCTTTGGTGTTGTAAACCATCGCTCTCAGTATGCTTTTAAGTCCCAAACCAAAGCCATAGCGTAACGTTTTCAAAGCTTTCTTGAACAGTTTAGGATCGTGTTCTTGATCGGACTTAGACTTACTTAATAAGAGACCATGATGACGACTGATCATCAATGATAGTATTCTGACAAAGCTGATCTTGTAGAGCATAAAAGCACTCCTTACAGGCATCGCTGCAGAAGCTTTGATGCAGTCCAATAATCTCAGAATTTATACCTGCAATGTTACACAGGCCACACCTTAAATTTCCCTCATCAAGAGTTTTCTTGAAAACCAAGGGTTCCACATCTTGCGCCTCCCTCAACTCATAGGTACAAGCATCAAGAAGATTATCAAACCTCTGGTTTTCATCGTCCGGTGGAACAAAGCACAACTTTTTCCATCTTTGTCATTTTTATCACGTTGAACTTCCCATTCCTTAAAGACAAGATGCTTGGTAGCCCGCACACATCGATTTTTTTTTTTTTTTTTATAATATTTACCTCTACGATAGCGACGGTTAGCAACACGGGTCCATTCAAGAATTGCCCTAGGATCTTTCTTGCCCTCAATCCTTGTTGGAACATTGGTGTGAAGTTGGAAGGAAATTGAAAGATTAAACACCAAGTATAAGACTTTGAGCTAGTGTGATGTGAATTGAAAAAATAGAGAGTGGGGGTCCCACATAAAATAGAACACACACATTAGTAGTGTTTAAATTGTGGTATTTAATTTTAAATACTTGATAACGATAAAAATAATAGTAATTATTATTTTTATTCATGAATATCACTTCCCATAATTTTAGTTTATGTTGGTTGTGATAAGGTTTGAGAATTCAACTGAACTTCCTATTTTTTCCTTCATTCATATCCAATGAGTTTGTTTCCTCCACCTTTGTGGATTTGTTTCTTTTTTATCTTATCCACAAGCATTGTTGAACTGATTAGTGGTTAAATTTCTTTTTGATCTTATCCATTAGAGTAACTGCTGCCGCAATTTTAGCTAAAACAGTTACAAAATCTCTATATAAATAGAGGACTCCACTCAGTTCAAAAAATACACCAAAGAGTTCTATTGAGTTGTCGAGAACTCTTTCTCTCTTCTCCCTCCAGCTTGTGTTAACGAGCTATTCTTCTCCTTATCTCCTTTTTCTGTCCCTTCAGATATAAGAGTGTTCTTAAGACCTTAGTCCCTATTCGGTATAATGTTCATTCGAAATTAAGAAAGGTCTTAAGAACATAGTCCCTTCGATAATATATGTCCCTTCGGAATAAAGAGTACTTTTAAGATCATAGTCCCTTTTGAAATAATAATGTCCCGTCGGAATTAAGAATGATCTTAACGGTATATATAAATATTCTTTCTATATTTTTCTATTTTTGGAGAAGTTAAAAAGTTAGAACGGTGGTATCACCGTATTTGAGTGGTCTTAGTACCATATTGATATTTTGGAGAGCTCAAAGGTTAGAATGGTGATAACACCATATTTGAGTGGTCTTAGCACCATAATAGAGTGGTCACAGTACCATATTAGAAAGTGGTTTCAGTATTAAAGAGTGGTCTTAGTACAATATTGGAGGTGTAAATCTCGAACGGTTTTCTACAGTGCAGTAGTTAACCGCACAGTTGTAGCTGGGCTTGTTTTATCCTGGAGGCGGCGTGGTTGATAGTCTGTCTTGCACAATTTTGGGCAGTGCCACGAAACGTCTTAAAGAGAGCGACCTGGTCGTGACTCAACCTAGTAACAACTTCGGTAGATATTCTATTTCAAAATAGAATTTGGAAATCCAAATACAACAGTTTGGAAATCCAAAAACAACAATTTTAAGACGTTTCGATCTGCCATGTCTACCGAAGAAATTACTAACTCGAGTTTTATTGTCCCTAAATACAAGAAGGATAAAAAGGCTATAGAAATACATTTATATACTGAACACTATGAAGTGTTTGTTGTTATAACAAAAACACTAAGAAATTCACATATGCAACTTTGAATATGTTTGAAATTTATTTTCAAAAATCAGAACCGCACTGTGAATATGTAACTCTAACTGCCAACAGAATAGGAACCCCAAAATGGTCATAAATAAAAATCAGCAGCCACCATCAAGAAATGACACTGGTTCACAATTTAGTTTTAATACAATTGTGAGAAACCATGTCATATGTCCCGCAAGTAAATTGTTGCCCGCTGCCTAACCTAA
This sequence comes from Medicago ruthenica, assembly GCA_018208015.1. Taxonomy (NCBI): domain Eukaryota; kingdom Viridiplantae; phylum Streptophyta; class Magnoliopsida; order Fabales; family Fabaceae; genus Medicago; species Medicago ruthenica. The sequence goes on along the minus strand of WNNG01000330.1, from coordinate 103,370 downwards.
CTAAAAAGAAATTCACTGATATGACTAGTTAAATCAATCTAGTTGGTGAATTAAGTGAATGGTGGATAAACATTAGCGCCTCGCGCCATGTTTGCTATGGTTATGCTATGTTCAAAAACATATGCTACAGCTGTAAATAACAAAGTGTTGTTAGTATATTATAACAACATTAAATTCGTTGGCATTGGAGATGTAAAGTTGCAAATCACTTCCGAAAAGAAAATTATTCTCTAGGACGTGATGCATGCTCCAAAATAAGAAAGAATCTGAATTTCAGATTTCTATTGAATAAGACTGAGTTGACTCGGACTTAAAGAGAGACTTGTGCTCCATGCATTCTTGTGGGGAAAGACCGCACCTTTGATGATATGCTCAAGATTAAATTCTCCCTCTATTTTATAAGTTGTGTGATTTTAATATTTGACATGTCAAAATTTATCATATGAACAAGCATTTAATTTTAAACTTGAGTAACTTGGACTTAATTCCAAAGTTATATGACTAGAAAATTTTATTTTTTGCAGTCAAGATGAATGAACTAAAAGTTCATATAAATCAGTGTTTAGAGAATTTGAACCTCTAAACTTAATAAATTATGATATGTGCGAACTTGATGACACATAAACTAGAAATGATAAAAATATATTTTATCATATGACTGTAAATATTGAAAAATAAAATTGATACGCTTGATACGTTCAATTTTTATAACAAAAATTGAAATTTATGTTGAATAGAGTACCCAAGTCTAAGAACAAAATTTCTATTAAGAAGTTTTGAAGAAAAGACAACCCAACTTGTCTTATTTTTTGAACTTGAGATTGTCTGGATTATATTTGGATTCTGGACCCCAAGAAAGTTGAACTCACTAGTAGAGCCTATGAATGTGTATTCATTAGGTATGTTATAAATAACGAAACATGTAAGTTTTAAAACCTAAATGCTAAAGTGAGCATAGAATTAAACGATACTGATTTCTATGAATACCCCTTTAAATAAAGAATAGTGGGGGCACTAGTGGGGGCGCTAATGAAAGCACGCCATTAGTGGGGGCAAAGTAATTTCCCCTTTTAAATTGAGAGCTAGTGGGGGCACTGCATCTGATTACATTCCAGTAATCAGAAACAGTTATGAAAACATCGTACCAGATGTTATAGAACCTCAAAGAGGTAAGAAAGCTATAATTGCTAAAGAGTATAAACATAATTATATGGTTTATATATTGGAAGAGGATCCATCTGGCCTTCAAGAAGCTTTGTCTTCATTGGATGCTAACTTTTGAAAAGAAAAAAAACAGTAAACGATGAAATGGATTCTCTAGAGTCTAACGAAACACGACTCTTAGTTGACTTGCCTCCTAATTGCAAACCAGTTGGTTGTATTTGAATTTTGGAAATGGAAAACTAAAACCTGATGGTTCAGTTGCTAAATACAAGGCTCACCTTGTAGAAAAAGGTTTTTGGCAAAGAAAAAAATATAGATTTCTTCGACACTCATTCACCAGTCACTTGAATCATATTCATGAGAGATACTAGTCCCTTTAGCCGATGTACATAACTCATAGTACTCCAAATGAATGTGAAAGCTGCCTCTGTAAATGGTGAATTAGAAGAAGAAATTTATATAGAACAACCCGAAGGTTTTTGTGATTCATGGACAAGAAAACAAGGTCAGCAAGTTAGAAAAATCTTTGCATGGTCTAAAAATAACCTCCTAAGAAATGGCATGGAAAATTTGACAACCTAAAGATATCGAATGAGTATAAAGTGAATGAAAGTGACAAATGTATTCACTACAAATATGGAAATAACATTTGCACAATCATATGCCTCTATGTAGATGACTTGCTCATATTTGGTTCAAAGATTCATGCTATAATTTATGTGAAATCATTGTTTATCAACAAACATTGATAAGAAAGACCTAGACAAAGTTGAAGTAATTCTTGGTGTTAAGATTACTAGATCAAAAAGGATAATTTTTTAATTAATCTCACAATGTTGAGATGATCTTAAGAAATGTAATTATTTGACTGTAAACTTGCAAGCACACCTTATGGTCCAAGTGTAAAACTCTTCAAGAACACTTGAGGTGGTGTTAGACAAATAGAATATGCGAGCATCATTGGCAATCCTTAGATATGTCATTGAATGTATTAGACCCGACATTGCCTATGACGTGGAACTCTTGTGCAAGTTTACTAGTAGACCAAGTGAGAAGCATTAACATGCTATTGAAAGAGTCATAAGGTGTCTTAAGAAGACTATGACTCTAGGATTACATTATGAGGAGTATCCTGTTGTAGAATGGTACAAGATACAAAATAGAACATCCTTCAGATGAGTCTTAAGCGACCAGTGGCTACACATTGAGCATCACTGGAGGATTTATTTGTTGAAACATATGATATTGACTCAATCCACATTGGAATGATCTGAGATGAGAACACTAGAGAAAACTAGTGAAGAAGCAAGTTGAGAAAATGCTTGCTAGTTGAGATCCCCTAGTGGGTAAAACCGTTGCCAGGAGTGTTAATTCATTGTGATAGTACTGCAGCTATTACAAAATTGAGAATCGTTACTACAATAGTAAGAGACGATAATTAAGGCACGAACACATAACAAATTAGAGAGCTAGCTACTCTCAAAAGGAACGGTTAAAATAGATCATGTACGTACTGATAAAGAATTAGTCAATCCTTTGACGAAAGGAATTACTAGAAAGAAAGTCATAAACACATCCAATAGGATGGGACTAATGCCTAAAGATCACAAGTGATGGTAACCCGACCTAAATGACTGGAGATCCCAAGAAATAGGTTCAATGGGTAATAACAAGTCATGAGTGAAAGAACATGCTATGAGAAAATTAAGAAAGCATGAATCCTGCAGCGACAGAAGGATGAGATAATAGAAACTCTTAATGAGATCTATACTCTATGTTGAGTGGAGTACATAGCTACAGGAGTACTCTTGATAGACTCACCTATACGAATGTGGAACTAAGGCCGGTTCCTATGGGATTTTGAGGCAGAATACCTAGAGCGTTCGTTAAAACTAGGATAAACGTCCACGGCCATAAACGCACGGGCTTTTAGAATACACCTTAGGAAAAGGTTTGTGTGCGGACTCTATGTCTGAGATAGAGTTCAATGCTGTAAGCAACTCTTGTTGAATCAGAATAGTATTCGCTATGCAAAGGTTCAAGTTGTAGGCGACACCTTTGTTTATTAGCAACCTTATAGAAACGTTTTGACGTTATTATTGAAACCATTTTTTAAATTCAAGTGGGGGATTGTTGGAACATTGGTGTGAAGTTGGAAGGAAATTGAAAGATTAAACACCAAGTAATAAGACTTTGAGCTAGTGTGATGTGAATTGAAAAAATAGAGAGTGGGGTCCCACATAAAATAGAACACACACATTAGTAGTGTTTAAATTGTGGTATTTAATTTTAAATACTTGATAACGATAAAAATAATAGTAATTATTATTTTTATTCATGAATATCACTTCCCATAATTTTAGTTTATGTTGGTTGTGATAAGGTTTGAGAATTCAACTGAACTTCCTATTTTTTCCTTCATTCATATCCAATGAGTTTGTTTCCTCCACCTTTGTGGATTTGTTTCTTTTTTATCTTATCCACAAGCATTGTTGAACTGATTAGTGGTTAAGTTTCTTTTTGATCTTATCCATTAGAGTAACTGCTGCCGCAATTTTAGCTAAAACAGTTACAAAATCTCTATATAAATAGAGGACTCCACTCAGTTCAAAAAATACACCAAAGAGTTCTATTGAGTTGTCGAGAACTCTTTCTCTCTTCTCCCTCCAGCTTGTGTTAACGAGCTATTCTTCTCCTTATCTCCTTTTTTGTCCCTTCGGATATAAGAGTGTTCTTAAGACCTTAGTCCCTATTCGGTATAATGTCCATTCGGAATTAAGAAAGGTCTTAAGAACATAGTCCCTTCGATAATATATGTCCCTTCGGAATAAAGAGTACTTTTAAGATCATAGTCCCTTTTGAAATAATAATGTCCCGTCGGAATTAAGAATGATCTTAACGGTATATATAAATATTCTTTCTATATTTTTCTATTTTTGGAGAAGTTAAAAAGTTAGAACGGTGGTATCACCGTATTTGAGTGGTCTTAGTACCATATTGATATTTTGGAGAGCTCAAAGGTTAGAATAGTGATAACACCATATTTGAGTGGTCTTAGCACCATAATAGAGTGGTCACAGTACCATATTAGAAAGTGGTTTCAGTATTAAAGAGTGGTCTTAGTACCATATTGGAGGTGTAAATCTCGAACGGTTTTCTACAGTGCAGTAGTTAACCGCACAGTTGTAGCTGGGCTTGTTTTATCCTGGAGGCGGCGTGGTTGATAGTCTGCCTTGCACAATGTTGGGCAGTGCCACGAAACGTCTTAAAGAGAGCGACCTGGTCGTGACTCAACCTAGTAACAACTTCGGTAGATATTCTATTTCAAAATAGAATTTGGAAATCCAAATACAACAGTTTGGAAATCCAAAAACAACAATCCTAAGGGGAATATGGGAAGAAGATGCAGGGGAGTTGATACTAGAATGACGAGGTTGATTATTTAGGAGGTGTGAGGATTTTCGCTCCATGATTTGTGTTCACAAACATCAACGGATTTTTTTTTTTGAATTTCAAAAGAAGATGGATAATACTTAGAACAAGCGTGAATGAAAAAGTTGTTTGTGAGCGCAATGTGAATCATATAAAGAATTTCCCAATTAAGGTTTTATAGTGTTGGGGGTGTTGGGCTTGTATTTGAATTCTCTTTCTTAATTTAAATCGATTAGAAATTCATCTCACTTTCAAGATTCAAGATTCGCTCCTTAACACTCTAGAAATAGTCGTTAAATTATTAAATATCAAAACTATCTTTTTTAATCCATAACAAACATGGTATATATATTCCATCTCCTTCAAATTAAGATTCTCTCTTTTTAAAAATACATGTCCCAGTCTTCCCACTTCACACATGTTAATATACAACTTTGATCATTAATATCTTTAATTATCTAAAGTAAAAAATTATAAAAATTTAAAATTTTGAAAATATTTATCGAGACAAATTGAACATCTTACATGTTAATATTTGTGTTTATATAATGCCTCTGATCCTTATTATAAGAAAATTTAAAAAAAAAATGAGTTTAATGGTGGTGGATCGACAGTTCAAAATATTTTTGCACACACAACCAATCAAAACATTAAGAATTGTCACATAAATTAAAAATATTAATTGATGTGACAATTCTAAATGTTTTAATTGGTTGTGTGTGCAAAATCATTTTGAACTGTCGATGCACCACCAATAAACTCATAAAAATTTGGTCTTATTTATAAGAAAATGTTAAAAATTTTAAAGTGTAGTTATTAGTGGATGTATCAAAACATTTTATGAGAATATATTTGTAAAATTATTAAAAGAATTGAATCAATTAATGATTGCATTGATTTTGATGTTTTTTATTTTGTTTCTTATAATAAGGACCGAAGAGAGTATCAGTTAAAATGTATGATCAAAGTAAGTCATATAAATAGTATACATTCCAAAAATGTGACGTATTTTGAAACGGATGCGTATTTATTTTCGCAAATTAATGTTTGTTTTAGAAAATTAAGTGCCGCTTTGTCATTTCATTACATAATTAATTTTATATTTCCAATTTTTCTCATTTATTATGGACGAAACTTTAGTTTTTATTTTAACTTTTCATTAACCAAATATGAGGCTTGCATTTATCAATAATCATGCTTAATGTTCCTTTTTTATGAGCAAAAAACAAGGGTACTCAACCCTTACAAAACGAAAGCAGTTATTTACAAAAAAAAAAAATTCATAAAAGAAGCTATTTACCGGGTTTTTTTATGAACAAAATCATTTACCACTACTATGCATAGACAATTTTTTTAATCGGATATCTATGTACACAATTACATAGATTAATCCTGTGAGAAGGGAAAAATTCTAATGGATGGTAAAACTATCTCTCAAAAAATTTAACCGTGTTTTCTTAGGAGTGGGTCCGAACCCAAAATCTTAGGTTAAGTTTGAAAAGATACCTTATCATCTAATCGAAGCGCTTGAAAGAAGTATTGTCATTGACAATTCGTTGTGAAATCGAAGTGGGTAATGAATTACACTAGTAGTATTTTTCGAATTCATAATAATAACAAGCACTTAAACTCACAAGCCTAACCGCATTGTAAGAAAAAATCTAGTTGCCTCATCCTTCATCTTTCCAAGAGAGGGGTGATTAAGGAAATTTTTGTTTCGAAATCATGCCTCTAAATCATTTTTTTCCCTTTGTTTACCTTCTTTTTAAATAAGTGATTTTCACATAGATAATTTATTCACAAATTCGTCATTCATAGTTTTAAAGACTTTGAGGTTTGTATGGTCATCGGTCGATCAATGTAATTTTCGATTTAAATGAATGGATATTGTTTGTTTGGTAAAAAAATACCATAATAATAATAATAATAATAATAATAATAATAATAATAATAATAATAATAATAATAATAACAACAACAATAATAAGCATAGTAGATAGCTAGAATTAGAAAATAGAAACACAGCGTGTGGATTTCAGAGCTAATTTGAGTCTATCGTGCGCATGCACACGTGTAGTTAGTCCTCGTTTTTTAAGCATGATTGCATGAATGAATAGAATGAATTGGAATGTTAAATTTTAAAGATACGTCCGTACAAAAACCAATAAAAGTACCCAAAACAATTCGCCACCCAAACTCCATTTCCTGCATAAGTAACCAACAACAAGCAAGATAACAGTTAACAACGATAAAAAAATCTCTCAAAAAAAAATAACAACGATAAAAAAAACTCCACATCAAAAAATACATGACATTTTTTTAAAAATGAACATAACATATTGTATGTTTAGGGTATTAAAAAAATATTATCTTTGTGCAAAATTGATGAAAACATAACTTACCTAAAACAAGTGTGACTTAAGTCACGTTGGCGTTGTACGCAGCGTGACTTAACTCACGTTGGTATATACCGACGTGACTTAACTCATGTTGGTATATATCGAACGTGACTTAAGTCACGCTGGGGGTATTTTGGTCAAATCACATGAGAAAAATGAAAAGGAACTTTATTTTGAGAAGAACCTATGTTTATTCCTTGCAATATGAACAAACTGAAATAGGAGCTACTACTCTAGTGCAATTAGGGGTGGGCAAAAAAACCAAACCGAACTGTTGAACTGAACCGAACCAAACCAAAAAAAACTGAACCATTACTAACAGTTCAGAACTGAACTGAAACAGTTCGGTTCAGTTCAAAACAGTTCAATTCTAATCCTAACTGAACTGAACCGAACCATCCCCAACTCCATGCCTATTTTTCAAATGACCGTCTGCATTTCTTAAGTCTATTAAACCTTTCAAAAGCTGCTTTTTTAGTTGGATTCTAATCCTATGTGCTCCAATATATTGTTCCAAGCGCTCTTCTTCTGGCGAGTGATTTAATAACAAGTTCAAAAATGACTATCACCAATGTTGCTTAAATTTTGGAAAACAGTTGAAAATGGTTCGCTCAGTACTTTTGTAGACATTTGATTATCGCAATTGTGGGTTGAGTAGGGAAATAGCCTTCATAAAAATGTATTTAGGAAGAAACAAAGGAAGAGGTGGAATAACCAGTTAAAGATAGTAGTAAAAAAAAACACTATTCACTCCTAACCAAACATGTCAATATTGTGTAAAAACAACCATTTATGTGCGAGCGCGTATTGTACCGAGAGAAAGGGGGAGGGAGGGTGAGAAAACCATTATAAAGTTTGCTATGGAAACCCAGATCGGGCAGTCAAGGAGCAAAAGCAAATTGCCATTATGAAAAATAAGACTAACATATATTTTTTTTAATCACAGTCTGTTAGAGGTGTGCTGCTGAATAAGTTAGCTTAAGTAACCGAATTCTCGGAACGTAACAGTATTTCTTCAGTGAATCAGAAGCACCGGTATTGGACATGCTTTAACTTATTCAACCTTTTTGCTAGAATTGGCATCATTCTCTTCTTGAGATGAATCGGCAGTCTTTGACTCGTCGAACTCCAACAACTGCATTAATAGAAAGTAAAAAAGTTGTTAGAACCACACCTAGCAAGCATACTGCATTTCGACCACCTTAAGCTCTAAAGATGTTACCAACTTAAAATTATAAAATCATGTTTCCAATAACTTCAGCAACATTTGTTCATATTTCGCTGCAACAAAAGAGATATTGTGCGAAACCTTTTAAAACTGGTCACAAACAAGCAAAGTTGCCTTTAGAAGGTATGTATCTTCTGTTGCCTTAAGTACATTTTAAAGCACTGGAATCCTTCATTAGCTAATTTCAAACCACACACATACAGTATAAACTGCAAATTAGCTTTGCTGGTGATAAATTAAATTTACACTATACTCATTATACTTGGAATATAACACAAAACAGGAAAAATTATACTACACTCCAGTAAAAATAATGCTTGAAATCAAACAAGATGCACAAAAAATATGGATTGACATTGATATGAGAACAGGGCAAATGGAAATAAGTAATGAACAAACCTGTTTAACATCACCATTCCAGATGCAATGGGCAGCCAAAAATCCAATTACCGCAGGTACAATATACAAAAGAGCAGGCTGACAAGAGGGACAACAATAAAAAGGGAAAAACGTTAATAGAGAAGGCTGATCACCAACCTCAGCATCTCATGTATTAGCAGCGAATTTGATTTGGCCACAATGACCACAATCCTCACAACATTCCCCCAAACGAAAAAAAAAATAAAAAATGAAACCACATGAATCACCTGTGCAGCTTGAAACCAGTTCATCACAACAATTGTAAGAACCAAGCCAAAAGTGTATCCTAGAAATGCACTCTTAAAATACTGGGGCTGTCTTCCTCTAGACACATCAAACCGCAAAGCCAATGCAACAAAGATGCCTAATTGGAAAAAATAAACAGTCAAAATAAATACCAAGTAACAACCAATTGATTGTAGCTAATTTATTTAAGATAAATGATTTTTGAACATCCACAGTTTGATGTCAAATACAGTGTCCTTTGGTTTTGGGTCTATTTTTTAAATGTAGATCAATTGTAGAAGATAAAAAGTAAGAGATAGATAAAAGATAAATACATATGGTGTCGCATACGGTGTATGTATTTTGATGTTCAAATAACATAACTGCTTATTTAATGCGCATATTCGAGCACACATGCAAATAGATAAAAAAATATATGTCTGAAGAAGAGTTAATATTGTTATAGTTAGGGGACATCTAGAAGAGCAATGATGGAGCTTAGTTGTGTTTTATCTTATGACATAAACACTAAAGAGGGTATCTCGCAGAGCTAATAAATATAAGCTTTTTTTTGAGCTTATGTCATTCCAATAAGAATCCAATATAATTGTACGATCGCTTGAGTGCATGCTCTAGCCTAAAATATTCATGTCCTGAATAAGCGCACATGTGTAAATCAATTTCATGCATCAAACAATTAACCATTTCAATTTCTTTGACTTAGATCCTCTCCAGCCATCACACAGTGCATTCACTAGATCCAACGGCTCTGCTGCGGCTGCACCGTGTGCAACATTTTAGAGTGTTCCAAATTGCTTTGAAATAGAGCCTTGACAACCGAACAACCAGTTTGACCATTTAAGCAAAGACTTTAATTCAGCAAAGCGTTTATTCATTATGGAAAAATTAGGGCCAGAACCACGCCTCTTCACTAAAACTAGTATAAGACCTTTGAACCATGAAGCACTAACACAAACACAGATATTGGACACGGCATTGATATGAAGAAATTGGTACTAATTTAGGAGAATAGAAATGATTGGATGTAACTACATGTGTCGGTGTTTGACATCGGACACGTCTACTGATGTGTTAGTGCTACATTTGATTCTCTAGATAATGTGGGCAACAAACTATATCATCACAGGATATTTAAATTTAGCTTTAACAGTTTGTTCTTTGGATTAGCAGTATTGGGGGCATTGTAGAGAAAGGTCAAAAAGGGAAAAAAATCTCACTGTTTGGAAGTTTAAAAACTTATAAAAGGGGAGAAACAGAGGGTAGCCACTAGCCATTCCCTGTTAGAATCCTCATTTTTTTGTTCCCCTTCAAATTGCAGGTTGTAGAACCTATAAAGAAACTTTACATTTGTGACCCTTCCACTTTGTTCCATCAATTAATCATGCAACAGGGAGAAGAAGGGCTACATATCCTTTCCATTCCATCCCTTCCCGTTTCATTTTTCTTTAGTATTACAGTTCCCCATAGGACCGGTTAGAGCAGGCATTTTTACAAATCATTTCTAGCAAGGAGAAATGCACGCTGTAAATAAGTCAAAATATTTGGTTAGAAGGGCTGGCATATCCTTTCCATTCCATCCCTTCCCAAAAATTTGAACTCATGCTGTGACAGCAAGGAGAAATGCACGCTGTAAATAAGTCAAAATATTTGGTCCCGTCTCCATTGTCTCAATCTACCCAGCACAGTTTGAAAAAATCTAACGCCAAATTTATACTTAGAAGTGAACTGTATTTTTAAATTCAATTTCACAAAAGAAAGACATCACTGCATCAACAGAGTAATCCTACCTGGGATAACAATATCACCAAGTCCAAGCATTGAAAATGGCCTTGCAGAATCTGCTGTGGGGAACAAAAGCTGCAAAACAATTTAATTAACATAATTAGAAAGAACTTCATAAGTTTTTTTATCAGATAATTATCATGGCCAGTAGACTACAAAAATTCACACGAATGCATACAAAATTACAAACAAATACTACCTCCGTTCTTTTTTAATTGTCACTTTTTGACATTTTACACAAACCAAGACAATCAATAAATGTTGTTACTTTTAATACAATAATTTATACTTTTACTATAATGACCTTATTCATTTAATATCTCATTTCATATATTTATCTCTCCGCAATAAATAACTAAGGGTAATATTGATAAAACAACATTTAATGTTGCATTGAACTTTGAAAGTGACAGTTAAATAGGAACAAAAAATTTCTCCAAAAGAGACACTTAAAAAGGAACGGAGGGAGTATTTCCATTGCACTCAGCAAAGATTTTAACCTTAATAGGAGCATCAAATGATTTTGCAACGCTGACCATCACAGGAGTGAAGAAAACCCAGAAAATGTCATATATAAAAAGACCAGCCTGCAAAATATGTGAAAAGAGTCAAAAAATGAAGCTTTGAGCACTACCAAGTTCAATTTAAAAGAAGGAAAAACAACATACCAAGAGAATGGCACCAGTCTTGAAGGAGCCAAGAGACAGCATTTCAATTCCCTGTAAACGTTACAGATGGAGTTACTGGTGTTAATTACAGAAATGAAGACTGATTTACAATTTTATACAAAGTTAACAAACTTGTAGCATTTAGATAGAAATTTAATTTATTTTTCCGTGCCCGTCTTCTACAGAATAAGCTTAATTTCTAAAAAGGTATTGTTCCATTTCAAACCAGGAAAGTGAATACCAAAAATATGCACAAAACATAATTATTGGTTCAATTAACAATCATGATTTAATATAAGAAATGGTTGACAGGCAAAATCATATACTCTTTCAAATTTCAATACAAGCAAACCTATCACCGCTAAACCTTGAATAGTGCTGTCAAATTTTATTCCAGGTTAAATACCATATTTCATCTATAATAGGTTATTATGTATAATTGGTTTGTTCCAAATTTATATAATTGGCATAAATAGAAGGTAAAATTATTTGTCTAGTACGCAATCAAGTTCTTATTGCTAATCGCATTGTCATCTAAATGGTTATGAACTTGTCAGTTTAACTATAAACATACAAACATAAAGATAATATCGCAGACAGACATAAATATAGGTAAAGCATCAAACCTGGATACAGAAAGCAAGACCCAATATATTATTTGCCAGCCAATGCTTCCGCAGAGCATACCAGGCACAAAAAAAAGTGCCAGGGACTGCAGCAACGATCTGTGACCTTGTAAACTCAATCTCGACGGCTGTGTAAAATAGGTGTAAGGAAACATATCAGTACAGCCACCTAAAAGTAGCAAAAAACATAAAACTAACGCATGAATGAATTAAACATTATCCTATATTATACTCAGAGTCACGTACAGCGAAAATATGGAAAATGCCAGACTATGAGATCATCATTCCAATGCTTTGGCAGAAAGCGTTTAATAGATGGCAATAATGTTGCCCTGCAGACAGTGGAAGAGAATAATTGTGTTATGATAGAAAATACGTCAAAAAAAGGTTCCGTTAACTATAATAGAAGTGCAGAGAAAAAGAACATACGAAAGTGCAACAATGCCGAGTACAAAGAAGTAGCCTGTCAACACAGTGTTCACTAAGTCCTTAGATAGAAACTTAAATAGCAAAAAAAGTGATAATAGCATTGCACTTCCAACAAAGGGAAAACGCATAGCATGTTCCTTGGACATTGTCTCCTGCATAAACCAATACAAAATTAATGAGATTAATAACAAAATTGCAATATATAGATAAATAAAAGAATAAGTGCCTGTTTGGATTGGCTTATATGAACTTATCTGCTGGCTTAAGTTTTGTGAGACTATTAGGGAGAATTTATGAAAACAACTGAAGCACTTATGTAAAAGCTATATTGGAGAACTTATGAAAATATGTTGAAAAAAGCATATGAAAATTGTCATAAGTTTTGTGACAATTTTCATATGCTTTTTTCAACATATTTTCATAAGTTCTCCAATATAGCTTTTACATAAGTGCTTCTCAAGATAAGAGTTTGTGCTTTAAGCTGCAAATAAGTTGTTGTTTATCCAAACAGGCCCTAAGCATGGCAAGTACATACCGTTGGTGCGGTTGGTTTGACGGATCGGTAACATCCGACAAACACAGTAATGCAAGCAGTTAAAACAACATTTAAATTTGGATCTACTTTCACAACAAGCGGTGCTAAAGTTAAACCTGCGGCAACATACAAAAATGACATTAATATGAAGCACATTACTATTACATTGCAAGAGTATGAACTGAAGCAATAAAGTAAAAAACAAAAAACAAACCTAATAAAGCCAAATTAGCAATTCGTTCGGTGTTCTTCATTTGACGAAAAAAATGATGGATCTAGTGTGCGAGATTGGCCTCAGCTGCAATCACAGAATTGATTAAAAATAGAATAGAACGATCTAACGTTTAAACCAATAACACATTTCACGAACCTGCAATCGCGAGAGAAGAATTGCAGCAGATCGGAGAAAGAAGAAATTGGGGGAAAATGGTTAAATTAGGGTTTTGAAGTTTTACTAGCGAGAGAGTCAAAGGTCAAAGAGAATGGTAAACTACACTCTCTCTCAAAGGTGTGAGTGCCAAAGAGATGAGAAGGATGAACCGTTTATGCTAACGTGGCAAGCTGTGAGTTAACTAGTGACGAAGTTGATCGGTTATTTACCATTATCATGATTAACATAAACCGACCCACGTAGATTGAGGTCTTTTCATCCAATCACAAACTTCTCATTTGTCACGTAGGATTTCTTAGTTTCTCTCTCGTTTGAGTGACATCGAGAGAGAAAATTCCAATTTTAGTCCTCTTAAATTATCAATTTAAGAATTTTGGTCCCTTTATTTTCTATTTCTTAATTCTAATTTGATGACGCTTCATTTTAGGAAAAAATTAAATCAATATGACACCGAACTTTATGACTCGTTTTCCAACGTTCATTCAATAATTTTTTTACTCAAATAGTCTAGTTGTTGGAGCTCACACATTTAAATATGAAAGGTGTGGTGTTTGAAGCTCGAACATTAACTCCTGCATATATTATGTATTGTCTCTACTAACCGAGCTAAGTTCATCTCATTTTCTATAACCAACATTTTGATCCCCAAGTTATACGGTCAACGAAAATTTATCATCCCCTCATCTTTGTATGACGTGACATGTTTATTGATGACGTAAATCCTACGTAGCTTTGAATACATGTTGAATCATTTGACATCTCATTTCCATGTTATTTTAATTAAAAATTAACAATTAAAATATCATAAAATTAAATTACAAAATAATATTGAAATAAAAAAAAGAATTGGCGATTAATTTAGAAACCCTAATCTGTTCTTTTATTCGCAAATTGAAGCAAACAAAATCCCAAATTAAAGAATAGAAGAACCGAGAATGAGAAGCGAGAAGAAGTAAGCCTGTGTCACGATTTTGCCATAATTTATTGATCCTTGCTTCAATCTTCAACCTTTTGGCTTTGTCTGTGTCACGATTTCGCTGTTGTCTGCGTGTTCCTTCAATCAGCGTTCCTTCATTCTGGGTTTCGCTTTTTCAATTTGCGTTGCAGAATTTTAATATGCCAATTTATCATCTAGGATATAACAAAATTATGATATTGTTTGTTATATCCCTGGTTCATGTACTCTAAACCAATTCACTTAACAAAATTATGATATTGTTTGTCAATTCACTTTAAACCAATTCACGTACTGTTTGTAATTATATCCCTATTTGTGTCAATTCACTTTAAATTAAGTTGGTGACTGTTTTAATCATTGTTATTGCCCCGTTTGTTTTAGTTGCAACTATGCCAAATCTGTTCTTCAATTTGAGATTTTTTTCCTTCAATTTGGGGATAAAAGAACAGACTAGGGTTTCTGATTTAATTCACCCCAATTCTTTTTTATTTCAATATTAATTTGTAATTTAATTTTATGATATTTTAATTGTTAATTTTTAATTAAAATAACATGGAAATGAGGTGTCAAATGATATACCACGTAGACAATGCATTAAGATCCACATCAATAATGAGTATGCCATATCATCCATAGAGGAGGAGGACCATAAATTTTCTTTGACTTTATAACTTGGGGGATCAAAAGTTAACAATTTTAAAAATAGGAGGATCAAAATTGCATTTAAGCCTATTTTTTATTTAAAAATGTAGGTTACATGTTTACATATATTTTTTTGAAAGAAAGAATAATGTTTACATATATATTGTGAGAAAAATATATAATTTTTCCGTCACAAAATAAGTGACTTAGTCCTCTTAAAAAAAGTGACTTAGTTTAATTATGTGCAATATTCACATAATACACTTTGACCACATATTTGTTTTACTATATAAAGACAAATTGTAACATTCCTTAAAAAAAATGATAAATTGTAACAATAAGATGAAATTTAGGTCATCCAAGATACTTAAATATTACTAGACTCTAACCTGTGCGATGCAAGGGTTTTTGTAGAGTTTCATATATAACTATCAAATTGGTTATATTATTATTTTTATAGTTACATTCAATACATTATGTTATCAAACTACTTCAAAAAACAACAAAAACAAAAGATGGATTGCAATAAAAATGACAAATCAAAAGAAAAAATATATATACAAAAGTCTTCACCAAGAAATTGGTTCTAACCGCAAAGGCTATTAAGTCTATAAAAATGAAAATGAACTGTTATGTAGTAATCGAAAGAAATAAAAAAATAATGAACAGAAACTCCTTTGTGTAACCGAAAGAAAAAAAATAATAAAAAGGAACTGCAATAGCATTAATAGCTTTAAAAAATGTAAAAAAAATGACCTTTAGTACGGTATATTCATTTTGGAAGCAACTTTCTTTCAGTAAAAGTGGTAAAAGATTTAAAGTGTTGTCATGTGCTACCTGATTCAATTCCTAGCAGATCTTTTTTTTTTTATAAAAATTAATAAGGTCCGCCAAAAAGGGCGGGATTAGGGTTATTAGGTTTAATTGCATGATGGTGAGAGAGATGAAAGTGAGTGAGAAATGATTTAGGGATTGTGAGATTGAAAGAAAGAGGACCCGAGATTTGTGTTGAATATATAAAAGTGAAGCAATCACATTTCATCAAAAACATCAGTGCCCTAGTTGTAAAAGTTGTGAATTGGTAGCATATGATATCTGGTTTGATCTCTAGTAAGAGTTTTTTTCATAAAATTTTTTAAAACTAAAAATTAGATATATGAAAAGGTTAAAAGACATGTCATTATGTGTTTCTCATGCAATAGAATTATAGAAAACTAAGAAAAGATTTTTCCTTTACAATGTTAGTAACAAAAACCTTTTCTTATAGAATTTCTTATGATACATATATTTTTATAACCTTTTGGATTTAAAATTTCCTCTAAGAGGAAATTCTAGCTAGCTTAAACTCGTATATTATAGCCTGAAATCATATATTTTTATAATCCAAAAGGCATGGCGGGAAGTTAATAATAACATGGTGTAGTTACCGCGGTAATAGTGGTTCTATAATAGGAACGTGGAGGGAGTGATGTTTCAATTTAATTAATTGTAATTATAATTCATTAGAATATGGAAAAAATGTGGAAGAGAGAATAAATGAGAAAATGACATAAATGTTGCATATTAATTTTGGAAGCAAGATTATTTCAGCAGAAACTTAAGTGGCCGAGTGGTAAAACATGTGTTGTGATAGCATTTGATGCACGGTTCAACTTTTGGCAAGTAAAATTTTCAGATTGAATACCAAAATATTTCAGATTGAGTGCCAAAATATTTTAGCAAAACTTAAAGATTAAGAAACTTGGGGATTTCAAAAATAAAAAAATCTTACATCTTTTCTTTCTGAGTGGAAAAAAAATTATATGTCAATATAAAAGATTTTGTATATTTTTTAGCAAGATTGAATATATAATAAAATCATATCACGATGCTCTTCTATATTGTTGCAATCAATTACACACAAATATTCAATAAAAATTACAAATATATATTCTTAAGAAAACAACTAAAATATATTAGAGGTAAAAATAAAGAAAATAAAAAGAGTGCGTGTGTATGTTTCTATAAAAGGAAGGATCCTCTAAAATTTTGCGATCAAGTCAAATTTTTATTTCATTGTTTTTTTAAAGTTCTTTCTTCCATCTTTTTCTTCTCTTCTCTTGGAAGAAATATCCAATGGCTTGTTGAGATGGAAACAACACATCAACAAAACGAAGCAATTCACAAAAGAGAACAATTGAAATCAAAAAGGCAGAGCCATCGAACAAGAGTTGTGGTGCCTTTTTAAAGCGCAAACTAGGACTCTTCAACAAAGTAACTGAATTATCCATTCTATGCAATGCAAAAACCGCACTGATCATCACTTCACCAAACGAAAAACTCTATGCATGTGGATACTCTAACCATGACACCGTCATTAAACACTTTTTCAATAAGGAAAACCCAGTCATCAACACTGAAAAAGGGAAGCAAGATGAGGACACAATTGAAACCTCAAGGCTTCAAGGCTTCAACATGAGACAATTCAAGAACGACCGAAAGAAGAGAAGAAAAATTCACAAGGTGTAAAAGAGACAAACAAGAGTAGTTCATGCCTTCCTTCTTGGTGGGATCATTCTATTGATGATATGGCTTTGGAATCTCTTGAGCATTTTAAGACTTCTTTGAAAATTTTGAAGCTTAATTCAGTTGCATCGTTGCAAGGGAAAGAGATTCACATGAATTCATGTTCCTCGTCAACTTCCAATGTTATATAACTATTCAATCTTCAATAACACTACAAATAGGTGTGATAGGAAGAGAGGTTTTAGTAGTAGTGCTAGTTTTATGGTTCCTGATTTTGGACACTATAGGCATGAATTGCTATATTAGTTTTGGTTGGTCAGTAGTATATTTCAATTTTGTTTAAGGTTTTTTTTCGTATGTCCGATGTCAACATTCTCTTTAAAAATAAAATATGTTATGTGTTTATGTTTCTTTTCATGACGATATATTGAAGGAAAATGTTAACGAGTGTTCCCGGGGTATTCTTTAAGACCTTTAAATTGTAACTTTTTTATTGAAACATGTGTAATTAATGTATTGAAAATCAAAATATTTGACTTTTGTATAATTTATTCTTTTGGAATTTTTAAATAGTGCTCGGGAGCACTCGTTAACAAGACCATATATTGAATAATATTTTTCTTGCACTTTGGATGCATATTATTCGTGGTATTCTTGCTTAACTTTTTAGTATGGAATTTTAGTAATTTTAATCTCCTTCAAAATTTTGAGTTTTATTTATTTATTTATTTATTTTAATGATGTTCTTGATCAAATTCAATTTGATCATTGTGCAAATACCATATAAATAGTTTGGGATAACGATTGTACGTTACAATCTGGACAAGTTTAGGAGTATCTTGATTATCAAGAATTTTTTAATATTAATATATGAGTTAGAACAATTGTTTATCAAGAATTTTGAATTAGTTGTGTTAACAAAATAAAGTTTAAAAGAGAATAACAAAAGAGACGGGAGTTTGTTACAATGACATAATATAATAAATGTTATCGGCAAATATATATAGTAAAACATAATAGTAACTTAGAAACCTAAATGACCTAATAACATAGACCTAATAATTTATTATCTAACACCTCACTATGCAAGAACTAAAAGCATTGAGAGTTTGTTAAACAAAACCAAACCAACTAATATCATAGCAAACAAAGAGGAGCAACCAAAGAAGAAGCCGCCAAAGCGACAAAACCATATCAAACCAAATCAAAATCGAATAGAAGAGCCAATAGAGAGAAAGAAGCAACAAAAAGATTCAAATATGTTTTCAATGAGAACTCTTCACAAACAAATTTTGAGCACTATCTTGACTCACCAAATTATCCAAAAGAAACATCATAACATGAGGTTTCACAAACAAATTGTGAGCACTATCTTGACACACCAAACAAATAAACGAATGGTGAACACTATCTTGAATCACCAAACAAACTAATAGTTTCATAGAGATTAACAAAGGAGACGTCTATGGCTTATTACAATGGCATAACATTATAACGTGGATTAGATGCCAAAGCTATTATAGATGTTTACCTAGAAAATTAATTATCCTGTTGGTCGAACTTGGCAGATAGGTGATTAAAGGTTGGTGAGTTTCCTCCTAGACGATGGAAGATTAGGTAAAGGTTATAACTAGATATGGTCTATTCTTTCTCAAGTCTACGAGCTAGACAATGAAGCATCAAACCCACATCCCATGTTTATAATGCAACTAGCAACGAGAAGCGATAAGTAAGAATGCACGTTTTGTGGAAAGTTGTGCACTTTAGACCTTATCAACGAGTCATGCCATAAAGTGGACGCACACTCTTGAAAATAATATTTGTGGAAATCCCATTCCAATTTGATTTCATATATGAAACAAACAAAGCCTAGGTAGACTCTTATCCTCTAAGCAAAGCCTCAAGTTTGAGCTTTGGAGGTTCCCCAATAGTCATTGACAAAGTAGATACTTAATTACAAAAAATTACAAAGTAATTATTTGCAAAAGGAGCATGTGCGTGTACAGATGAGACACGTACCATACCGGTATCTATCTTCCAATTGTAAATGAAGCCGCAAGCAATGGCCAAGATTTTCTTAGACCTTTTGTACCTGAAGCAACAAATAGCGGCTCAATACCTGTGCCCCCTTTGGAACGATCTTCATAAGCTCTTAATGCAACTGAGAACCTAGCTATATATGGCGGATTATTTTAACAATCACTGTTATCGATAGCAAGCAGATTTGGATTTGGGATTTGTTCCGCATACATTTTCTGATGTTTTTATTAGTGTGGCTCTTCTCCAAAAAAAAGATGTTTTTTTTTGTTTCAATAACGCAAATGACATGTAATTAAGCTTAAAAAAACACCACACCCACCAACACAGACAGAGACGTTCCGAGTAACACCAAAAATATCAAATAGCATTTGTTTGGAGAATTTTAGGGTGGATCACATCTACTGACCTCCAGATTTACCTAGTCCTTTGCAATACTATTGTATACCCTTCACATAATATCCACAGTTGCAAGCCGTGACCACCACTGCACCGCCATTACCATATAGCTCCTCCTCCCTTCTGAAAGAAGGCAGAAGGCAATCAAAGACACACTGTGGTCAACCACCAATGGAGTTGTTGTGATTGGAATCATCTTTGCTCTCAGGCGGGAATAAATAGAGACTCGAACCACTAACTCTCTTTAATCTCCACCTCCATATGCTTCGACTTCTTGGATTGTCGGTCCATGTCCTTACTCTTGTAAGGAAAACAGAACAGAGATGGAGATAAAAATAAATTGTAAAAGACAAAATTAATTCAATTTGCTTAAGATCCGTTTGGTTCGAGAGTTTTGGAGGAGAGGGGAGGACTCACTTTTATTTTTTAAATTACGGATATTATGATTTTTAGAAAATTGAATTAACAACATGATAAATGATCATATAATACTTCAAAAACACTTAATTTATTTTAAAAAAACATTTTACATTGTTTGTAATTTAAAAAATAAAAGTGAGCTCTCCCCTCCCCTCTCCTTCAAAACTCTTGAACCAAACGGACCCTAAAGAAGATGGCCAGTGATCGAACCTCAAACCTTCCCAACAAATACTCTACCATAAACACTAACTTGAACACGCAACTACAAGTCTAAGGGAACAATTATCTGCAAACCATGTTGATTTCCACCCTTTGGTTGATAAGAACACCCGTACCATTTTTATAAATACTAGACAGATAAAGGGAGCAGAACATATTAATTTTGTCATGGTGCAATGGACACCAGCAAAATCAATGGATTCTCTTAAACAACAAAGAAGCCAAGATTCACACGCCATAAAAGATCAAATATAACTTCATGATGTATAATATTGCATGATTCCTGAACAATACAACACAAGTCCAGTGGCGCTTAGATTAACATCACAAGACTATACAGGTGTTGTCGATGGCAGTGAGCCAAAAAACGACCATAAACACAAGGTGGATGACGTTTGACAACTGGCGGTCAAGTTATAATAAAACACACACACACAAACAAACGGCAAAAATGTATAAAACACCAACAGACTATCAGTGTGTGCCAAAAAACCGTAGACTTAATTGAAACAAAATAGATATCCATCAACAAAAAAATTTAATAATAGAAGGAAAAATATATTTATGGCAGAAAAATATATTTTTAAAAAAAACAAAGCAAATGTACTAAATATATGGAAAAAATAATGTCTGAAGCAGATATAGAAAAACAGAGCACACAATGGCAAAAAAAGAAAAGGAGTATTATCAAATCAAATGAATAAATAAAAGGAAAGAAATAAGATATCTAAAGTCCTTGAATCAGGACATCCTGATTATAAGCAAGGTGATTTAGTTTGTGGATTCTGTAAATGGGAAGAGTAAGCCTTGGTATCTTCACCTCAAATACTTTTCAAAATTGGGCACACTGATGTCCCGCTTCCGTACTATACGGGAATTCTCGGTATGTATGTATCCAACAATTTCAATTTATATTGATGGTTACCGCGTAGTTTTATGTCATTTTGTTAATTTCAATTTCAATCAAATGAAAATGAACAAATAAAGAAACAGAGGAATAAGATATGAGTAGGGAAAACAGTAATTCATAAAATGAATAAAACAAATAAAGAAAAAAAAGAAACAGAAGAAAATAGACAACAAAACAGAAGACAAACAAAAGAAAAATGCAAAAACAGACTAGAAGAAAGAGTAGCAGGAGATACAAACATGTGAAGGGTCGCACCAGGCCGCACGCAGACAGTGTGTCACCACACCAGACTGCGTGCAGAAGGGGGTGCTAGTCACACCAGGCTGCATGCACGAGGGGGTCGCATGCAGCAAGAGGGAGAGAAAAGGCTAAAGTAGCCATTTTTAGGGTTTTAACCCATTTGGTCATGGGTTTGGGTCACAAGACCCTATTCATGCTTTCCAGTTTCTTTATTTTATTTTTTCCGCTGAACCACCACAACCTTGATTCTTGTGGCGGCTGCCATAGCCCAACATACTAAATCCGCCATGTCACCGCCTTCGTATGACGGCCTGTTGAAATTCTGCCACCAATATCCGCCATGGCTGATATTCAATATCACTGGACTATACTTAATCCACACAATTCCTAAAAGATATTAAATGTTCTATTTTTTTAATATAAGCATCTATTCAACTCTAAGTCACAGTCACTAATAGCTAATACAAGTATAGATATACACACAATTAAATAATCAACAGCTACAGTGCTCAGAAAAACGATCAACGTTTGATAGATTCCCAATACAGATTAACAAGAAGTGCTTCGGAATCGTACGACTGAAGCAAACATCACAAAACACAAGGACATCAAAAATTTTAAACAAAAATAGCAACCAAAATCAAAATCACTAAACCAAAACCAGTAAAATGAACACAAACTAGCAGCTTAAAATTAAACTAAAACAGACATAATATGATGATTCAGTAGTTTTCTCCAAACATTTGTCGTTGTCTAAAAAACTCTACCTCACAGTTACAATATCATCAATCTTCAAAATCATCCGCACACACTCTGTTGCCAAGGTGATAGCACTTGTGCTTACTAGCAATGGCTGCACCACATTCTCCTCAAGAATGTTTGTAATTTGACCTTTCCTGACATTGATTCCAGTATTGATCTCACCTTTAGCATGACGATTCCTCAGCTCAGTAACAATTGCAATCGGGTTCAAACCCGCATTCTCAGCAAGAGTATATGGAACAACTTCAAGTGCCTCAGCAAATGCACGAATACAGTAACCCTCCATCCCATGCAAAACCTTAGCCCAAGCACCCAGTTGCCTTGACAGCTCTATCTCCGGAGCACCACCACCTGCAATCAAAAACCTCTTGGCAACCAAACACCTAACAACACACAAAGCATCATGCAGACTTCGCTCAGCTTCATCGAGTACAAGCAAATTAGATCCACGAACAAGCACAGTTGTGGTCTTTCCCATATCCTTAATACCAGAAATCTTCACAATCTTCCCATCCCCAAGAGAAAGCTCTTCCACAAGATCAGCATAACCCAACTTCTCAGCACGAAAATGCTCAATATTAGCAATAGGCAAACAATTAAGAGTCTTGGTGATGAACTCAATCTCGTCACGCTCAACATCTTTAATAACCAAAATCTTAGCTTTAGCAAGATAATGCAAAGACAAATCAGTAACAGCATCTCTCAAAATACTCTTCTGAATCAACAACACATTACAACCAGTTGCTTTAATCTTCTTAATCATCCCTAAAATGTAACTCCTCTCTTCCTTCAAAATCCTATCCATCTGAGAATAATCACTGACCACAATGCTCTGTTCGATATCCGTCTTGGGAGGCGAAATTTGAAACTGAATCACAGCAATCTTAGCATTCTCCATTCTTGTAGGTCCACCAGCAGCATGACTAACCTTCTTATCAAAAACCAAACCCTTCACAAGCTCAGTATCATCAACCGTTCCACCGAGCTTCTTAACAATCTTCACATCACGGAGATCCACCATTTCCGGCCTAGCGGGATCGATGACAGAGAGAACAGAATCAACAGCGATAGGAGCGAGAAGCGAAGAGTATTGACTAACAACCTTACTGTTCAAAGAAGTGCTAGCAGATTTAACGAGAGAATCACGATCAGTGAGTTCAACCGGCACAGCCATGGCAGTGAGAACATCAACAGCTTTAACAGAGGCTTTGTGAAGTGAATCAGAGATAACAGTAGGGTGAATACCATGAGAGAGAAGGAGGAGACATTTCTCGAGAAGTGCACCGGCGATGACGACGACAGTTGTGGTACCGTCACCAGCGGCGGAGTCTTGAGATTTGGAGAGTTCGACGAGCATTTTAGCGGCGGGTTGGAGAACTTGCATCTTGTTGAGGATGGTGGCGCCGTCGTTGGTGATGATAACTTCGTTCGAGGAAGTTGAGATCATTTTGTCCATACCTTTGGGGCCAAGACTGGTGCGAACGGCGTTAGCGACTGAACGGGCGGCGATGATGTTGGATTGACGGACATCGTCTTTGCGTTTGTTGTCGGTGTAGGATTCGGTTTTGGAGGATCGGTGAGGGGCTGCGGTTGCTGCCATTGTTGATGGTTGAGAGAGAATAGAATGAGAAACCCTAGCGGAGAGAAATGTGAAAATGAAAACCCTAGATTTTGGAAATGAGTGTGTTACTGGGAGCGTGTATGTGTGTGATTGAAGAAAGAAGGACTTCTTTGTAAAATTGTGAAATTGTTATGCACACTGTTTGGGCTTTATTGTAATTTGCACAGTACTACTACTATTTCTGTTGTTCTTTCTTCTTCCACTATTTTTTAAAGTACTACGGTCCTTAAATTATATCATAAGATATTTTAAGTAATTTACGTGTATTAAGAAATATAATTAATTTTATATTGAAAAAAAATATTATGAGTTGTTTTAGAAAATTGTCCTTAACAAATGTTACAGGAAAGATAATTTAAAGAATTGAAAAAAGAGAAGGTAATAATTAGTTAAGAGTATAATAAGAAAAGTAACATTAATGATTTATTGGTACTGTAAAACAACTTTTAATTTGGGACAATTTTCTTTTCACAAAACGACTTATAATTTGAAACAAAGGAGTATTTCTTACTCCATTGTATGCTCATGGTCTAAACTCTAAAGAAACAACACATCAACAAAACGAACCAACTCACAGAAGAGAAAGATCCAATGGCTTCTTGAGATAGAAATGACACATCAACAAAACGAACCAACTCACAGAAGAGAACCATTGAAATCAAGAAAGCAGAGCCATCGAACAAACACAATGATATTTTCTCAAAGCGCAAACTAGGACTCTTCAACAAAGTCACATAATTATCCATTCTATGCAGTGCAAAAACTGCAATGATCATCACTTCACCAAACGAAAAACTCTCTGCATGTGGATACCCTAACACCAACACCATCATTAAACACTTTTCCGATAACGAAAACTTAGTCATCGATACTGAAAAAAGAAAGCAAGATTAGGACGCAATTGAAACCTTAAGACTTCAACACGAGACAATTCAAAAACGACCGAAAGAAAAGAAGAATAACTTACAAGGTGTATCAGAGACGAACAAGAGTAGTTCATGCCTTCCTTCTTGGTGGGATCATTCTATTGATGATATGGCTTTGGAATCTCTTGATCAATTTAAGCCTTCTTTGAAAAATTTGAAGCTTAATGTAGTTGCATCCTTGGAAGGGAAAGAGATTCACATGAATTTCAGTTCCTCGTCAACTTCCAATATTATATAACTATTCAATCTTGAATAACACTACAAATAGGTTGATAGGAATAGAGGTTTTACTAGTAGTGCTAGTTTATGGTTCCTGATTCTGGACACTATGGGCATGAATTGCTATAATAGTTTTGGTTGGTCAGTAGTATATTTCAATTTGTTTAAGGGTTTTTTTTTTCTTCCGTATGTTCGATGTCAGCATTCTCTTTAAAAATAAAATTTGTTATGTGTTTATGTTTCTTCCCATGGGGTTATATTGAATAGCATTTCTCCTGCACTTTGAATACATATTATTCGTGATATTCTTTCTTAAATTTTAGTATAGAATTTTAGCAATTTTCATCTCCTTCAAAATTTTGAGTTTTTTTTTATATTTTAATAAGTACTTGATCAAATTCAAATTGATCATTGTGCAAATACCATATAAGTAGTTTGAGATAACAATTGTATGTTACAGTCTTGACAAGTTTAGGAGTATCTTGATTATCAAGAATTTTTTAGATATTAATATATGAGTTAGAACAATCGTATATCAAGAATTTTGAATTAGTTTTTTTAACAAAGTTCCACCACATAGTGTGTTAGTTAGGGATTGCGCCAATGTCTTCCTGCTCCCTAGTTTCAATCTCTCTTGCGGCTGTTTTAAGTTTTTTGACTGTCAGAAGGATGCAATTTGTATTAGAACAAAAGAGACTGCTAGAGTTTATTACAATGACATAATATAATAAAGGTTACGAGTAAATATACAGTAAAACCTATAGATTAGCCTAGTAATTTTTTTTTGAATAGCTAGTAATATTTTTTTTTAAGGATGAAGGGCTAGCAACTTAAACACCTAAATGACCCAATATTATAGACCCAATGACTTATTATTTAACACCTCCCTTCAAACTCACGATGCAAACGAAATCTTATTTTTTTACAAGCATCGAAAGTTTGTCAAACAAAGATCGAAAAACATACTGAATAATATAAACTCAAAATACTAACCCAAGCTAAAGCTTATTATGTTTTTAACTTGTTACAAAATTAACCTTGAAAATAAACCAAACCAACTAATATCATAGCAAACAAAGAGGAGCAACCAAAGAGGCAACAACAACCGAAGCGACGCATATCAAACCAAATCAAAATCAAATAGAAGAGCCAATTGAGAGAGAAGCAAACAAAAGATTAAAATATGTCTTCAATGAGAATTCTTCACAAACAAATTTTGACTTAATATGACATTATAACTATTAGAATTTTTTGGTAAAAAAACACTTAATAGATTTTTTTTATTTTCAACTTTAATTAAATTCTCCAGTCAAAAAAACTTTAATTAAATTCTAAAATGATATTATTACAGAGAAAAAACATATGAACTTTTTATATTATTCATATTATCTCATTCTATTTAAAATGATAAAAAATACACACATATAAATCAATATGAAAAGCATAAACATCCTTTTTATATCATTTTTAATTTCAAAGTAAGTTTAGCTGCTAATTTTATATAATATCTCAAAATCAATTAGTAACTTATCATCACAACTCTTCAAAAAAAAAAACTTATCATCACAACTCCTATCGAGAGGAGGAAAAGAAAAACCGCTAAAAAAAGAGACACCGCAGGCACCTTGCATCATTAGAGATAGAAAAGGGTCCAACTTCACATTTCAACATCAATTCCGCACCAAATTTAACCGCGACGCAATCAATGCCGTAGAACACAATAATCGCTTGAATAAACGTTACAAAACAACAGAAAGCCTCTACACACTTACAACCCAGACTCATGTTTTCTACTACTGAATATCTTCTAATGAATCACGATGTTGGATTGGATACAAAAAGCTACGAAAACTTTTAGTAATGAAATCCCCTGCATTCTCTGTTATACACTGATCTGATCCGTTTTAGGGGAGGGGGATGAGTGTGGAGCCCATATCTATCTCCATTTCTTTATATATTCAAACTAGGATTCCAAAATTTCATTATTGTCGACTCCACAGCTCAAAAGTATGCACCATTAAGTTTCAGGGCAAACCAAATTTGGACAAGGCTGATTGGAATAATGTTGAGAATGCCTGTGATGAGCTTTGGTCATCAGCCTTTATTTTAATCTGTGACTTGGCCGATGATGTGTTGATTATACACTCTACAAGATATATTGATGTTTCTTCCGCTTTTTGAGCAAAGAAAAAGAACTTGAAATTAGGAGACTGGCCGCCGGATGCAATGCACTGTATTGAATGACTTTGCATGTGCCGTAGGAGTGCATTGGGAGTCGTCAATGATGCAATTGCAAGAGGGCTTAAACAATATTCCTGTATCATATTATTAAATTTAAATGTTAAAAACCACAAATAAACCAAAATACTAGACATTTTTTGGTGTTGGAGAGATAGTCAAAGAAAAAGAGAAAAGATACAGTGCAATTTAAAATATCTCTAGGGTTCAATTTTGATGCATTGTCGGTGCAAAGTAAAATTACATTTTGACTCATCCATTAATGTGTTGTCATATTATTTAATGAGTTTGATAATGACTACTCATGACTTGAGATTCAAAATCATTAGGTGATGTGGCAAGACTTTACTGGTTGAACAATTATATTAAGTCAATGATGTTATATTAACAAAACTGAGATTATTATAATTTCAAAGCAAACCTCTGATAAGGATATTGGTAGTTGACGCCATTTCTGCTGAAATGTGCCAGGATCCAGTACAGCTTTTGGGTTGAGGGTCAATGGGGGAGGTGACGGTGTGGTGACAGTCCCAACTGAAAAATCTAAACCAAGCAGATCATCAATTGCCAAGCCAGATGCTGGTGCTTGGCTAGTCGTGCTGGTACTTGAAAATGCCAAATCTGCAAGCGGTTGTGAAGCTGCTGAAGGGGCCGACCCATTATAGGAAGGAGCATTATAGGCAGAACCATTGCTTCCAGTATCTCTCACATCATCTTTTTCCGTGGTACTTAGAAGCAGATCCTTGTCATTTGCCTCCACTCTCTGCGCAGGAACAACAGAATCTCCGGATTCTGCACTAATAGATAGATTTCCAAGTTCATCTGAAAACTCAAATGTCCCTCGGTGTTCCTTATCGGTGAACATGTAAGAAGGCTGGATGAATTTGATATCGTTAGTTTGACAGAATTTAATATACAAGAGGGAGGGGAAGCAATAGACAAGGATCAGTGTAATATAAACATGTTTCAAATATCAATAATAAAAGCCAAGGTGTTAGCCTGCCACAGTGTGACTGTAACCCTCAAGCCAAGGCATAGAAGCACAAGTTTAGATCAATGAGGTTTCATATTGCTGAAATATTAAAAATAAATTCTAAAGTAAAAAGAAGTACAAACTCAAAAATAATTATTTAGAATGTCAAGGTTATTACAGTTGACGCAAGACTCAACATGACATCATTCACCAAAAATAAATAAAAAGACTCAACATGACATGATTAGAAGTCAATGTTATTTACAGGGGAGAAACACAGTTAAATGGTAACATGACCCGTTTATCATATTTTCCCTCATTTTGCCATTATATCAATTACATGAAGCACAGACTCCGACAAGGAGACGTCAACATCGTTAATGTCAAATACACAAGACATCGATACATACACACATATGTGTGTGAATATATATATATATATATATATATATATATATATATATATATATATATATATATATATATATATATATATATATATATATATATATATATATAACATACATCATTTATAAAATATCTAATTTGAAAATGGAAAAATAATTCATCAAGAAAATTGAGCCATTTGTTTGATTACAAAAAAAAAAAAAAATCTAATACAAAATACGTTAGTCTTTAACTTTTATTCATCCAACTCCTACCGAAAAACTATAAATAATGTAATCAAATTTAAGGATCTTTAACCCCCTCAATGATCATCATCCTTTAATGTTGTAGAAGAATATGTGCGTATGTGAAAAGACGTGCATATGCAAGAATTTTTTATATGCTTAAATATAAAATATTGTCATATTACTTTTAAAAGTTTTCTTTGTTAGAACATGTATCCATTATTACCGTATGTCTGAGTAATGTCCAAGGTGTGTTGAATCAAAACGAAACAAAACAAAAAATTTGGACACTTGTCTGAGTAGTCCGATACGTGTCGTACGCGTGTCGGGTCGGGCCCCGACAGACATGGGGACACACCTAACCTCAGCAATGTTAGTGCTTCATAGATAAAACGGAAAATATTATTGCAGTAAATTTTGCCCGAAATGGCTTCAAGTTTAAAATCAATCCAGACTGAATGAGTAAATTGTGTTCATTAAAACCAACCACTTGGGGTAAGTCAGTAAATTAGTTACCTTTTGGTATACAACAGACAAACTGTTAAATTCATCAAATATGCGATCTTTAACTTCACTGCTCTGAGTATCGGCAAATACTGAAACTGCTTGTTTTGGAGGGTTCACCACACTCTCAGCCACCGACACATTGTATTGTAGAAGCCTGTAATAAAATAAGGCCCTGTCATGAACATCCTGCAATCAACAAAAGCTCATGTAACATAATGTTGTGACACAAACAAATATCTTCTACTATTATCCACAGACCACAAACATCTAATCGCATTGTTTTAACAATTCAAATAGTAAGTAGTAAATAACAACTCAAACCTGGTGAAAATCAGCAAGACCAGCGGCCAGTGCAGCTCCCAGTGCTTTCTGAGTCTCAGGGGGTCTCTTAAAGAAACACTTCATTACTGCAGTAAGAAGATGCAAGCGAACCTGCATCAAGACACTCATTTTTCAATTAAGTATAGAAAAAGACATGAAATATCTTCTACTATTATTTATCAAATTAAAAAAAAAAAAAAAGATTTGGTGAGCAACTGCAAGGATGTGTCAATGATGTATGCATATTCTCTATTCAATATAGCCATAGAATTATAGGAAAATCAAATTATATTCTCTTGCAGATCCAAACCCAACATGATTCCATGGAAGCTGTGGGGTACTCACAGTCTGACTAGGGGGATGATGAGGCTGGTCAAATGCACCTCTATTCTCCATGAATATACGAAGATTTAAGATGATGCTGTTCATGTTTCTGCTGGGGCAGGATGGAATTGTTGAAGTGGGGGGGTGGATGTGGGGGTGTCCTCAAGTGTAAAAAGAACAAGAGAAAAATGATCATGCCTACGCCATGTCACAACTTTGGCGAGAACAATGATTTGATGGCAGACGTGGGTATTCATGGTATGACTGCGGTGATTCACGTTTCTGCTGGGGCTGGATAGAATTAGTGAAGCGGAGAGATTCTAAAGTGCCAAAAGAATACATGAATAATGCTCGCGGATATGCCATGTGACAAAATTGTTCGGATACTTCAAATTATACCAACTAAAAAAATATTATAATGAGTATTTGAAAGCGAATGCCGTAAAATGTCAGATTTACACTTTACAGTTCGCAGCGCAGTTATTAAAACCAACCCGGTATAGCTTGTCTGACCAGTGAGTTGAATCTTAGGCTGGTTCAGCTCAAAGCAGACGGAAATGCAAACTGAACTGGTCAAAGTCACAGCTCGGAGATTTTGCCAAACTCACTCGAGCAGGACTGTTTAACACAAAAAACTTAATTGTGAAGTTTATTACCGAAATTGCATAGCAAGTAAGTCATGGGCAGCATACTCACTTCCCTCGCATCTTATATAACAACTTTGAATCGATAACTTAATAGCAATGCTCTGTGGGACTTTAAACAACTATTGTCTAGTATGGCCCATGGAACTTAACACCTAATGTCAAGGCTCCAGCCACAATTGCGTCTTATATTACAGAGGGGACTACTTCTGGCACTAGAGCTGGCTAATGTGAGAGTTCCTGATATCAACAGCCGGGATCAGCCTTAGTTTTTAAGTGTCTTCCCTCTTCAAATTTCAAAATTATACAACATTAAAATAATTACTTGTAGTAAATATTTGAATTGTTTTACAAGA
Source organism: Medicago ruthenica (assembly GCA_018208015.1). Taxonomy (NCBI): domain Eukaryota; kingdom Viridiplantae; phylum Streptophyta; class Magnoliopsida; order Fabales; family Fabaceae; genus Medicago; species Medicago ruthenica. The sequence continues at coordinate 72,197 of WNNG01000330.1, read as the reverse complement.
ATTTTGCTAGCACACATTTCCATTAACTCAATACTGTAGCGATGTTCTAAATAGTTATCAGTCTAAATATAGTCACCTTATCTTGTCTTGTAAACTGAATTATGGCTTGAACTTTGAAAAAACGGTCATGCTTAACAGGTTATTTTTCATAAGAGTATATACATTAAAATTCAACTGAGAAATGAGAAAGTTATCTATCATTCAAGACCAAAGAGCCGGTTAGAGGTATAATATAAAACCATTCATATGATTTCAATTAACGGCTTAAAATTTTGGGATAGTTGGATCATGAAGGCATCAAATACAGAAATCTTTAAATCTCAAAAGCGGACATTACAAGACTGCAAATCACAAAAAATTATGTATACTACCTCGGCAGAATGCTCCTCGTCCCAATTTTCAACCAGACTTTCCAAGACATACGGAGCATCATGCATGTCTTGAGAATATTCCCCCAGCATCCATATGAGAGCTGCCTTAGCCTTAGGTTCTTGGACATTGTTGCTACTGATATTCCCTACAACAGCAATACAATCTTGACTCCATTGAGGATATTTTCTTAGAAGATCTTTCACAAGCACCTGCATTAAATGAACTTTCAAACTTGTTACTCTATTCTACCATTACCAGGTCAAAACAATATGTCATGATTTTTACATGCGTTCATATATTAACAGGAAGCGATACAATATTACTCTTAGGTAAAAATTCCAGGGTATCTAGCAAGTATTTGTCATGTTTACCAGAGCTTCAGACGTAACATAGTCCTTTTCCATCTCCAGAAACTGCAGAAGCCGATCAACAATAGCATTGACATCATACTGCTGTAATGCTATCTTTCCAACAGCCCGAATTGATTCCCTTGCAATTGGGATGTCAACATTTGCAGCATATTCACATAATTCTGTCACTGTAGTGGGACACAAAAATTTCTTATATAAGCATTACCAAAAAGAAAGGGAACGAATCAAACCGGTGATCAAAACATCAAATGGAAAAATGCAATTGTCACAATTTCTCCCTCTCCTAATCCCCTTTTTTCTCTAGCACATTGGGGGAGTTACTTACCTATCTCATAGGTGTTACTTTCATTTGCAACTGCAGTCAGCATTTCAAGCTTCAACTTTTTGACATATGATGGCTCGTTATACTGGCAATAGAAGTGTTTGTAGTCCGAGGAAAATATATATGGTGCACGCATGACCAAGAGATGCAGGTGGCTTAGAATTGCATAAGATTGTTCCGGACTTCCTGAGCTCACTTGAGTTAAGAGAGGGGCTTTGATACGCTCATATACCTTAAACAAAAAGAAGTTGCATCAGAAATCACATTGCTTCTGGCAAGCAACCAAAGATGAAAAGATACAGTCAAAAATAACTACAAGATCAAACCAAAGGGTTTAAATAATGAAAATGATAGTTTAAATAGGTTTCCATGTGATCAAGCTGAGCCTTATTCAAATATGGTTACATAAGCTTGACGCTGATCATGAGTTGAAGTAAAATATCCCCCTCGTTTGTTAAACAGTTTAAGCCCTAATATTCACATATGATATACTGAAATTACACATTTGTTCTCATACAAACAAACAAATTTTGATGTATAAGACCCATTGATTTCTTTTTGCTAGAATGAAGCATGCAATTCTTATGTTTCTTGAGTGCATTGTCGATCTTTATTCTTCTCCTGGTTGCTAAAATTGTAGTTTGTAACATATATGATATGGTGTTTGAAATCAATGTTTTAGTTAACTACTCGTATACTAATCATGTATATAAGTAATATCAATTGTGATGACAAATATACGAATCCTTCATTTAAATCATATAGCACCTATAATTTGAGGGTGCATAAACATGACATGACCTCAACTCCTCTAACTGACACTAAACATTCAAAACACATAAGACACAACACAACATGATGGATATAAAGAAATGAGAAATGATAATTGTACAACCATTTTGTGACAACTTTTGTGACAACTGTTGTGACAAATTTCTCTCTCATACTCACATTATGTTTTTACTTTATCTCTCTATTGCTTTGATTTTCGTGCCAATACCTACTTTTTCTTTGTAAATCAATGGTTGTCAAATAAGTTGTCAACCAAATGGTTGTTCAAATAACACATCTCTAAAGAAATAGCAAAGAATTTAAAACGGAAATAAATAAAACTATGTTATACCTTTTTTGGGAGGCACATGTACACATTTTTAGGGGTGTCACGAAGAGTTTGTTTGAACTTATATTATGATATGAATAAACACTTGTATAAGTGTATGGAAGAGCTTATAAAATATTTTGTAATATGTCTATTACTATTTTTCCACTTGTACCATGTATGAGCTCCACAAGATGGCTCATAGAAACAGCTTATACAGGGTTTATGTGGACTTCACTCTCATTTCCTCTTCTATGGTAAGTAAACAATTTATGCATAAACTCCTACATGATCAGCACTTATTGAATAAGTATTTACTTAAGCTATTTACGCTGACACTCATAATTAATAGCAGGTTATGATGTAAAAAAAAATACAAACCATACACAAAAACAAGATTTAAAAACACAGAAATGGAGCCAAATGAAAAAGTTATCAATAATTGAACTGCTCATGAGCTGAACAAGACAATCATCCTAGTTAAATTAACTAAACAAGCTTTAGTATACTGCTCGGGCTTATTTATCAATACAGAATCTATGGTGAACTGAGCCAAACTAGTTTCAAAAGGAAGATAGCTTAGTTTACTTGCACCTCTAAGTCTAAGGTTAACACTACCCAGTTATGTGTCCATGTATGAATACCACAAGCATCGCCTTACAGAACCTTAATGCCAAATACATGTCCCCCATGTATGATTCAGTGAGCTACTAAAAGTAAAGTCATATGGAAAAATAATCAACTGAAAAGTAAAGTTTGTATGGAAAAATAATCACACAAAAACTATGTTGTAAAGAAAAACAGGTAGTATAAATGATGTTTTCACACATACACACAGATCAAGACATACCTGCTGATGTACATCAGCCATAGATAAAGTCAAGTGCAGAAATACTTTTGTAGTTGCCAAAACAACAGCACCATTTGCATGCTGGAGTCTATCTTCAAGGAGATTCATTATATCAAATATTTCACTGTTATCTGATGGAATGTACTTGGCCACCAATTCCATCACAAGACATTGTGCCCATTCACTAAATTCCTTAATGCTGCACGTAGCAAACAAAAGAAGCCGATAAGTTGTTGAAAAATTAGTATTTTTTGCAAGATACTACAGCTGCTTTTATCTCTTATGCCTGCCACAATGAGAAAGACATTTTATAGTCTAAAACGAACAAAATAAGCAATTAAGGTAATTAAAAATTCTTATCCACGTTTGTGAAGTAACTATTCAGTCAACCAAATACTCCCTCAATCATACCTAGAATAACTGATTTATAAATTGTATGCAAGGAGAAAGAAGCTAATATACTGGCAGATTATACAGTAGCTATAGCATTTGTCAAAATGAGAAATAGAAAGATGCAAAATAATCTTTAAATGGGAACCCCGGAGGAGGGTGGTTTTGAAGCTTCAGTATATCTGGTATGTGGCAACAGATGAAAAACATAAATTATGCACCTCAGCTTTCTAAAGTAGTTCAAAGGATATCGGAAAGCATTGAAAAGATTACCGATTCAGAAGGTAATAAACAATTGGCTTGCTATGCAGAGTTTCTCTCTCCCTAGCTGCTTCCTCTGAGGTGGTTGACTCTAAGGTCCAAATTTCTTGTAAAGCAGACAAACAATTTGCAACTACCTGATGAAACAAACAAGATCATGTTTAAAAATAAAGTGCAGATCATTTGACAACTGCAGTTATTTCAAATTTTTTAAATAGGAAGACATTTACCGTCCTGATATATATGTGAACAACAAATGAAAAGCAATAGAAAGAACAAAAAAAGGAACATTTATTTTAAAGGAACCTAAAAAGGTAAAGGATATGGTAGTTAGAGAAAGTGGAAGTTCAGCTTAAACATGTATATTCATTTCACTTTGACAAGTGATGACGGATTAAACTCGCACATGACAAAAGAAACATGAATAAGAAAATGAGAACAGCTTCAATCTTTTATATTGTAACTTTTTTTTACGGGCTTTAATATTGCTTCTTTAAGATTAAGGAAATCAGATATCTCTAATGAAGCTATAAAGAAGAAAAGTTCACAGAACATGTTGCAGGGCCTGATAATAGCATTGCTTACGACAGCATAGAAAGTTGACATGCTCATCCAAATAATGGTGAGGAAAAAAAAAACTAAAAACGAGCCAATTTATAGTATAGAGTACAAATAGATGGATCTATTCTATAAGTGGTGGGAGCAATCAATCCATGTCCAGTAGAGGGGGATCGTACTATAATATAAACTGAAGAGTAGTTTCCGAAGAAATAAAGAGCCAAAGCTCCCAACTACGGAGGTAACTACTAGCCCAAAGCACAAGCCAAAACATAAATGTAATATCCCCTACACTAACTCCCCACTCTATTTACATTCCTTTTACCTTTCCTCTCTCCAGTAACTACACCAAGAACCCGATTTACGTTAATTACACATTGGACTATGTAGATTAGCTTGGTTCTAGGGGAATCTCTTAGCTCTTCACAAAGTTGATGATTAAGGGTGCGTTTGATTTACTAAAAAACAGGGGACTAGACAGGACAACTTTTTTCCGTACCCTGTTTGATTTAGAAACGGGTCATGGGATTGGACAGGACAACATAAAAAATATTATCTCTTTATCTCTCTCGAGTATAGTTTTGTCTTGTCCTGTACTATTTTCTCTTGTACTGTTCTGTCCAGTACTAACTTTTTTACAAATCAAGTGCACCCTAAGTACATGCCTCCATGCTATAAGTGGTGGGAACGACCAATCACTACCCGGTACAGGGGAATTATACTCGAACGTAAAATGAAGTGTGGTTACAGATTAAAATAAGAGCCAAACCCCTCCATTTCCCAACTAAGGAAGTAACTTCTAGCCCAAAGCACAAGCCCAAAAAAATGTAATAGCTCCTACACTAGCTCCTCCCTCAATTTACATTCATTTTTACCTTTTCTCTTTCCAGTAAAAAACTCCTCGAAGAAACCGATTTACATAAATCATTAGACTATGTAGATTAGCTTGGTTCTATAGGAATCTCTTAAACCTTCACGAAGTTGAACAGAACTGTTGTGATTTATCATATGTTGATGATTAGGTTACCATAAAAACACAATCCTTACCTGAGTATCCTGGTCATTGAGCATCAAATGCTTCAACGTTTCTGGAAAATCTGCATCAATACATGTGGAGGCTGATATATGATACAGTTTCAAAACACCAATTACTGCCACCGTCCTGACATAACTATTATTATCCTTCAACCCTGACCCTAAAGGCCCAACCAAATACTCCACCAAATTTGCCACTCGGAGTGAACACAAACTCCTCAACGCTAGTCCCCGAATCATTGGATCCTGATCCTTGCAATCCCTTTGTAGAAAATTAATCGTCAAGAGAGCAAGATCCGGATTAACCTCAGCATAGTTTCCAACATATAGGTAACACATTTTTTTCAAAACAATGTCTGACGTTGCCGAACACATCACCATCTCGCCAAAGAGAGACGAAACATCAATACCTATAGTCATGTTTGATATCACCTTCTTATAAAGATCCCTCTTAGAATCATCAGTACCCGGAGCTCGGCTACCAGCAAGCTGCCGTAGCTGTAATTTTAGATCAGATACTTCACTCTTCCTGGTTAAAATTAAATGTTAGGTCAGAACTTGAAGTACCATAACTATATAAAATAATTTTAAACAATCTACCACATGAACATAAGATAATTGTGATATCAATAATGAATAACACATTTCATATATAAAAAAAAACATAATGGAAAATTAGTAATAGCTAAATGCACGAACTCATTAAAGTTAAAATTGAATGGCATTGGATCTTCAATGTTCATGAAAACCTAGAATTTGCGTATATGAATATAAGCGAATACGTGTTGTGATATAAAAACAAAATTAGATGCAATTTCGTGTTTGCTAAGATCCAAAAAGCGGCAATTGCAATGCAATTTGTTATATCGATGAGTCCAAATTGAAACTGTAGATCATATAAATAGAAAATGGGTAAGATGAAAGAGTTGAGTGAGGGAACGGACCCGGACGGTTGCGACGGTGAAGGAGATCGATTAGATTGCGGTGGTGGAGGAGCCATGGCCACTGGAAGTTGACTTGCAAACGCTCCTCGGGAAATTCGCGCCGTCTTTGAAGAAAGTGAGATCTAATCAACAGAGATAGAAGATGAAGATCGATAGTTGGAGTTTTTTGCAGTGATGATTATTAAGCTTGTACACTCACTTTTTTTTATCAAAAATGGCGAAAAGACTATGAAAAAAAAATATATAATTGAAAGTAAAAATTAGTATTACATCTGCAGATACGGTTTCGACGTAGTAGAATTTGACGTGGCAAGATCTGATTGCTTTTTATTTCTCTTTTTTTACCCTTCCAGCGGATCTGTTTAAGATTTTCAAACAAGATAATTCATTCATCGTTAAAAGGTTAAATATTTTTTTAATAACTAGATTGATGACCCGTGCGATTATGAGCTGAAATACAATCGATAAAAATTAAATGTAATGGTTTTTTTTCAAAACTAAAAATTAGGGCTAATCATTATGGTTAGGGCAACACTACTTAACATTTAGTATAACTAGATTGATGACCCGTGCGCCGCACGGGTCTTATGAGCTGGAATACAATCGATAAAAATCGAATACAATGGTTTTTTTAAGTACAACACGGGAAGATAATATTGTATGAAATACCAAAATAACACAGATAGTAAGTGTGGTTTGATCATCACATACATGATATGTTTTACATTAAACATTACGAAATACTTCCTCATATACGACGTTAGAGGTAAAATCAGTATCTTCACCATCTTCATCTGTGATTAATATCTTCAACTCTTCTCTTGAAGTCACCCTCGATACAGCAACATACAATTGCCCGTGTAAAAATACAGGCGTTGGAAAGTATATGCCCACATTTTTAAGTGTGTGGCCTTGAGTCTTGTTAATAGTCATTGCAAATGATACAGCCAAAGGAAACTGCATTCTTCGAAACTGGCCTAGACTTTCAACCCGTGCGACGTACGGGTCCTATCGACTGTTATAATTATCAATACGTTATCTTTGACATGTGTCATGTACGTGTCTATCGATAAACACAAACGTGATTATTATATAATTTTTTCTATCATGTGTAAATTTAGACATATTAAGAAATTTAAAATAGTAAGTTTGTATTTAAACTTGTACATTTTATATTAAATATAATTTTTTAATTAAAAAATATCTTTTTTAAAATATTTTTGTTACTTTTAGTTGTTTTAACATGTGCAATGTTGCACATGTTAGACAAACTCATATTAGATATACAATATCGCGATAAAATATGCCTTAATATATGTCCTTCAACGACATATGAATCGTACCAGATTTGTCACGTATTTGAAAACATAATTTATTAAAATGATTTGTTTGCATTTGATAACAAAAAAGAAAAATAAGTAGAACTATTACCTAATTTAGAGTAAACCCAATTTATAGCAATATAAATCACGAAAATAGTAATTGTGGACGAATTACATCACAATTATTAAAGTTCGAACTAAAAAATGTGGTTAAATTGCAGATTAAAAAACTAAATAAAAACTAATTATATAGAGTACAAAATAATACATATCAAAATGTGTCTGTCTTACAATCTTAATATGAATAGTTGATTTATAACATTTTTTCTTTTACAAATGCTTCATAACATCAATTTGAACAAAGGACAACAAATATAACAAATATTGGCTTTACAAAATCAGGTCATGTTATCAAACATATCTCTTTTGAACGGTACTCTACGTGATAGGTACACCATTTAAGCCTCAAGAGATGAATATAAGCTGGATCTGTTGGTTCATATTCCATAAAGCCACATCCGTAAAAGCCAAAATCATAAGAAAGACATCAGATACAGATAGCAAAACCTCAACTCATGAAAATGAAAATGCAGATAAAGATAGCATCGTTTGAAAAAAAAAGACCTCTTTGGCAGTGAATGGAGAATTTTGTGACATTTATGCCAGATTGACTGTCCATCATGGCTACCTCTTATGTGAAGGGCGGTATCTTTGTTGTTATGGCAAAACAATTCTCAGTGTGTGTGTGTATATATATATAGTACTTGAAATAAGTCAATTGTCCATTAAGCACATTCCTTTCGTGATCCTCATAGGCATTCATCACTAATAATGATACTTAATGTGCATGTCTATTTCTAATGCTAATTAATTATTTTGTTATGTAACTTCCAAAAACGGTTTGAATGTCATTAGTACACATAGGAAAATACAAAGGTTATGTAACTTCCAAAAGTTAACATTATATGGTTGACTAAATAAATAACAATAAATGTGCAACAAAATTCAAATTTGAAATTAAAGTAGATGGAAGATTTTTAGGGTTGCAATCTTTATTATTTAATGCATTACAATTAGAGGGAAAAAATTAGGTTTAGGTGTTGCTAGACCTAATAACTTTTAAGAATAAAGGATCTCTAGAAATCAACCCTTAAACTGCATAAGTAAGGAATCCATGATTTAAATATCGGTCTTTACATATATAAATGTGACCAATTAAGTTATATTCTCATAGACGACGGTTAGATACATACATTCTTCTAAGTGTAATAAAAACACAATACAAACTCACTTATTTATTATATTTATTATATGAAAAAACACAGAAATAAGTTAGTTACACTTAGGACACATATTAATATTTGTCAAAAAAATTATCCAAGATAAGACAAATCATACTAAAAGTAATTCAAACTAGATATGATAGCTCAATTGGTTTGAGCCGAGAGATAAAGAGTTTGATGTTTCAGTTTCATACTCGGGTGGAGGCAAAAATAATAATTCAACATTTTAAAAAAATTTGACATTATTAAGAGCGTAAAAATACGAGATAGTTGGCTAAAAATACCTCACTTGGTCGGGGTGGTCAAAGAGGGGTGGGAACCAAATGAAAATTTGGAGGTTGTCGATTGAGTTGTGGGGTGTTTTAATAAGTTGCAAGGATAGTGGCGACGAAAGAGGATGAGGTTTAAGGAAGAAATCAACGAATGTAACCATGACATGGATGGATTGAGGGGTCGGCAAAATGAAGATAACAGACAAAGATATCATGAGCTGAACGAGAAACATGCAATGTTACCAAATCAAGAATAAACTTTTTGAACCCACTTAGGTTGGTCTGGTGTTCGTTTGGGACCTTAGATTATGCTTCTTCCGGTTCTTTCCGGTATCAATCTAGACCGACTAATTTAGTTTTTTCAAAAGGAAAAAAGAATAAACCTCTGTAGAGGGCAATTTTGTGAGCTTTTAACTAGTTAATTGTCCCAAACCGTACCTCAATATGAACAATGTTTGCCCCCTTGTGCGCTCCAATCTCAACAATATTGTATTCAAATTGCAAAAGCAGGTTGTCGATCTTATGCGACAGCTGTGTCGACGTAGGACCTTGATTGTCATCTTTATCAATCTCATGATCACAATTCTTTAGTAAGAAAAAAAACTCCAAAATAGACATCAAAAGTACTTTATAATTACTAGTTTAGGGAAGTTCAAAATTAGTGTTCAAAAGAAAATCTCATCCATGCAGATTCAAGATGAAATTTTGATATCATAATTGAATTAAACGATAATTAAGATTGTAGATCAGGTAGAGTAAAAAAGAAAGTCAAAAAGTACAAAATAATGAAATCTTGAATATCACATGCAAGATCAAAATGAACTTCAAAACGAGAAGTTCAAAAAACACAAATGAATGACGACATAAAATAAAGATGTATGAAATACTTATGTATCCGAAAATGTAACATTGAAGTCGTAAGAATCATTGTTTAAATTTGTAACGGACAATCAATATCTATTGAATGAACATCATAACAAAATCAAAAATCAAAACCCCGCATCAAGACCAATTCCACGAACAACTCAACACATACTACATATGACAAAAAAAAAAACCACAAACCTGTTGTTAAAAATCACTTAAGTGAGTTGATCAACTAAATTGATGGTTTATTCTTGGAAAAATGTACACAAATTCTTCCATTTGTGAGGTTACCCAAGCAAAAACTCCCACTTGAGAAACCGCGTGTCCTCTCAATAGAGTGTGATATGGCTGTCCTTCATCTCCCAAGGTTATCCTTTTCCCTTTTCACAATCTCATCTTCCTCATTTTCTCGCAGAGTCTATTCAACAAACACCTTAACCACACTCTTAAACAAATCACCAAAATCATCTCTCACAACTTCAGAACCAAACCTAGAATCCATAATAACCCCTAAAACCGAACCCTTATCTCTCGAAAAACTCTTCATTCCTCCAAACACTCATTTCACTCACGACAACGCAAGAATCTTAAACGGTTCAAATATATTACTCAGTAACTACGCCAATGATGCTCAAATTATACAAGCAGATTTTGTCAAAAGCAGTGTTAGAACCGAAGATTGTCCTTCCGATGGTCTTCCTGAGTTCGCTCTTGTTGGTCGTTCTAATGTTGGGAAATCATCGCTTCTTAATTCTATTGTTCGCCGCAAGAAACTCGCTTTAACTTCAAAGAAACCTGGTCTCTTATTACTACTCACTTTTCTTCACTTTTTTAATTTTTTTTCGTTCTAGTTTGTAAAATTTAATGTTGATTGATTGTATCTTAATTTTTGTAGGAAAGACGCAATTGATTAATCATTTTCGAGTTAATGATAGTTGGTACCTGGTTGATTTGCCTGGTTATGGGTATGTATGGTTTTAAGTTTTAACCTTACAAATCAATCTTGTTTTATGTTACAAATTTGGGGATTAACATTGGAATTAGTGACCAATGTATTTGATATGAACATGTTAGTATGGTTTGCGAATATTGTTTGTGAATTTTGAGTGTCAAACATCATAGCAGTAGGATTCCATTATTTATACAAGGTTGGAAATATCGAAGTTGTATTTGGGCGGTTGGAATGCATATATGTATTTGGTCACCCTCATTTCATAATGTGAGCCAACTTTTGAGAGTGAGATCGAAACCCGCATAGTATCAGAACCAAATTTTGTAGGGTATATGAGAGTTGTACCGAAACCCAAACTAGACGTGAGCATGTGTATTGAAGTTGTATTTTAGTCTCATATTGTTAAGGTTCCTTGGTTGTGGAATGTATACATGTCTTTGTGCACCCTCGTTTTACGAGCTAACTTTCAAGAGTGGAATTCAAGTTCTGGTGTCTTATGATTTTGGAAAATGATAATGTGCACGGGTAAAATTTCGTCCTATTCCCGCGAATGACTTCTAACTTGCATAGCCGTCAGATTTCCTTCAAATTACCATTTTATCCAGACTTATTCCATAACATTACGTCATCACCTCTCTCTTGCGGCAACACACGCTCATCTGCAGATACTGTACATGTGAAACTTGCTGTAGCAACCAAAGGCCAATCTGAGTTCAATCAGATCCACCTCATTTGAAATTACAATTGAATAGTGCAGATGGTATACAATGGTGGCTACCTAGATATGGATAAATTTTGCTGACTTTGGATTACGGCTTACAAAATCTGAAAACCATCACCGTTTGAAGCGGCACTTTAACCTTTTTCCTGTCAAACCGTCTACGACTCTGTTTCTCTCGCCGACAACCAGCATAAATTAAATTACATGAGAAAGAAAACCGCACGTGACTTTGTGCGTTCACACAAATTCGCACATATGATTTGTCGCACCATATAGCATTGTTCTATGATTTTTATTGAACTATTTTTTTTGTGATGCGACATGCACATTAGTTGTTGGAATGTGCAAGTTCCGTTAATGAGTATGACATTTAATTTGTGTCTTGATCAGATTTTTTTTTCCAATGCTAGTTTGTATGATTACTTTTTTTTTCTTCCCTTTTCTTCAGGATAACTACTGATGAGTAGTTTAATCCTGTTCAGTTTTGTAGAAAGCTGATGACGTTTGTAATTTATATGCCTTTATGTTCTTTTCATTAGGTATGCATCTGCTCCGCAGGAACTTAGAATGGATTGGGAAAAATTCACCAAAGACTATTTCCTTAACCGGTCAACACTGGTTTCGGTTTTCCTTCTAATAGATGCTAGCATTCCTGCTAAAAAGATTGATCTTGAGTATGCCGCTTGGTTGGGTGAGAATAAGGTAATGCATCAAAATTTTCTTCACTAGAAAAAGCAACGTTGTGTTTTTTGTTAATGCTGCACATATTATCTGATGGTTATGCTATGACTTGTGTGAAAGAATTGATAAGAGTTGAGCGGCGCATTCGAGTTATTGCCATTTTATCTTTATATGTCCCGTAAACAATGTGTACACGAGAAACAATGTACCTAGAGTATTAATTTTTAATATAGTTATGGAAACTGAAATCCCTCACTTGATTTTAAGTTGATGACATCTGTGGATCGACTGGTTTTGCTCAGCTAGAAGCCTATATAGAAGAGAATCAAAATATTGTCATGGCACATATTAGGAGCAGTCTTTATGATATATGAACGAAAAAGGGTATGTTTACAACATATATTAGTCATCACAATTTAAATATTATGAAGTGAGGTAAGCGTGGACCTTGAAAGAAAGTTGATTTTGAGATTGTAGAGAGCCTCTATCTAAATAGAAGCTGTGTCTAACGTCAAACTTGAGACGCTCATGTTGTATTGAAAAGAGTAGTTCATATACACTACAATCAAGCTGCAATAGCACTTAATGTACTCTCAAGGTCATATAGGAGAGTCTCTAGCGGTCCAACCCTCTGGGGATTCACTTTTCATGCTTAGGCACTTTTGGTTGAAATCGTGTCTGGGTGTCCGACACATATCATTGTCTGGCACTTGCACTCGCACTCGCACGCACATGTGGTTACTTCAATGACTTTTATTTTCTCAAATTACTACTAGTGCCTATGAGTCAATTGTTCATGTTTGTGTATCTGCTTCATAATGGTACCTCCACTACTGTGTCCGATGTTTAATTACTTAATAGATTGAGGTTAACAATTTATTTTAGTAATTGAAGCTGATTTAGTAATTTTCCTTTCAGATCCCAATGACATTAATCTTCACCAAATGTGACAAACGAAAGAAGAAAAAGAATGGAGGCAAAAGACCTGAAGATAATGTCAATGATTTTCAGGAGTTGATACGTGGCTCATTCGAAACCGTGCCTCCATGGATCATGACTAGTAATGTCACCCATCAAGGCCGTGATGAGATACTACTCCATATGGCTCAGCTCCGGAACTACTGGCTCAAGCACTAGTTTGTGGCATTATGTTGTCGGAGTTGGGTTGTCCATCTTGAATACTTAAGGGTATACCTGAGTTATTTATGTTTTACCTAGTTGCAAGTTGTAGTGTAGACTCAATGTATCCAGCCAATGATTCAAATTCTAAATTCATCTAACTACTTATGTTTATAGCAATAGAAAAATGTCTTTAAATTGATTTACACTTTACGTTGTTCCAAAAATCAAATGAAATGCATTTTAATTGCCACAACATACTAAATTCATCTATTTGATATTTATTCACCGCAGCAACACATTTTCAGATGGACTTACCTAATTAAAAGCCAATATGGTTTACATGGGGTCCTTAAAAACCCTGCAGCATATAGGGCCTGATTCAAGTGACAATTTGACATGAAATCAGGAAAAAGAAAAGAACATTGCTTTTCCCACTTCAAAGAAGGCTAAAACACACTAGTAAATGACGATTTTACTCCGGCGGCAGTTAACTGCCGCTGGGGTGGTGCATCGGCAGTTAACTGTCGCCGTATCCATCGGCAGTTAACAACTGATGGTACCATCGGCAGTTAACTGCCGCTGCGGGCAATTATGCAGAACGGAACCTGCTAATTTTGCAAGCAAGTCATTTTTCGGCCGATTTATTACCTGTAATCCAAAATAGCAATTCCAAAGGCAGTACAAATCATACATCAATTATAATCATTCATAAAACAAGAACATTACATAATCTTTCACAATTGACCAAAATAAAATCAATTCGACATTTCGTTAAAATTACACGAATGTTTGAAATTCACCAAAAACATAAATAGTGTTTGACATTCAACAACACATTACATAATATTACATGAAATTTCTACCGACATTCGTTGCACATACAGTTGGAACGAACGCAAAGATATAATACATTATTTTCAACAAAATGCCTAAACATAAATCCAACGTCATCATCGTCACGAATAAGCCGAGGCCAATAGACCGTTTTCCACATGTCTTCATCTTTATCTGCCCCCAGGTCATAAATTGGCATCTGAGCAAATACATGACATGTATGATGATTTTCACCAACATGGAGAAAATAACTGTTAAGTTGTGCCTTCAACTCATCCATAGTGTCGGTCGGAGTTAGAAAAACCTTAATTGTCTTTTTGAAAGCAGAGTACCGGACATGAGCTTCAATTTGTGCAACCTCAGACATGTTTAACTTCATAAAAATTTATGAAATATCAAACATTAGAATAATATTAAATTAAACGTAATAACCAATATATATATATATATATATCAAATGCGAAAACATTATAACCAATAACAAAGCAGGTGCATATTCGACCACATAAAAGTTATATATTTATATATATTAATATGTTAGTTATATATTGGCCACAAAAAATTAGCGTTACAATATCGACCACAAAAAATATGTCGGTGTAATATCGACCAAAAAAAAGGATGAACACCGACAAAAATAGGTATGACATTTCCGGAATTATCACAAAAAATATTGGCGTTGCAATATGGACAGAAGCTTCAACCTTAGGCGGTATGACATTTCCGGAATTATCGACAAAAATAGGTTTTGTCTCGACCGGATCATCATCAGCATTTTCATCCATAACTATAAATAAACAACAAATAACTATGAATAAATAACTTACAATTGCAATAACATCAATATCAAAATTAATTAAACCTAAAAAAAGTTAAAAAAAAAACCCAAAAAAAAATAAAAAAAATAGGCAGTAAGCCTGTTTTTTGAAGTTTCCCATCGGCACCTAGCTGCCGCAGCATCAGCAGTTAGCTGCCGATGGCCCCATACAGCGGCACTTAACTGCCGCTACGCTGCATGTCAGTTTTTGACGAATATTGACAGAAAAAACAGCAAAAAAAACGAATTAAATGATGCATTACCTGTTTCTTCACGTCAAATGTGTGTTGAATCCTTCTAGTTTTGCTGCTTCAATGATTTTGGACAAGATTTGGGTAGAAAAAAATTTGGATTTGAGGATTTAGATGGAAGAGGAAATAGGAAAGGACGGGTTGATGGAACAGTATAGAGTAGGTTGCTGTAATCAGAATATCAAGAGCGCAACGACAGTTAACTGCCGATGGATTCAAACACGACGACAGTTAACTGCCGATGACATGATCCGGCGGCAGTTAACTGCCGCCGGGGTAAAGATGTCATTTACTGGTGTGTTTTAGCCTTCTTTAACGTATATAAAGCAATTTTCAAAAGAAAATCCTTTGTACAACAAAAAATGTTGACAATGACACACTCTTTGATATTTCTGGAAAAAGTTGAAAAGACTATATCAGTGTATTAGCAAAATCGGAAGTCAAATAGCAGTGTCATTTGTTAAGCAGATATTATGGACCACACTAAGGATATTACTTTTTGCACCACTTCGTTCCCTAAACCAATACTCTCCTTTTTCTGATTTTTTTTCCTTTCAAAATATTCCTCTCCAGTATCATTTTTACTGTTAATAATCAAGTAATTTAAATTATTTGTACATAGGGTGATAGCATAAATTACTATATGCAAAATAAATTCAATCCATTTTTCACGTGCTCCATATTTATATCAGGTCCAGTACAAATCTATACGAGTGTTATTAATTAATTTCAGAGTACCAACTTAATTTTTACTCATAAAAAATGGTGGATATTTTTCTTAACATATTCTGTGTAGGGATATCAGTTTCAAAATTAAAAAACTATTCTTATTTGTCGAACTTATTGTTCATTTGTCCTTGATTGTTTTTTTAGGGGTTTGTCCTTGATTGTTGACGTTGCTATGCTAAGCAAATTATGTTCACTATTTTGCGGAATGAAATAGACACCATAATATGTTCAACTACCATGTAGTATATAGTTTAGCTGCATTTCGGATAATATGTGGTGGCTCATTGATGATGCTTCTCTCGGTGTAAAGTGGCAAAACAATATATTAATGTGAGGCTCTGGATTTAGGTTGACATAATTGCACAGTGATGTGGGTTTAACCTCTGATCCTTTTCAGGGTTGTGACTTGTGAGCCTCTGGATTGAGCCACTTCATCAAGTCTCTCCAAACACGTAAAGTTGTTAGCTATTTGAGTGTTTCTTAGTTCGTTTCGTACAAATGATCCAGCTCAATTCAAAGTTACGCTGTCCCAATTTTTTTTTTCTTTTTTGAAGATATTAAACACCTAATCCCAATATAATTTGATGCTATTTTAACTTTTAAAACTGTTTTTCCACCAAAGTAATTCTAATCGAGGTTAAACCATTGAAAAAATAGATAGATATGTTTGTTCACTTAATTTAATGTTGTAGTTTGTGAATTGTGATAATCTTGTTAATATATTCTATATTTTGATTGGTAAATTTTTATTTGAAATTAATAAACACAAGTTTAGTTTAATAACCATGCACTCTATAATATAAAATGTCTAATTATGTCCTAGATATTAGTATTGAAAAAAAAAAAACAGATATCAGCACAAATATTTTAGGAAATGTTATTCATCGATATTCTGATATCATTTTTTCATATTCAAATCACGTATGCTTTAAATAAATGTATTTCAATTTACTTAACATCAAGCGGGGATAGCTCAGTTGGGAGAGCGTCAGACTGAAGATCTGAAGGTCGCGTGTTCGATCCACGCTCACCGCAATTGCAATTCTTTCTTTTTTTCTTCATTTTTTCCACTTTAATCAAACAGGATAACCACCGTAGACATCGTGGAGAAGGGATAAACATAAGTATGGATGTTGGAGTGTTTTTTTAGGTGCATCTTGTTTTGATTCACACGAAAGAAACGTATGTATATTTTAGGCATCTTGTTCTACATCACCAGATTAGCCTCACCTCATTTTATGTATTCAAATATTAATTTGAAGAACTGCGATGAGCAAGTTTAAGCATGTACCTCCTGTTTCTATTGATCTTGCATCTGTTTTTCTTCCCGTGGCTTGAGTATATATGATATAATAGACGACAAAACTTTCCAACTAAGTACGACTACAATAGATGACTAAACTCTCAAACGTATGACAACAATAGACCACAAAACTCTCGAGATTTAACACTACTATATATTTTTTTGTTTGAAAAGTTGTACTGTATTTTTAAGGGAAAATTCGAATCTAGAATCTCTAATATTTACCATCTTATTCAAATGCTCTTAAATATCTTATACAAATTTTTAAATATTGTGTTGGGTCCGGATCTTGTAAGTGATGATTTATCTTTTATGAATATGTCTCACAAATCACAATGAAAAATTTAGAATAGAAAATGGAGAATGAGATATAAATGAAGAGTGTACTTTACAAAACTTAAATTGCCTATGTGGTTGAGGCCTTCAAGTATGACACCTATTTCATCCAATATATGCAAGAGAGGCATTGTCTTTTTGTTTTTTTAATAATTTTTATTTTTGTTTTTAATTGAGTTAAAAAAAGTGAGATTGATGAAAAAAAATTCCAACATGTTTAACCGGTTTAACCATCGATTTTCAACCGATTTACCATGTTTTAATTTGGTTTTATTGTAGGCTGGTTAGAGGTGTCAATTGGACCAAACATAAATTTGGTTATCTATCCAATTAGTTGAACCGGCTAGTCATGTCCAATTTTAATTACATTGATATTAACATAGTCCCAACATTATCAGTAATATTTTAAAATGATCACTAAAATTCATTTAAAAATATAAATCAAGTTTATCTATTTGTTGGTATTTGCAAGACTATATGACGATATTAAGTTGGCAATATTGAAGATGGGTTTGAATTAAATATATAGTGTCATTGATGTATTTGATAACAAATCCAAAAAAAAAAAATCAACATATATAGATAAACGGAGTTGATTTTTTTTAAGGAAGATAAACGAATTTGATTAACATTTTGCAATTTAAAAAAATTATATTAACTAACAACAAATATTTATCATTTTTAAATAATTATAGTTGCTAACAACAAATATTTATCCTTAAAAAAACAAATATTTATCATTTTGTATAAAAAAACAAATATTTATCATTTAAAAAGGTTAGAGATTAAATTTAGTTTTTTTTTTATGTTTCCTCTATTCAAATCATTATATGGCATTTTTTTTTTGTTGAAAATTAGTAGTTATTATATGGTATTAAGTATGCACAACTCTTCCACCTATTTCTTCTTAAAAAAACTCTTCCACCTATTTAGTCGTGCATAAACCAACAAGATTTATGCAAAGTACAAGGATATGTACCACGACTAAGTTTTGTGAGAATTTCGTTTTGTCAATTTTCGTATGTCTATCTTGTTGTGTTCCTTTCAAAAAAAAGAATATCCAGTGGTTTTATGTAAGCTGGTGATTTTTCCTTGACAAACATTCCAGGGAATACCAATCATTTGATCTTTACCCTAATCGCTTAATTTGGATTGTTGATGGGTGACCTTTTCGTTGACTAATAACTGCTTACCTTCTAACTTGATGTTGACTTTCTCCAGCCACCATTCAATTCAATCTATGTATATTAAAAATGTGAACAACATATATACCAGAAAAATAATTGAGAACCACCAATTGAATTTTTAAGAAACAATAAAGGTCTAAAAAAATCAATCCCCGTGAACTTAGTTAAGTTGGTATGGATATTGCATATTATATGCAAGGACCGAGATTCGAACCCCGAACACCTCATTTCTCCACATTTAAAATGTGTGCTCTGACAAAAAAAAATCTAAAAAAATCGGGGAAAATATATGATGGTCCATTCCATTTTTGTGAAATCCACCTCAAGACGTATTGATCAAAAGCGTTAGAAATAATAAATGATTTGAAGTTTTGGACCACATAAATTGAAGGCCTTTTAACCCCATCAAACAACGATGGTCCTGAATCTTACTGATTATTAAACTGATTAGCGTCCATGTGCACATTGTGTACGCACCTTATAAATTGCCTTGTGAAGCTTGTGGATGTTATACAACGTGGAAGGACCACCTTAGCTGTATAAGTTTTCCTAATTGCAACACTTTGGGGTGCAATTTTTGCTTAAATTGCCATCTAAAAACAGCTGCTTTTATTCAAACTAGCTAAGCTACTTTTATTCAAACTAAACTCTAACCCGTGCGATCCACGAGTTTTGTAGAATTTCGTATATAAATATCAAATTGACTATACTTTTGCTCACAGATTCAATACTTTGTTATAAAACGATCGAAAAAAAACAAAAGAAAATGTGCAAAAATTACACCAATTTAAGTTATTAACTTTATTTTGTTACCAAATAATATTACCGGTTTGTGTTCCCAAATTCCTTCTTTCTCAACCTTCATATTCGATTACATTCATGTTAAAAGAACAACTAAAATAAGCAAATTGAAAATAGTAAACATGTTTCAAAAGTCAAAGTGAGAAAACAAAGTATTGTTATAATCTAGTGTAATGATTTTTGCAAATAAAAAGGCAGAATAAATAACTTCAAGTAATTAATATAATATAGGAGAAACAAAGAGGTAGACAAAATTACACTAAAAATTGAAGTTTCTAATGATAAAATTATCATCTGAATTAGTCAAATTTTCAACAATTTTAAAGATGCAACTTTAATATCGTAGCACGTAGTAAGCGTACGCCAAGAAACTGATACTAACCGCAAGGGCTGTTAAATCTATAAAAAGGAAAAGCAACTGTTATGTGGTAACCGAATGAAAAAAATAATAAAAAAGAATTGTTATGTGGTAATTGAAAAAAAAATAATGAAAAGGAACCGTTAATAATGAAAAAGAACTGCTATCAAAAAAGGAATTGCAATGACGTTAGTGGCTTTTAAAAAAATGACATTTTCATGTGCTACCTGATTCAATTCCTTGCAGACCTTTTTTTTCATAAAAATTAATTAGGTCCGTCAAAAAGGGCGGGGTATGGTTATTAGGTTCAATTGCATGATAGTGAGAGAGATGAAAGTGAGTGAGAAATGATTTAGGGATTGTGAGATTGAAAGAAGGAGGGCCCGAAATTTGTGTTGAATACATAACATTGACGCAATTACATGTCATAAAAATATTAGTACCTTGGCGGTAAGAGTTGTGATTTGGAAGCATGTGGTACTTGGTTCGATCCCCACCAGGAGTACTAGATCGTCTACCCGTGCTGCCGCACGGGTCATATACATTGTAAATATAGTAGACAAAAGAGCAACACTTTATAGTACAGTCCCAACTTATAATTTTAATGTCATAATTTTTTTTTCTAGAGAACTAATGTCGTAATTTTAAATACAACTATAAAACGAAATTGTATAATTGATTAAAAATATTTTTAGTGACATTGAGCAGCAATCTATAATTTTTTAACAAAATAGATTTTGCCAAAAACACTACACACATCTCTTTTTCTCGTGAGTCAATTACATTGAAAATTCATATATTATAGATCACAAAAACAAAGATACAAAAATTATGTTGAAAGAAAATTGTATAATTGATTCAAAATATTTTTAGTTACATTTAGCAGCAATCTATAATTTTAACAAAAGAGATTTTGCCAGAAACACTACACTCAGATTATAAATCACCGAAACAAAGATTATATAATTGTTAATCTATATATCAATAAAATATCTAGTATTGTTTCATAGTAGATATAAACTTGCAGCAAAAATCCAACAATGTGATGAAATGGGTGATATTATCATCAACCTATACAAACATAGAATAGATTTTTAAGCAGAATTTAAAGTGATGTTTACATTTTTACGCACATTGATTATAAAGCCTTTCTTTAATGTAACTCTTAATGTCAATCATTTATCACAAATTCATAATTGTTTATTTTACTCAATAATCATATCGTAGTTTTATTTTACAGAGATTCATAGTTGTTGGCATCCACTACAAGGAATCTGGGAATTTGCCAGGGGCAAAATCCCTGGGAAAACGCGGAAATCCCTGGCAAAAAACAATTTGTCAGGGCCTTTGCGAGGAGCAGGATCCCTCGCAAAACAGGGTCTCGCAAATGCTAAAGCCAGGGCTTTAGCTCCTGGCAAATTTGCGAGGGCCTACCCCTGGCAAATTCCCTGGGACAATTCCTGGCTTTTCTCCTGGCTTCGCCCCTGGCAAAATGTCTGACTCAACTGTCTCCTTTTCCTGCCACACTGTAAAGCACTGTCACATGTCACATCGTCTGACCCAAACAGTGACAGGAGCTTTGCGAGGGGCTACCCCTGAGAAATTGCATGACGAATTTTTTTAAAAAAAATGTGTTTTAATTGTTTTTTAATTTAAATTATTTTAAAATTAAAAACAATTCATTATAATTATTAAAATTATTTTTAAAAATGTTTTTAATTAGTTTTTTTATTTCACTATTTTTAAAATAAAAATCATTTAAAATTATTTTAAAAAACATTTTTTTAGTTGAATTGTTCATCATTGTATTCCACATTTGTTCCACTACTCGAAGCTTGTGCATTGACTCCTTGCCCGAAATTTTGAAACTTTTCACCGTTATAAACTCAAACCCAATAATCAGGCATAAATCCAACTCTATCCAAGTGTTTCTTGACTTCTCTGGGGTCACTCTTTATATATCTACAGGTACATTTAACACACAGACATATTATCCCTCCCTCATCTTTACAAACTTGCTGTACCCATGCCCATGCAATAAATCCTTGAACTCCATCCACAAAATGGGGTTTTAATCCTCTTCTTTCTGGAAACGTTCTATCATACATCCAACTACGATAATGCTGATAATACTCCATATTTTGCATGTTTAACTATAATGTTTACATATTTCACGATTAGTTATTTTTTGCTAAATAAAATTATTTACGCGCAAAATTTTTTTATACTAACTAAAAAAAATCTCGTGAAATTTATTTACGTGTGAAACTGTTTTTAATAAAGAAAATTAATTACGCACGAAATATTTGAATAATAACTTAAAAAATTGCACGAAATTTCTTTACGCGCGAAATATTTGTATACTAACTAAAAATATTCCACGAAATTTCTTTACACGCGAACTTTTTTTACGCCAAAAAATTTCTTTACGCACTACTAATTAAAAACATTTTTATAATAAAAAAATTAGCCTTTAAATAATATAAGTTTAATAATTATTCATTTAAATTAATTTTTTATTTCAATTACTTATAAAAAACAATTTCATATCAAAAACATTATTATTATAATTTGATTTAGATAAAAAAAACAGTTTTACTTCGTTTTAATAATTAATTTTAAAATAGATTTGTAGTAAAAAAATACAATTTCATATCAAAAACATTATTATAATTGATTACACTTGAAAATAAACAGTTTATAATTCTAAAAAAAAAAAATAACAGTTTTGATATTGGAGAAATTATTACACCATTAAAATTTGAATAAATAACTATTTTCTCAAATTAAACTTAAAAAAATACAATTTTAAATTAAAATAAACAGTATATAAAATTTAGTGAAACCTAATGTTATTATTAAAAACTATATAAGACTATGTTTATTTTCCAATACAATATATTTAACAGATATAACATACCCTAAAAAAATATATATAACAACATGTATAAAACAATATATATAACAACATGTATAAAAAAATTTAATTATAACATACCCTAAAAAAACATATTCAACATGCAATACACATACACTAAAAAAAATTCAAAATTTATACATACCCTAAACAAAATCGAAATATAACAACATTATTATTCTAAAAAACATCATTATTCTAAAAATTCAAAATATAACACAATATTATTCTAAAAATTCGAAAATTATACACACACTAATTTATTCAGCCATTAATTAACATCATTATTATAATATTTATCTATCATTTGAGTTATATATTCCAAAAAAATTATATATAACAGATCCAAAAAATTTATAAATACACTTATATATTCAGCCGTTAATTAACAGATTCAAAAAAATACATAACAACAGCTCCAAAATTTATACTAACTTGTTGAAGCTACACAAAGAACAGTTCCAAAACCAAGCTGAACAAAGAATCACAGGAGGCAACTTCACTTTGACATGCAAATGACAAAGAATAAATTATATGTCAATATATATAAGAAAAAAATTGAATCAAGAAAATATAAGTAAAGAGATTTACCAAAGTAATAAAAATCAGTGTTGTTGGAGAAAGATTGGTGTGTGTTGTGTTGAAGAAAGGAGGTTTGTTGAAGAAAGGAAGAAGAGGTGAAGGGAAGAATTTTTTCTAAGTTACAGATAATGCGTATGGCTTGTGTTATATTAGAAAACTATGCCAAGGCCAATATGAGGGATATGCCCCTCGCAATACCTATCATTCATAGCCATCATAACGGTCAAATTTGGGTCAAATAAAGCCTGCACGCGTGCAATTACCCAGGGGTTATGCCCCTCGCAAAGGACCTTTTTCAGCTTTTTGCAGAACTTTTGCAGAGCTTGGTCTTGTCAAGCATGCTTTTCCGTGTCCCAGGGTCAAACCCTGGTATAAGCCCTCGCAAAAAATCCTGCCACACCTGCAGCCTTGTCTCCTTTTCGAATTTGAAATCTGGCGCCTAGATTTGAGCCAGGCCTTGTGTCAATTTGCGAGGGGCTTGCCCCTGGTAGAAGGAAGCCACTACACGCCTTCTGCTTTGGCATTTTGCCAGGAGCTTCCTTGGGTTTACCCCTGGTTTTTTTGCCAGGAGTGCATGCTCCTGGCTTAAATCCCTGGCAAATTACAGCTTTTCTTGTAGTGATCTCAAATTACTCAACCATTGAGTACTCGAGACCCACGATTGTTAGCCTCAGTTTTTTTTTTTTTTTTTGAAAAAGCCAAAATCATAAAGAATTAAAAGGCACCAGAGGAACTAAATTAATATTACAAAAGTGTACAAAACTAATAAGTTGGTAACATAACCAAATTATACCTTTACAATGCAGAAAACAAAAGAGAATTATAACTCCAAAACCACTCAAAGTTTTGAAATGAGGTAACCGCTGCCAGAATGAACCATGAGTTGCACAGTTATAAGGCAACTCTCACAAAATATAGCAAGTCCAAATGAATGTGGTGAGCAGAAAAACATCCTGAAATGGACAGTATGCAAGCCGCATCTTTGCTGATAGTAATACAACAGCTCCCCACTCAAGATATAGCTGTCAACATCCTAAAGCAGCAGCACCGTTAAAACTGGGACACACTACTCAGACTGAGAAATTCCAACTTGATGACAAGCTAAATCAAAAGCAAAAGGACCACACCCAATCATATGTGATGCATCCAAAAGGAACCGAAACATGGTCTGCAGATCAAGAAATCAGCCAAAAAATATAAAATCAGGTCCTAAATTAACTAATAAGACCATACTAATTCTTTCAATACTAAAAGTAGAACTAATTGTTGTATCCCCATTCAAAAGACTACAAAATATAGAATACCATTTAATTACCCAATAGTTCAGCCACCAAAATATAGAATTATGTCAAGTGTTGGAGATATTTAGCTCATAGCATACAAAAGCAAAACTAATCACACAAATGTCATTCATTCAGATAAAAATTAAAAGACAATAGTTTGAATACCATATGATTACCCAATAGTTCAGCCACCAATTCTCTTATCCAATCCTCAAATTATCTCAAAACATTTTTTGTATAAGCTGTCAATATATCAGCAGCCATGTGCCTTAAATGCCCACAATCCTGATGTAGTATGTACACATTCCCATCACAAAACTAAATTTTCTTAAAAGAAATAAGTTAGAACTCACATGTCACTAACTTTCAGCCATAATAGTATGCATAGTTATCATGTCATCATAATTTCAGAAGTTATCAAATTGTAGTTGCCTTTGGTCATTATTCAGTAGGAATAGAAGTAACATTGTATCACATGTAAAGCTAAGAATCAAAAACCAATATATCATACTCAACCACCCTATATGCAGCGATGCTCAATGCTAAATGCATCAAAAAACTAAAACAGGAAAATGAACCAACCTACCCAGCCTGACCATAATTAAATGGACAAATAAAACCTTATGATAAGGAACCTAGTATGCTAAGGAACCCTGCAAAGAAATTTCATCATTGTCTTGATGTGTAGATTTGAAGAGTGAAGATGCATCTCTCCATGAAAATCAAGCTCAAACAATAGAAACAAAATCATCTTTTCACATTTCTCTTTTTCTTCTAAAATAAAATCACTAACAGGATGCGATTAAACAGGATGCGATTAAACACTGTTCACCGCAAAACAGGATGCGATTAAACACTGTTCACCGTCTTCCCCCTTTAATCCAGCCTCCCAAATCCCAAGCTTCAACCTTCAATCAATGGCCGCACAACCATTCATCATCCCCTGGTCCTTTCTCGATGCTGATTTCGTCCCCAAAGCTGCCCAAAAACAACCGTCAATCCCAACCCTAAACAAACACAAAACCTTCGCCCAAGCTTTAAACCATGTCTGCGATATACCATCAAGCCAACTTCCCAAACCTAGTGTGAAAGGTAACAAAACTGCAATACAAATTCCAGAAGAGGAATATCTAGAAGGTATAGAAACCTGTAAGAATAACCTTCACGCCAGGGTCATCTGGCGCAAGGGCGCGACCCCCTTGACTACAGTGGCCCTGCGTGATAAGCTTAAGCCCATCTGGAAGTCTCTGGGGCGATGGGGGGTTACCTCGTTAGGGAAGGGCTTTTACGAGTTCTCTTTTTCCTCTGTTGAAAATGCTCGCAGCGTGCGATCAGTGGGTTCATGGAACCTGAATCCTGGGCTACTGAAATTGTTCGCCTGGACTCATGATTTTAACCCCAGTGCACAAAGAAACACTTCTGCGCAGGTTTGGCTGAGAATTTATGGGTTAGGCCAAGAATACTGGAGGCCTAAGATTTTGTTCGCTATCGCAAGCAGCGTTGGAAGTCCCATTTGCATTGATTCTGTGACAGGTAAGCCAATGTTTGAAAGAACTTTTGGTCACTTCGTTAGGGTTCTGGTGGATTTAGACCTCTCAAATGAATTGACATATAGGGTGTTAGTGGAACGCAAAGGTTATGCTTTTTTTGTGGATCTTGAGTATGAAAATTTGTCTGAATTCTGTACTAATTGTAATATTGTGGGTCATCACATTAGCAAATGTAGAAAAATGGCAGATAACGAAGAGGGGAAAAAGGAGAGGGAAAAAAAACAAAAGAAAAATCACAAAGAGGGTAAAGAACCTTTTAAGGAATTTATCCCGGTTACCAGGAACAATTTAGACCATGACAAGGTTGCGAAAGTAGTGTATCTTGAGACGGAACAAGATAATGTCTCAGTGGGAAGGAAATCTCCAACACAAAACATGCTACCTGTAATTGAAACTATACCAGTAGATGCACAATTGCAGGTTCAGAATGGCGAAGAAAGGCCGGATGTCCAAAATCAAGGTTACAATTCAGACGAGGAGGATGGCAGCTCACAGGCCTCTGCATCTGAGTTTGTGGATGCAACACAAATGCATGAAGAAGGAAACAACTCTCAGGAGCAAGAAGCTTCAGTAAATACTCCAATCCGTATCCAAAAGGATATGGAATTTCTACACCAGTCCTGGGCTAACTTGGCTGAACAAGAGCAAGAAGAAGTCATAAGGAAGCAGGAGAATGAAAGATTGATAGATGAGGCTCTTCTTAAGGAGGACCATCAAAATATAGATGCTTCAGGATTTACATTGGTTACTAAGAAGAAGAAAACACACAAAGTAAGTTCCTCCAAACCATCTAGCTCTTATCCAATCAGGTCAAGGATTGGAAATCCCAAACCCTTCAGATGAAGGGAGTCTTCTGGAATCTTAGGGGACTGGCTAACTCCCCTACTAGATTAGCCCTCAAAAGAATTATTAAGAAACACAAACCTGATTTTTTACTTATTGCGGAACCTTGGATGGACTTTCAAAATTTCCCTGTCAATTGGCTTTTTAGGTTAGGTTTAAAACCTTTTGCTTTCAACAATAGACACCCATTGCTCCCTAACCTTTGGTGTATATGTTCTGTCAACATGACACCCTCTATTTTGTCCATATCTACCCAACATGTTAGCTTCACTTTAAAAGATGACAATTCTGTCTTTGGCATTTCTGCAGTTTATGCATCTACCTCTTACTTAGTTAGAAGAGAACTTTGGAATGAATTACAATCTTTGCAAACCCAACACAATATCCCTTGGTGCTTCATAGGTGATTTTAATTCCATTTTAGGAGCCCATGAGCATAGAGGCCACTCCACTCCTGCCAGACCCCCCATCACAGACTTTACTAGCTGGTCTGACTCAAACAACTTGATCCATCTTCCTACCAGAGGAGCACACTACACTTGGTCCAATGGGAGAAGTGGTAGTAGATTGACTGAGAGAAGGCTGGATAGAGTTATATGCAACCACTCTTGGTTTGATATGTGCTCTTCCTTATCTGTCTCCACCCTAACCAAAAATCACTCTGACCACTTCCCACTTTTACTTGAATTCCATAACAGCCCCCAAACCTTCACCTCCCAATTCAAATTTTTGAAGATGTGGCTTTTGCATGCTGATTCTGAAAATATTGTGAAAGATATTTGGAAAACGGAGATATTTGGTTGCCCAATGTTCATTTTAACTCAAAAGCTGAAGATGCTAAAAGAAAAGCTTAAGGTCTGGAACAAGGAAGTTTTTGGCAATGTTCACACTTTGGTGCATGAAACTGAAAAGAAAGTGAATCACATCCAGGAGGCCATGGATGTTCAAGGTCATACTGATACACTATTGGAACAACATAAGCTAGCTCAGCTTGAATACCAAAAAGCTCTTGAAATTGAAGAAGTTTTTTGGAGTGAAAAAGCAAAACTTAACTGGCACCTGCAAGGGGATAGAAACACAAATTACTTTCATAGAATTGCCAAAATCAAAAACTCTTACAAAACCATATCCACCCTAAAAGACGGTGACAGATTAATCCATCAACCAGATCAAATTGCATCGCATATAACTAACCATTTTCAAAATATTTTTTGCTCTTCTTCTGTTTTGCAGGTTAGCTCATTGGCGGAAGACACAATTCCAAACTTAGTGAATCAACAAACCAACAACCTGCTGACAAGTGTTCCATCAGAATCTGAGATTCATGCAGCAGTTATGGCTCTGAACAAGGATGGGGCTCCTGGGCCAGATGGGTTTGGAGCAATCTTTTTTCACTCTTTTTGGAACATTATTAAGGGGGATGTCGTTAATGCTGTTTTGGAGTTCTTTACTACAGGGTGGCTTCTCCCTAATTTCAACTCCAACACTCTCATTTTAATTCCAAAGAAAGATAATGCTGATAGTGTGAACCAGTTTAGACCTATTGCTCTGGCAAACTTTAAATTCAAAATTATCACCAAGATTCTTGCTGATAGGTTAGCTTCCATTATGCCTCATATTATTTCTCAGGAGCAGAGAGGTTTCATAAGAGGAAGAAACATCAAGGACTGCATCTGAATCACCTCTGAAGCTGTTAACTTGCTGAACAAAAAATCTTTTGGTGGTAACACAGCTTTCAAGATCGACATCTCCAAGGCCTTTGACACTTTAGAGTGGCCGTTCCTGATTAAAGTGCTGAAATCCTTTGGCTTTAGTTCAATGTTTTGTAACTGGATTGAGGTTGTTCTAAACTCTGCCAAACTCTCTATATTTGTTAATGGTAACCTGCATGGGTTCTTTCATTGTAAGAGAGGGGTTAGGCAGGGTGATCCCTTGTCTCCTCTTCTTTTCTGTTTAGCTGAAGATGTCCTTAGTAGGGGAATCACCAACCTTGTTAATGCTGGAAAGATAGATTTGATAAAAGCCTCTAGAAATCAGCATGTTCCCTCTCACACTTTGTATGCTGATGATGTGATGATTTTCTGTAGAGGTAGAATGAGTTGTATCCAGGCTCTCAAGGATCTCTTCACTGATTATGCTTTGTGCTCCGGACAAGTCATCAATCCTTCTAAATCCACTATTTATTCTAATTCCATTTCTCCAACCAGGTTAGCCTCCATTGTTAACTTGCTGGGTTTTAATGTTGGAACGCTCCCTTTCATGTACTTAGGAGTCCCAATATTCAAAGGTAAGCCTAAAGCTATTCATCTTCAACCTATAGCTGACAAAATAAAGATAAAATTGGCATCTTGGAAAGCCTCTCTTCTCTCTATGGCTGGTAGAGTCTAGCTAGTTACTTCGGTGATACAAAGCATGCTCATTCATACCATCTCGGTCTACTCCTGGCCAATTTCATTGCTGAAGGATTTGGAGAGATGTATTAGAAACTTTGTTTGGGCTGGAGACATAGAAAAGAGAAAACTGGTGACTGTTGCTTGGCATAAGATTTGTAAGCCCTTGAAAGAAGGAGGTTTGGGTCTCAAATCTCTTACAAAGCTTA
The DNA here is from genome assembly GCA_018208015.1 of Medicago ruthenica. Lineage (NCBI taxonomy): Eukaryota > Viridiplantae > Streptophyta > Magnoliopsida > Fabales > Fabaceae > Medicago > Medicago ruthenica. The sequence continues at coordinate 42,386 of WNNG01000330.1, read as the reverse complement.
ATGAAGCCTCTAACCTTAAACTTTGCTGGGACTTAATGACTTCTCAGGAACCTTGGGCCTTTATTCTCAGAAGCAGAACTCTCAACAAGAATGGCCCAATTAAAACGCATATTTACTCTTCTATATGGAGTAGTACAAAATCTAAAGCCCCTTGTGTTTTGGAGAATTCTAGCTGGAACCTTGGTAATGGTAACATGATTAATTTTTGGACAGAGAAGTGGTGTGGTGAGCCTATTGCTTCTATCCTAAACCTCCCCTCTTGCTTTTATTCTAGGCTAACCGCCAAGGTCTGTGACTTTATTCGGGATTCCAATTGGGCTTTTCCTACATCAGTTCAGCAATCCTTCCCTGCTATCACATCGCTTGCTCAAAATGTAACTATTCCCAAAGTTGATTTACAGGATCAACTTTTATGGAACCCATCACAATCTGGTCTTCTCACTCTTAAGGATGCTTACTTATTCAAGAATCAGGTTGGTCAGCAGCTTAGCTGGGCTAAAATCATTTGGGCTCCAGATATCCCTCCTTCTAAATCTATGCTGGCTTGGAGACTAATGCAGGACAAAATTCCAACTGATGACAAGCTTCAGCATAGAGGCTGCAACTTGGCTTCCATGTGCAGTCTTTGTTCAGCTACAGATGAGTCCGCAACACACTTGTTCCTCCACTGTCATTTCTCTTTGAAACTCTGGGCATGGCTAGCTAGTATTTTGAACACTACATTCCAATTCAATTCTGCAGAAGACATATGGCAGATATGTAAAAAAAGTTTCACCCCCCAATGCAATTTGGTGATAAAAGCATGCATAATCAATATCATCAACATTATCTGGTTCTCTAGAAACCAAGCTAGATTCCAAAACAGGAAACCCAATTGGAGAACTGCCATCAACACAATCATCTCCAATGTTGCTCTATCCGGTAACAACACTAGATTATGCTCCTCTGTTAATATGCAAGATTTTGTCATCATGAAAGCTTTTAGAGTCAACATTCATCCACCTAAAGCCCCAATCATCAAAGAGGTTTTATGGACTCCTCCCACCTTTACCTGGCTAAAGGTCAACACAGATGGTGCAGTAGTGAAGAACCCGGTCAAAGCCTCTTGTGGTGGAATATTTAGAGACGCTTATGGTGCCTGTAAGGGCTGTTTTGCTCAGAATATCCTTAACTGTTCTTCTGCTTTCACTGCTGAGTTAGTTGCAGTAATGATTGCAATTGAGATTGCTGCGAGTAAGCTATGGAAAAATATATGGTTGGAAACTGATTCCAAATTGGTGCTGCTGGCATTTAAAAATACTTCTATGATTCCCTGCAATCTAAGAAATAGATGGATTAATTGCTTAGAAATTGTTAAAAGCATGAATTTTTTGGTTAGTCACATTTATAGGGAAGGGAACACTTGTGCAGATGGTTTAGCTAATATAGGCTTAGCTCTGTCTTCTCTTGTTTGGTTCCCTTCTGCCCCTAACTGTATACAAGCTGACTATATTAGGAATAGACTAGATCTTCCTAACTATAGATTTACTTCTTTTTGAAAAGGTGTAGACCTAGTTCCCCTTTTCTTTGTACATTTCTTTTTGGTTTAATGATATCTTGTAATGCTCCTAGCATTACTTTTGCTTAAAAAAAAAATCACTAACACAAAACTTACTCACAACAAAATGAGAAGAAGCTCACAAAAGTTTTAGTACTAAAAAATTACAGGGAGGTTCAAGTATTCGAACATAAAGAATAAGGTCCCTTAGTAAAATAAATTTGTTATGACTTATAGCAAGAATTCAAAATTCTATGCAAATTTATCCATGATGTTCAAAATAATATCTAGAAGAGAAAGGTAGCAAGAAAGAAGATAATTTAACCGTGAAATCATGATTGTTTTAAAATAGTACATTTTATGCACCTCACTTAACATATTAAAAAATCACACGTTTTAAAACTCTTAATTCACTTTAAAATTGAGTTTTTTATTCTCATTTAATCATAATAACAAAATTACCAGTTTAAGGGAATAAAAAGCTGGGGATTTCATTTAAAGGATTAATTAGAATTGCAGTTCAAAATGAATGAGTATCAAAACCTATGTTGGAGAGAATGTTAGAGAGGGAGAGATATGTGGATTACCAGAGTAAGAGGAAGAAAGTCTTTGGATGTGTTCATGTCTGCTACTTGTTGTTTGTTACCTCTGCGATTCTTCCGTTGCCAACTCGAGCCAGAATCGTTCTTCTGAGAATTGGAATTAGAAATTGAATTTCTTCACGTGTTTCTGTTCAAATACACGTAGCTTTATTCATAGTTTTAAAATCACTTAACAATTTCTCTTGATTAGAGGGAACCCACCATTCTTTTTACCACTGTACATTCTGGACAACATCATCGTTTACCCATTAGAAAAAAAATACAAAAATTTAAGCAATTTAATGTTAACTCATGAACCTCATGAATCCTTAAAAAAAAAAACTCATGAACCTCATGAAACAGAGACAGAACCAAACCCAGATTTTTTATTTTGAAATTAAAGAAATAGCTTACAATTAAAAATAAAACGAATTAATTACACTTGATTAACAAAACAAAAAGGGTTAATAGATTGGATTACCTGTTGAGAAAAATCCATTGTGTTTCCATGGATTGAAATAGGCATATGGAGATGCGGAAGATTTCGAGATTTAGATTTGAACTGGAATTTTCTTCTCGCCCTTAATCTCATTGTTCTTGAAGTGGTTTCAGTTGAGGTGGCCGGAAGTGGAGGCGATGAAACAAATGAAATGAAATGAAATTTGTGTACGACTACTGTAGGACGACATTAACAATCAAACTAACGTACTCTACATCAAGCTCCACCACATATGTTCTGTATTTCACGCGCAAATCATTGATAATCTTGTCCAGTTCAGAAACATATTTAAAAGTATACATGAGATTAGAATGAACATCGTACAATTCGCACCAGTCCAGCAATGGTATGAAAGCAAAGCCTGAATGTCTCTGTTTGACATGGCTTGGTGATTTAGATCCTGTGGTCTAGAAGATGTAAGTAAGGTAGCATGATATATCATTTATATAGATAGCATGGGGGAGCCGTATAGTTGTGTGAGTATTTGCACTGGAAACATATCATTATTTAATAAGGTTGGGAAGCCTAATGGTTTGAGGATACAAATGCCCTTTAAAGCAAGTGGGTACAGGAGGGAAATGTAGGATTGAAATTTCAAATTTGGTGCGCCAATATTTTAGGTTTAGGGTTATGGATTAGGGTTTGCATGTTAGCTAAGATTATATATAAAGGATAAATATTAGCTACTTGATAGTGCCAAATCTCGTGTTTTGCTTTGATTGAAACCTGAATTAGATTTCCAACACATACACACGTCCACCACATAAGTGAAAAATGAAAATAAAAACTAATGTGAAATTCTCAAGTGGACGAATTTTTTCTCTCCAGTCTTTAAATTAAAAAGAATCATAAGAAATTTGTCAATTCGTTCTCTAAAGTATAAAAATGTTCAATCCTTTTCTCATTGATCAAATTAAAGGCAACTAATCACTGGTCACCAAATAAAAGGGGAAGTTCAAAATCCAAAAACTCAATCCCGACTCATGCATACAATCAACTTATTGTACAACCATTAAGAACAGGGGAAGTTGCAAGGCAAGCGGCACAACAATGGAAGAAAAGGGTCAACAATATAAAGTGAAAGTGCAGACCTTACCAGAAAATAAACAGTGCTCAAATAGTACTATCTGCCCTATTTAAGAAAAGCCGAGGGAAGGTGAATCTAATTTTTCCTTATATTTGTATGTTTTATGAATTAAAAGAGAATATACTTTATTCCTTAATACATATCAAATAGTAGAAAGATGATCTATGGACATTTGATATGAATGATGAGACACATGTTTAGACCAACAATTTTTCACTCTTCAATATTTACTGAATGTGAATTTCGTTTTTAAACTCTTTCGAAAGAAAAAAAAAAGGAGCATAATTAACAAAATTGATGGTTTTATTCGTTATAGTTTCTTTCTTATTAAATTATAGGTAGGGATGGGAATAGGCCAGGCCGGCCTACGACCTAGCCTACGACAGGTCAGGTCAGGCCAGACTTTTTTCTTAAATAGAGAAGATCTAGGCTTTTTTAGAAGCCTATTTAGCTTAAAAGGTCAGTCCACAGACCATTTAAAAAGCATCTTAAGCCTATTAGGCCGGCCTATTTAAGTAAATATGAATAATATTATTTATTATTATAATATATTGTGTACTTTGACTTAAAATATAAATTCGTTAGTAATTTAAGCTTATTGGTATACATTAATTTTTCGCATATACAAATGTATTATTATAAACTAGAATTGAAATATGATACGATATATAGTTAAATTCCCTAAAAACTCATGTTGATTACTAAAAGATAGTTTAATCTAATTGATCTATTAGTTCGCTAGTCTATTTAAACTTAGATCACATTGCTTACTTAAAGATGTTCATATGATATAGACTTTTAAACATGCTAGCAGACCTTATCAGGCTTTCAGAAGGTCAGACTCAAGCCTCAAAAGTAAGCCTATGACAGGCCGCAGGCCAGCCTTAGGCCAGTCTTAGGCCTTAAAAAATTTGGCAGGTCAGGCTTATGCCTTACAAAGCCTAGCTCGGCCTATCATATTCCCACCCATAATTATAGGGTGGGCATATGAGTGTATCTATTATAAAAAAAATTCAATTTAATTTTTGAACTATACTCTATCCAATTTATTACATAAACTATATAAATATAAGAGTTAAAAACAAGCCTTTATCATTATAAATATAAGCAAAACTATATATAAACAAAACTAACTCATACTTCTTGGAAAGATTAACAAATTTATTAGTCATGGAGGTATAGCTTAGAAAATTGATGTAATTTTTTTTACTGAGATCTCACGTATTAAATATGATCAACTACATTTCTTAATGTACATGATTTAATTTTTATTTTTTTGTTTATGTTTCATTATAGAAAATAGTTATCTTACATGACAATATTAATGAGAGAAAATATTATAGTGAATTTCTTTTTATGGGTATTTCAGTGAGTTTATAAAATGTTAAGATATATTTAATATTTTATTTATAAAAACTATTTAAAGAATTAAAAAAAATGTATATAATAAGAATAATTGGAATATTTGTCAATGACTTGTGTAGGAAGACATACATATATGCCCATGTGAGAATTGATAAGTGAAGATCAAGGAACCGCGGTCGATGAAATCAAGGCCCAATAATTTCTGTTTGTTCCGATTGAATTTCTTCGACGAGCATGCTTATGTCAATTGTCAACTCTTTATGTCCCACGGTGGACAATGAGTCTCACATTTATTTAATTTAAACATATTAAAAAAATATAAATAAAAAATGGTTTAATTTATATATGAAATTATCCAAATGATAATAGATTTGAGTTTTTTAAACAAATGTTTAAGGTGAAAATTTGGTTAATTAGAAGAGACAATGTACTTGTGTCCAACAAATTATTCGTCGAAGATTAATCATAATTAAATGATGGTGAAAACTTTGTGTTTTTAACAATGGTTTGGGATGATTTTTTTTAAACTATTATGGCATGATTTTTTTTTTTAAAATGTGACACTTATTGCTAAAAGGATTGAAATTGATATAGCAATGCAACCTTGTCTAAGAATAAAATATCCCAACTAACCTTCCTTGTACATCTAAAATAAAAGAAATATATGCATTGTCATGATGTAGAATATTCTGCTACATGATAGGTTCGCATCATCATCATCACATATCTATACCACAATTCGTGTATTTACATTTGCATGCATGTACTCCGCCGCTGATCATACAAGCATCAATAGCATTTCATGCATGCCGCATGTTCGATTTAAGGCAAAATCAAAGGATTCTTGACGAATCAATGGAGATAATTTTTAGGAAACTTAGCGGTTAAAAGATAAGTGTCTTTATTTGAGATTACCGAATTGAAAAACACTTTTCATACGTCGTGTGGCTGCGATTTCATTATAGGGAGATAAAAACTTTCGCTTTCGTTGTTTTTTTAGGATCTATTATGAATTTGAATGACATGAAAAATAGAAATTTGAGTTAATTCATTCTTGGCATGTATCTAATTTCTTTTAACCTCTTTATATCACTTATTTTACAGATGACTGAAGAAGTGTTTTCTCCCTTAAACGGAAGTCAAATTGGGTTTAACCGGGTAAACTAACAATGATATGTTGATTTATGTACACTCTTATTATTATGCATTTGCCATTGTTGTTACATGAGACCGTTTGGATCTTGATTACCATTTATATTTGTTCCATGCATATCAATTTTTGTTGCGATTTAAATTCGAATTCATAACATTATGCTTTATATTTATTGAATCGATAACATGTACTATAACACCCTGAACACCGAGACTAATATTTATATACTAATTCATCTAGATAATCAAACATCAAGGTGTTATTATTCGTCACTCATCTCATAAATAAAAATTTCATCAATATATAACAGATCACAGCTGAAATAAAATTCATCTCAACATATTTCAATGTCATGTCTCAGATCATAACATAAAAATCTCAAATATAAATAATCTCAACAGCTTGATCATATAGATCCATCAACATCAATTCAAAAAGGAAAATAAGACAATCCCTAAAATCCTAGATCAAAACATCTAATCTAGACTCCTCAAAGAAATAAAACGAGTAGGCATCATGTCATCCTCATCATACTCACAAGCAAAGCTAGTCCTCAACCTGCATGTCTACACCACGAGGATGCAGGCGACCAAAAAATCACTGGATGGTAAGATATACGTTCAACATAAAGATATTATAAATGAATGTAAGTTCAGGCAAACAACATCATCATCATCATATACCCATGCATCATACTAAACCTGGTTATATTTATCAAACATGCATAACATCATTACCAACCATTTAAAAGTCTGGTTACCACGATGCTTTAAAACAAAATCCATAAAGCATACACAACATATTCTCATCAATAAATAATTACCAAATCAAATTCTTGCTAATCACATCTTATCAACAAATAATCATCAACTCAACTATAAGTCAATCACATCTCATTAACAAATAATCGTCAACTCAACTATAAGTCAAACACAGCTCATCAACAAATAATCATCAACTCAACTATAAATCAATCACATCTCATTAACAAATAATCATCAACTCAACTATAAGTCAAACACAGTTCATCAACAAATAATCATTAACTCAACTATAAGTCAAACACAGTTCTTCAACAAATAATCATTAACTCAACTATAAGTTAAACACAGCTCATCAATAAATAATCATCAACTCAACTATAAATCAATCACATCTCATTAACAAATAATCATCAACCCAACTATAAGTCAAACACATCTCATCAACATCATCAGTTATGCAATTACCAAGTAGATGCACAAGTTCACACAAAAACATCGTCATATACGACTCATCATGTTTATGCAATGCGCCTAGCGACTCTACATGCATATGGTACGGGGTTGGATATCAGAGTTCTTTTATCCGAGGGATCCCATCGTCACTTTCATCGTCGCTTTTCATCGTCACTGGACGTGACTCATGAATGAATGCATGTCCATACATTACGACTCAACATCACACACATACATATGACTCAACACTAACATCATCAACATTGTCATACATATGTTCATTGTCACTTCATCGCCACTTATCACATCATCGTCACTTATCAAACATCATCGTCACTTATCACATATCATCGTCATTTATCAAACATCAACATGTTATTAACACCTTAACATCACATCTTCATTTAATTTCATTCACATAGTCACCACCCACATTTAATCAAACAAGGTTTCAATTACCTATTACTAATTAACTCATCATCATTCATTATCATTCATCATATTTCATCATCATTTATACCTCATTAATCAGTTAAAAAGTTTACATTCAACTCACAATTCAATTAATTAACTTCAACCATTACTCATCACATTCTCATCATTAATTACTCATACCACATCATTAAAAATCACAACTTCATAAATACCTACTGATTTACTAGCTCTAAAGGCTTCCTTAAACTCATTATTAATTTTAAGGATGTTTCATGGTCCATTAAAAAAGTTATGCTGAAGTTTCATGAAAAACGCATCATGACCTAAGTGTAGTATTTTCATCATAACTCAAGTTCTAGAAATCGAAATGGAGTCAAACTAAAGGCAAATGAAAGCTAACATCCGTATCTACAACTTTTATGTTTACACCAAAACCCAGTTCAGAAATAAAATAGTGGAAAACCAAAAACACAAAGTGCTGAAATTACATGAAAACGCAGCATGACCTATGTGTAGTATTTTGATCATAACTCAAGTTATAAAAATCTAAATAGAGTCAAACCAAAGGAAAATGAAAGCTAACATCCATATCTACAACTTTTATGTTTACACCTAAACCCAACTCAGAACAAAAAATGGTGAAAAAAAATCAATTTTCCCAAGTCTGGAGAAAAGTCTGAGAACTGAGCACGGACCGTGCGCCTAAAGAGCACGACCGTGCACATGCATCAGCCCAAAAATCAGCTTCTAAAATGCATTTTTCATCAAATAATCACTTTTAAATCACTTATTTCAATTTCAACACACCTAAATCTTTACCCATGATCAAAACACTTATTATTACCACTTTCACCACTTCATAACACCAATTACACATTCAAAATCATAATTTCTATCCACTTTTCCAAAAATCCAACAGCAACGCATAATCACAACTTAACCATGAACTTATCACCTTAAATCTCATACAAACATAACATTCTCATACCCAATATCATAACAAGAATATAGAACACGAATTAACATCATTTCAACAACAACTTCATCATTTTCATCCAATTAATCTTATTCACTAAGAACACAACAACAACAACAACAACAACTTAAACCACAACTTAATCAACATAGTCTTATGAATTCTCAAATCAAGCATATACCCATGCTCAAATTCAACTTATTAAACCACAAACATCGTCAATTATCATGTTCTTCATCAATCTCATCAAAATTCACAAAGTTACCAAATCACTATAACCAAACATGAACTTTGACATAAAAATAACATGATTTCATTAGTTTCCACATACCCAAATTAACCATAATAATAAGAGCACGAAATTCACATATAATCATCATCAAGTCATGAAATTAAACATAATTAAAAACATCCAAAACTACCGAATTGCTTATAAGACCCATATGGTGAAAATAACATTGCCTCTTACCTCAATTTTTCACTCTAACAAGCTTTCCTAGTTGAAATCTTCCATTCCCCCTTGTTGCTTTCGAGTTTCTCCCTTCTTTCTCTCCAAGCTTCCTCTTCTTTCTCTATTCTCTCTCTAGCTTCCTTTCTGGGTTTATGACAAATTATTTGACCTAGTTTCACTACAACACACACTTCTCTTTATATATAATGAGTTTGAGTCACTTACACTAATTGACTTAGGTACCGTTTGACCCGACTTTTTTCTACTTCTTTACAATTTTAAGGAGAAGGTAGGCCAAACATTATATCTATTAAATACTTACTAAAAAAATATTTTAAACATTTTTTCCTTTTAAAAAATATTTTAACAATTTTTTATTTATTATATATTTGTACAATATTTTGCCAAACAACTTTGAACTTAAAAATAGCTTTAAAACTAAAAAAATAATAAAGTAACCAAACAACTTTAACTTCTTTCTTAAAACCCTTAATTTTAATTTTGTTTTAAAGTAGCTTTTGGATTGTAAAAAAGCCAGGTCAAACGATGTCTTAGTCAATTCCCATTCTCATAATAATTCTCTACACTTTTACTTCACTTAAACCCCTTTAATTACTAACACACCTCTATCCTCTAAATTCTCACATTTCTAATTCCTAATTATTTACAAAAATACCCTTTACTCGTAAATGACCAAAATACCCTTAATCACTAAAAATCCACTAATTCACCAATTTCCAAAAAAATAAACAATTGACAAATATAATAAAAGCAATAATTAAATTAATGATATTAGATAACTAATTACGAAAATCGGGTTGTTACATGACTACCTCCGTCCCTAAATATATGACCCTTTTACTAAAGTCACAAGAATTAAGAAAATTGATAGTTGTATTAAATTTGTATATAATTACTATTGCTTTTACAATTTTATCCTTAAGAAAGAGAGAGTTAGTTTATGTTTTCAACATAGTATTTATTGTTGATTGAAGAAAATTGTGCAAAATAAATAAGGGTATGTTGGTAAAGAATAATTAATGTAATTGAAAATACTAAAATGATCTTATAAAAAGAGATAATTTTTTTCTCAAAAGGGTCTTATAATTAATGACGGAGGTTGTATACTCTTAAGAGACAAAGTTAGCATGGTGTAAATAATAAGTTAAAATGTGGTTTTGGTCCCTGCAAATATGCCCAGTTTTGGTTTTTGTCCCTGGTAATTTTTTTTTTAAAAAAAAGGTCCTTGCAAAATATTTTGTTTATTAAAATAGTCCCTGGGCCCACCAAAGCGCTGAAGTGACATGGTTTTTCCCACGTGGCAGTTATTGACTGTGCAACTTTTGCCACGTGGTGCTAACGTGGCAGTCCACGTAATAAAAAATAAAAAACTTTTTTAAATTCTTAAAATTGTTTTTTGAAATTAAAAAATCTGAAAAAAAATTTAAAAATAAAATGAATTCGAAAATTTATTTTAAAAGATATTCAGAATTTTGGTAAAAATTAATTTTAATTTTATGATTTTTTAAAATATGAAAATAAATTTTAAAATCATAAAATTAATTTCCGAAAATAAAAACTGAATAAATTTTCCGAAAAAATATGAAAATAAATTGAAAATAAATTTTTGAAAATTAAATTTTTTCAATTTGAAAATTGTATATTAATTTTTTTTTGAAAATACTGACAATTATATTTTCAAAAATTATAAATTTTCAGATTATATAATTTTTAAAAAAATTATTTTTATATTTTAATTTTCAAACATTTATATTCAGATTTTTAAAAAAATATTATTTTCAATTTTTTTTAATATTTAAAAAAAATTGAAAATTATACAATCGAAATTTTTTTGGAAATTATTTTATGATTTTTTTTTTCAGATTTTTCAATTTCAAAAAACAATTTTCAGAATTTAAAAAATGTTTTTTTTTTATTTTTTATTACTTGGACTACCACATGTCAAAAGTTGCACAGTCAGCAACTGTCACGTGGGCAAAACCATGCCACTACAGCGCTTTGATGGTCCCAAGGATTATTTTAAAAAAATATATTTTGCAAGAACCTTTATTAATTTTTTTTTTACCAAGGACGAAAACTAAAACCGGCCATATTTGCAGGGACGAAAACTACTTTTTAGCCTAAAAATAATAATACCGAACACTCACAGCAAAAACAAAATAGATTTACCATCTGTTTGGTTGAAGAGAAATAAGAAAGAGAGAAAGAAAGAAGAGAGAAATAGAGAAGAGATGGTAACTTTCTACTGTTTGGAATGCAGAGAAAGAGAGAAGAGAGACTAAAAATCTGTAGGGCCCACTACTTTTTGTTTTCTCCACAGAACATCAAAGAAACGGGAGAGAGAAGTGTCTTAATTTAGATGTTTCATTTTTATCCTTGTATTCGAATTTCATTTATAATTTATTATCTTTCCTGCAAATTGCAACAATGATTATCGAATATGAAGGATAAAACAAAGGGAAATTGTAGGACACAAGCTGAAGGTAATATTTGCTGGTGGTAGACGAACGATGAGGAAGAAAAATAGAAAAATAGGAGTAAATGCACTTCAAGGCAATGGTGTCAAGATTGGAAGAACTCTCTCGCACACATGAAATGGTGAATGCCAAGCCTAGGTGGAAGACATGTGATGTAGATAATTAAGGATTTTTTTTTAATATTTATTCCTTCACTCTTTTGCCTTTTTGTTCTTATTAATAAATGAGTTCCAATAAGAATAAAAAAATGAGTTCTAATTTATTTGGATGAAATTACAAATTAATGAAATAATTAATTTTTAATAATAATCTTCATAGTTTGTCAAAAAAATCATCATCATCATCGTCAACAATTTAGATTAAAAATTGGATTAAGTTATTTAATAAATTAATTTTGATTGAAGGTTTATTAATTAGGGGCATTTTGGTACTTCTAAAAATAATCAACACTTCTTTCTTCTCTATTTCTTATGTATCTCTCTTCTACCAAACAATACATCAAATCTACTCTATTTCTTATCTTTTTCTCTCTTCTCATTCTCTCTTCACAACTTTTCTTATTAACCAAACTCACCCTTAGGGTGTGTTTGATTGTGGAGAGAAAGTGAGAAGAGTGAAGTAGGTGAGAGAGAGTTTAAGAAGTGAGAAAGTTGCGAGAAATAAAGATAATTTGATGAATTGTTTGATATAAAAGAATGAGATGAGAAATTGAGAAGAGAGAAGTGTTGATTGTTTTTAACAAAAACACCCTTGAAATAAAAAACTTTTCATAAAACTACTCTATTTAATATTTAATTAAATTTATCAATTGATTAACCTAATTAGTTAACTGAGTTAATTTATTAATAATTTTAACAAGGTAAGTTAATTTATTTAATTATTATTTAAATGAGCCTATTGTGAAATGAAAACATCGCATAAAAGACAAAACAAAAAGTCTGATGTTGTCTTAAATCAAAGGGCATAAAAGGCAGAAACAACAAATGAATAACTTCTCTCTTTTTTCTTCGCTAATTAGTGGAGAACAAAAACTGTGTGGGACCCACGTCAATCTTGTCCCTCTTCTCTCTTTCTCGCCTTTGCCAAACAAGAGAAATACCACACTTCTCTCCTCTTTCTCTCGTTGATGTTTCTCTCTTCTACATTTCTCTTGTACCAAACAGTGTGTTAGTGTTGTTACAGCAGGACGACGTTGTAACAGATCTTATCCATCTAATCTTCAATTGACAGCTCAAATCGTTTCTAAAGTATTAAAATAATTTTATAATCTAAACCATACAATCATAAAAGCAGTGATCAACATTGACTACAACCTAAAACTGCATGTTGTTCCAGTGCTAGGAATCCGGGTCCTTGTAAGAACTATACAAACAAAAATGTTAACTAATGTTTTTGGGTACTTTTTAAACATCAATAGTGGTAAATTTTTGTGAAAGTTTGTACGTTTATTGTATTGGAAATTGAGGTTTTATTTTTTTAAAAAAATAATTTTTTTATTAATGATGTTTGAAGAGTGTTCCGAAGACACTCATTAACACTATTCAACTATAAAGCATACTAGTATCAAATTATGATTTGCCAACCCTTTTCTCTTTCTATAGAGTGGGTCGTACAGATCATCATATCACAAAGTGTCATACTAAAATTGGAGTAAAATCAATCCTGGGGCTGTAAAATTGCCTGTAGCTGCTTTAGAAGAAGTATAAAATGGGGCAAGTGTCAGAGAAACACGAGATCATCCATGCATGATTCTTTTTTTTTTTTAAGGACATGCATGATTCTTCTAACCTCCAAGAATTGACAGTTTATCAGTAGTGTGACGTTGACCCTGGGACAAGGTTACTTTATTTCTTTTTGGGTCATTTAAAGATTTAAAAATGGAAATATTGATAATTTTCACGTAAAAAAAATTGCTTTATGACATTTCAAAGTATTAAATCCGTAAATCTAAGATAAAATTTTTATTGTTGACTTTTTATGAAATGTCATAAAAGTATTTATTAACATTTTTTATTCTTTTATACGATTAATAGCTCCACCCGGTTTTTTTTTCTTATACAACAAAGATTCAAAATCATATCAAATCTAGCGTACGTGACTACTAGAGTTTAATCATCAGTTCAATAGTATTTATGTCCTCAAGTTGTCCATAATTATTAACAGGTGAGGTGGGGTTACATGTCACTGCTTTGCAGACTGCTATCTTTCCGACAGAGCACGGCAAAGGCATGATGAAATCATAGCTTGCGTACTGTATTTACTGCAACTGACATTAGTCCAGTCAGTGAAAATGTGACTCATAGCTTGCGGTGCACCCTCAATTTCTTTTTAAACGTCTCTTTTTTAGAAAATTTTGTTTCTATTTAACCGTCACTTTTAAAGTTTAATGCAACATTAAATATTATTTTACCAATATTATTCTTAGTTATTTATTGCGGAGAGAAAAATATATAAAATGAGATATTAAATAAATAAAGTTATTATAGTAAAAGTATAACTTATTGCATCAAAAACAGTAACATTTATTTATTGTTTTGGTTTGAGTAAAAGGTCAAAAAAGTGACAATTAAAAAAGAACGGAGGTAGTATTTCGGTTTTTTAAGCAAGGTAATGCTAACATGTGTTTTTGCGCATTAGTTAAGCAACTAAAAATAGAAGGAAATGACAAAATTAAAGATAAAAACATCATTTTTTTAAGTTTTAAAAAGTAAAATACACAATTTTTTTAAAAAAATATTTATTTTATAATTTCTTAACTAGTGTTCCAAAAACATTACTCCCTCCGTCCTTTTATATAGAAGTATTTTACAAAAAAAAGTTTTGTTCCTAAATATAAGATCATATACAAATTCTTAGATGCATTGATTACTCTTTTCCTAATTATACCTCTTATTAATACTATCAATTTATTTTTGTATATGAAAAATTAACATTATACATATATATTTAATTAAAGACAATCTAGTAATAGTCACACACTTTTGTGACAGCTTTATTACTTTAACAACTTTTCTTAATACCCGCGATTTCAGTTTTAAGACATCGTTTGACCTGACTTTTTTACAGTCAAAAAACTACTTTAAAACAAAGTTAAAATTCAGGGTTTTAAGAAAGAAGTTAAAGTTGTTTTGTTACTTTATTATTTTTTTAGTTTTAAAGCTATTTTTAAGTTAAAAGTTGTTTAGCAAAATATTGTACAAATATATAATAAATAAATAAATGTTAAAATATTTTTTGAAGGTAAAAAATGTTTAAAATATTTTTTAGTAAGTAGTTAATAGATATTGTGTTTTGCCCACCTTCTCCTTAAAATTGTAGAGAACTGGAAAAAAAAAGTCAGGTCAAACGGTACTAAGTATGATGAATGTGACTTAAAGTAATCATGCTATGAGCCCGACAATCCTCCAAGCCAATCAAATTCACGTTTAACCCAAGAACAAATCCCGGAGACTCACAAAATCAAATGTATAATCTTTAAACACACAAATAAAAGACATATTTTTTTTTAACAATTTATCACTTTTTATAATGAATTTTTTTTCAAAAGGAAAATAAAATAAATAAAAAGAGAGATACAAAGATTGAGGGGACATTAAACCTGACCCAGGTACAACCCAAGAGGAGATACAACGATATAAAACAGACCTAATGCATCTACCCTAATCTATCATAACAATAATTCACTAATCATGGGCGCAACCCAGCAAACCCGTGTACGGGCGCGAAACCAAGTTACAAAAAAAATGAGAAGTAAACCTTTGCCAATAATAGTTAGGGTTTAAAAAACGGTGAATGGATCAACCGCCAACACGGTATTAAAATCCAAGTGCCAAGCTCCCTGAACAAAACAGCAAGCATAAAGGCTCTTTCGAGCATCAAATATCAGAGTGTAGGCAGACACGATGACTTGAAACCTGCAAGTCTCAACAGATCTGAAAACATCAGAGAGTCGAAGCAGCCAGACCACCAAACACAATGGGATTCAAACAGACACGTAAGAACTCAGATTGAGGATGAGTCCAATACGTTAATAACCAGACCCTTTCGGGTTAACAGAACCATACCCTTCCGGGTTTTTGAAGCCAAACCACATCAAAAGAGGCCAAAGTCTTCAACCACCCAGTCTCTGATCACAAACATCACAAACAAAAACGAAAAACATACCAGACGCCGGAGAAAACCTGCAGCAACTGTGTATACACAAAACAACAGAGGCACACACAAAATGAAAATTAACAAAATGAAAACAGAAAGCAAAACCTCCCAAGTCCAATCTGGTCAAGAACGAAGCAATCTAAGGAGTAGCAACGATGAACGAGCCATAAACCATCTAAAAAAACCCAGTCGCAGAAAGAGAGGCCAAAAAACCCGTTTTCCTGACGAATCACCGTCGAGAAAAACAGAGCGAGTCACGGCGGCGCCGACGACTAGCTCGGTGATGGTGACGATGATGAGGCTAATCGCACCACCACCATCTATGAAGGCTACATCTTGAAATAAAAGACATATGTTTACTAAGAAACGGTAAAAATGCTACTCCATCTGTCCTAAAATAACTCAGATATTTGGAAAAAAACTGTTCTAAAATAATTGATTTATTTCACTTTTTAAAACAATATTAATTATTTTTTTTTAATTATAACTTTAATTAATATTACTTTCATCACTTCTAATTTCAATTCAATATATTTTACTTTGCATTTATGATAACGATGAATACATCAATATTTAACAAGGACATTCAAAACCATTTTTTTCGTACACTTTTTCTTAGTACGTGTGAAATGAACAAAAAACTCGGTTGTTATGAGATAGAGAGAGTATCTTTCTAATATCTTTCTAACACTTATTATCTTGTGAAGAATGCTAAACAGCTCCCTAGGGACATTGATTAAACAATCAAAAGTAATGACTTATATTTCCAAGACAACATTTCTATTTTTTAATTTCTTAACCAATGTACTGGGTCACTGGTTAACAAGACTCTTATCTTATTTAGTCAAATCTATGTCAAACTCATCGCTTTATTTGATATCTATTTTTAAAATGTGAGGAAATGAATGTTAGATTGAATGTTAGATCTTAACCATTCATTCTGTTGGTTTACCCTTTATCTTATATGTTGAGGTTTATTGATCATGTGAGTAGCGTGTGATATTGGCTATGATTATCGTCCTTTCCACCACTTTATGATGTTTTGGAGGATAATATGTTGATCGACATCCAATGTTGCATATTTTTTAATTATTTTTAAAAAATGTAGCAGAACATGCTTAACCTAAATCTCATTGTTTTTTTAAATTAACAAAATATTGTTTTGATTGCTTTAAAAAATTAATCAAGATGAGTAGTGATATAACACTTATATTTTTTTTAACATTCACTCTTTTATTATGTAAAAGTCATGTGAATTTAACAATTTTATAATGGAATCAACAAAAAGTACCTAGACTCACAAGATTTTATTCAATAAAAAACCGAGTGTTAGAAGAGAGTCCTCTTAACATTCGTCAATTACAATTAGATTTGTCAAAATGGACCATACCATTATCCCATAGTTTCGAGAAATTCTCCCTCTCGCAATCCCTCTAATTATCAATTTTACACTCTTCGAATTATGCAAAAATAACCATAAAAAGGAGTTTCGGTTTCTATAATCCAAAACATGCTAATATACCAATATTGCTCAACTATTTTTCCTCATTTTCGATTTTTTGATTTTAACCTAAAATTGTTTTTCGTATTTTAACCTAAAATACAAAAATCGAAAAGATGAAAAATGGATGAGCACTATTGATATACTGTTTAGCCAACCCCACTTAGTGATATAAGACTTGGTGGGTGTGGTTGGTGTTGTTCTATTTTAACCTAAAAACTTCCTATATCCGAATCTCCGTCGTTGTGTCATTTTTCAACTAAACTTGGTCGATACCATTCATTTGAGACGTTTTCAACTACGCAAGATGTCGATACCCATTTGCTCAAATCTTTGGTGTTTGATTTAAGCTTTTTCTTCTAGATTTCTGGTTTCTTTCGGCTTATAGAAACCAAAATGTGTTCTTCATCATTTGAGTTTCTAAAATCTGAAATGTGTTCAGAGATTGCAAATTTACTAATTTCTTTATGATTTTGTCATCATTTTATGTACGTCTGTCTTCAAGCTATACGATAAGATCGAGATGCCCCTTTATTAAGTAGAGAATTAAGTAAGCTGTTTGTCATCTTTTGCCCTTAATGTGAATAAGAATCCCATATAACGTTGTTTAGAGATGTTAGATCAAGAAAGGTCCAAGATTTAAGCGATTTTGCCCAAAGCCTCCTCCAACAAAGGTGCTTGTCCCTATGGAACCATCCCATACAATCGTCGTCCTTCCTTTTGCCGTTTTTTCATCGCCTCGCCCATATGAAGATAAAGATGTAGCGCTGAAGAAAAACATATATGTGAGTGAGTTTTCTCCGTTATGGGAAAAAATATAGGTGTTTAGATAATTTTTGTGGCTACCACTTCAAGAGTATTAATAGAACTCTCTTTTTCTTGATTTTCAATAATATTTGCATAATTCTCTTTTTCTTGATTTTCAATACTTTTCTTTTATACTCATGCCTATTTTCCAGTTGTGTACTTTGTTTGTAGTACTTCTCTTTAGTTCTTTGCCTATTCTTAAATCGACCCCATTCCATTTAGCCCATATAAAAATTAAGTTAGTCACGTCTAACTCATTGAATTTTAGATCGGCACACTATCAACATGCGACTTTTGAAAAAATAGTATTAAAGAAAAACTTTTAAAATTTCATCCAATTTACACATTATTAATAAAAATATATAAATCTAACAAAAGAAGCATTTACCTCAAAACTTAAATCTTTTTAAAGTTTTTAAATTAATAATTTGGTTCATTGAAGAAATAAAATTTGAGTTTAATTAAATTGATAATAAGTGTTAATGAAAAAATTGTTACACTTACATTTAAACATATCTCGACAAATAGATAATCATGAGAAATAAATATATCAAAGTATTTAGCATAAAAAATGAAATGAGTGAATAAACCATTGAGCTATGAATTCACTTTGTTACGTAATACCGCATTTTATGAGTTATGGCAAATACTTTGTACGTTTGCAAGAACATTTATGTGGTAGATATTTTGTATGGATGTTAATTTACATGACGTATTTGTATTGATTTGCATATTGAGTATAATGTTGGTGCATTCTATGTCAATCAAAACTTTATATATGAAGGACACATTTTTTTAATAAATATAGTCTTGCAAAGAAATAATTTGTGTCATTTACTCATTTATCTTTTTTTAGAGTGAAAAAGAGTAAATTTATTTTAGAGTAAAAACAATAATATTAAAATAAGGATGGACACGATGGCAGAGCCACTATAGGATTTGGGTGGGCCGCGACCCATCCCATCACATTTTTTAATTTTTTTTATAGATAAAATTATTAAAATATTTTTGATTTTTAAATAAACTTATCTTCTGGTTCATCCTCTTTTCGATCTAAGTATGCGTTACCATCACATTTTTAAGTCACTTTAAAATGCGTAGATGATTATTTTAAATCTTGGAGACGTATAATTTAATATTTTGATCAATTTTGTATTTATAGTTTATTAAAAAATAAATTATATATATATTATAATATATTTTTATGATCTATACAAACATTATTTCTAACTCCGCTACTGTTATATGGACCGATCCATTAAAGTGCATAGCCCATTAATATTTTCACCACCCAAGAAGCGTACAGTGGCAAGTGGTAATCATGAAAGGGTAGTTGCTATTGCTACTGATGACTAAGCGTACAATATGACTTGTCTCAGTCATTTCATGTTGCTTAAATTTGGATGAACGGTGTTAATTTAATGAAGTTGGTGAGAAGAGGAAATATGTAATAAATGTCATAACAACAATTTTACTGCAATTCCATGCAATTTAATGGTTTCTGGCTGGGTAGTATTTTCCAAACGCACAAGTCTATTATTTTCAGCTGAAAAGATGGAGTGGTCCTGATTTCAACTTGAAAAATGAAATCATTTCAACTTGAAAAATGAAATCATTTCAACAACGAAATT
This sequence comes from Medicago ruthenica, assembly GCA_018208015.1. Taxonomy (NCBI): domain Eukaryota; kingdom Viridiplantae; phylum Streptophyta; class Magnoliopsida; order Fabales; family Fabaceae; genus Medicago; species Medicago ruthenica. The sequence goes on along the minus strand of WNNG01000330.1, from coordinate 22,493 downwards.
GCATGGAATTGGTAATAAAATCTGGTACACAATCTATGTTGCACTTCATCCCAAATCAAGAAATGTTTTTCCTCGTTAATTAGTTGCTATTAACTTTTGCTTTCACCATCACAAAATAATGAAAAGGATCCAATATATAAACCCCGAATCAAACAATTTAGGCATCCAAAGAGGCAAACATGCAACAACAAAGAACATTAGAATGTTATGTTCTATTCTGAAATTAGAGGAAAAAAAAGAACAAAATGAGATATGTGTTAATTATAAACCGCAATCACATTCTCTCAATCACCTAGCATCCCTTTCTCTTTATAAATACATAAAACTATAGGGAAAAAATGCATTGTACAAGACGTACATAGAGAGGGACAAGTCAGGTTGGATCGGATTCCCATGAAATTACTGATTCTCTGTAATGAATCATTCACGACACAATAATAATTTCAATTATGATTGGACGATTCAAATTTAAACTCGATATTTTAAATTATAAAAATTAAAATGTTCATATTTTGAACGCTCTAATTTTAATCAAAACACTACTGATATCTCGAATGCATAGGGATCCCCTAACCGCAGGAATCTAAATTTACTAAGGCCCCCACTAAGTTGGAATAAACCACCAACATACTTCTTTGCTTCAACTTCAATTCAATATTGTCTTCTGATCAACCCCACACCAACCGATGAATATTGCATTACATTACATATTGTCCTCTCACTCTTTGCTCACTTCTCCATGCATGGATATTGGAGATGATTGATCTAGTTTGGTACAATGCCATTGTACACGCATGTTTAATAGCAAAGTTAGCACCTCCAAAAATATCTCACTTTCCATTCATTTATATACCAAACCTACTTCAATTCAATATATTCCTCAATAAATAAATGAATGAATGAATGTCTGTTACTAAGCCAACATCAAATATCAATGATTATGATAATTTGTTTTCAATCATCAATCCCTTTTCCTTTGTGTCTATCACCTGGCCAAAATTATCAATTTTATGTGGCAAAATTGAGGGAGCAATTAAAAATTGCTCTTTATATAATTATTTATGATCCATGCTTTGCTTCAGCTTCTAAACACAGTTCAATGTCATCAGCTATTCTCTTGGCATCCATAGAGGCACCTTGCAGTCCCCTTTTTGTAAAACCTACCGCATAGAGTCCATTTTTACCTTTCCACCCACTTGGAAATGGCTTCATAGGAAATCCATCTTCCTTAGAAAACATATCCTCTTCCTGCATATATTATATAATTTATTTAGCACACACACCAAATAAAATTTATTTCGTACACACATAAATAAAAAAAAATTAATCCATCATTTAATTATTGTACTATTTTAACATTTTTTAAGTGCGCGGCCAAACATCTTTCTATTTGAAATTGTGACCAAATTAAAATAGGGAAATTGCTCATCTCCCTTTCAAAATTATCCATTCCCTTAATTCAACATGAGTTAACTCTCGCTCAACATTTTTTAGCGTGAGTCATGAGTTAACTCACACAAACACTTTTAAGAACGATTCAATCACTTTAAGCTGATTCAACCGATCTTAAAAGTGTCAGCGTAAGTTAACTCACGTTGAAAAATATCGAACGGGGTTAAGGAAATAAGTAATTTTAAAAGGGAGAAGAACAATTTCCTTAAGATAGAAATAGAGAGAATAACTACTCATTATCAATATCATACCTTGAGCCAATAGGGAACATTGCTTTTGTAACCGGTTGCCAATATGATGCCATCAAAATTCTCTGACCTTCCATCTACGAATTCCACTGTTTTACGTTTTAACCGTTTTATGCTTGGCCGTACCTACACACCAATGACCAATCGATTTTTAGGTTTTTTTTAATGACACATCAATCAAATTTTTTAGTTTGAAAACCCTAACAATCTAATTAAAATAATAATGGGAAATCCCACATTCAAATAATGATTAACCAAATTTTTTGTTGATTAGCTTTTGAATTAAAATAATCAAAATTAACCAATTGTGCTTTCGTCCATGATTTGATTGAAATCACATAATGATGAAAAATCTTGCCAAGAAAAAATAAAGAGGTGGGAACAAATTAAGAAGTCATTTCATTTCATTAACTATATATAAAAGAGAGAGAAGGAAATGTAAGTTGCACTTGATGTAAAGCAAAAAGGAAATAATTAGGTACCACCATTAGTTTCTTATTTATAAAAATTGAACACCATGGAGAATTTTTTTATAAAATAATCTAAAAAGTACCAAAAAATTCTCCAACCTACTAAGACTAGAGCCACCATAACCCAAAACTCACATTACATCTTATCAATAATCATTCGTAGAAAATAACGAAGTTGTTATTTTAGTGTATGTTTGGATGGACAGTTAGTTTGATAGTGTGCAACTAAATTTTTTTGATAAAAATTACACTTTCAAATTTTAATAAAATATTGGTGCTGCCATGATTTTTCCAAACTCAAGACCAATCAAAATATACACTTAGGCTCGACTTCAAACCCTTTTCACGACCAAATCTCAATTAAAATCTAACTTATAAAGCTAGCTAGCACGGTGTAAGCAAGACCTCTTAACAAAGCTAAAAAAGAGTTACTTGATAGAAATGGGAATATTGGGAAAGTACCTTAATGTGTCCACCTTTAATCTTAGCAAGGGTACCCACATCTAAGACAGGAGTTTTTCCGGAGAGGTTTTTGAGTTGAAGGGGACCCAAACGAGGACGATCCAACCCAAGTTGAGCAGTGTCACCAAGCATAAGCCATGACACTATGAGCAAGAACCGATCGACAAGTCCCAATGGAAACCACTTGAGTAACCACATGGACAACCCGAAAGTTGATTTTCCTAGCATCTCTCGTGGTAGGACGTGTACCTTCATTTACAAAATTAACCATAGTAAATTAAATAATGATATCATATATTATATATATCATGAATAGTACTTTCATTGTCAAACCAAAAAAAGCAGTGGGGGCAAAAGGTACGAGGACTTTGGCTGCCTAATGTTGTTGCAGGCTTAGGCCATGCTCTATGTGGGGAAAACACCCAGAAAAATCATGGGTGTGGTGGAAAAAAGAAGATTGAAAAAATAATAAGAAAAGAAAAAGAACCATTTAGTACATGAATCAACATCATGCCCATGTTGCGCATGCTTGAGAATCCAAGAAAGTGCAATAAAATGACCAAGTCTTGAAATATTAGTGTTTTGTAAACAAATACAAAAGCTTCTTTTTTTGAACAAATCCATTTCGGAACTTGAAACCTATGGGTGCATGCAAATCAAGAAGAATCAAACAAGGGCTTTGTTTTTACAACTCATGGGAAATTTGTGAGAATAAAAATAAAATTTATGGAGGATATCAAGTTCGAAATTATATTTTTTTATTGGGAGATAATGCTTGATGGAAAAAAAAAATATTATTTTGGTGGAAAAAAAAATAAGAAACCCAAAAAATTGGAAAGGGAAATTATGTATGTATGCATAGAAATTTGTCAAAATTACAAAACAACCAATTAAAAAGGAAGTAGAAATAAAAAAGTGAGTGTCTCTTATGATAGTTAAATTGTTTTTTTTTTCCTTCATCAAATTGAGCAAAAAATTCTAAATAAGGAGAGACAAACTTTTGAAAAATAAAAACTTCCATAAAACAATTTTTTCTTCTCATTTTGCGAAAACCATTTTCAATCTAAAGACAGATAACAATTAAAAGAAGAGTTACTTACTGAATCTCTAACAACAAGAGAAGGAGTAGCATCATGGTTACAAAGATCTAAACAAACTTCCATACCAGAATTACCACAACCAACAACCAAAACTCTCTTCCCTCTAAACTCTTCACCACTTTTATACAAACTTGTATGCCTTATAACCCCTCCAAATTCATCTACACCTTCAATGTTAGGCACAACGGCTTCTGCATTCTCTCCGGTCGCAACGATCAACCAACGACAAACATATTCTGTTGTTACATCCCCTTTACTATTAAAACTCTTCAACCTCCAACAACCTATTTTACCATCAAATTCAGCACTTTGCACTGTCTCATTAAACCGTGGCCTAATACCAAAACTCTCTGCATAATCTTCCAAGTACTTTATGAACTGTTGTTTTGAAGGGTATGTTGGGAAATTTGAGGGGAATTCCATAAAGGGTAATTCACAGAATTGTTTTGGAAGATGAAGACGTAATCGATCGTAGGTTTTGAGTTGCCATAATGAAGCCACGCAATTAGATCTTTCTAGAATTACACATGAAATGTTTTTTTGTTGTAGACATGCAGCTGCTGCTAAACCAGAAGGTCCTGCTCCTACGATCACCGGTCCTTGAACAAACACGCGACGTTCCGTTGATGATGATTTGTTGTTTTTCATTGTTTTCATGAATAAAGGATCATTAGCTTGTTTTCCTTCTAACTCTCTTATGCAATAGTCCATGAAGAATATTGCAATATTTTGAAGAAAAGATGAAAAAAAAAAAAAACAAAAGTGTTCGTGTTTGAATTGTGGTATATGAAACTTTGAGAGAGAGGAAATGGCTAGGAAGAAACCGCGTTAGAGAGAGAAGACATAAATAATATGACTATATATGTTTTGAAGGATTTTTTGATTAGGTTGAGTTTGGTGTGTGGTAAAAGGGTTAGGCTTATGAAGAAGTTTTTTGCATAAAACTTGGAATGGATCAATTTGAAGAGGGTCTTATCCACTTGTTTAAAATGAAGAATGTGATTTGAATTGTGAGTGTGTTTTTCTTGTGGAGGAGGGTTAAGCGGAAGGATGAGCAACAACTACGGGGCTAAATCAGCATTCATATCACAGAGAGAGACTGAGTGAGAAGGATGGTGATATTATGATATATATGTATCTATAAGTGTGTGTGTGTATATATATTCTTATTCTTATTGTCATATAGGAATTTATTTCTATTATATGGACAAAATCTAAGTGGTAAAAACGGAGGTCGGCTTGGGGTCATGACTCATGAACATGATATTTAGACAAGTGCTAGTAACATATTTAACACACTCTTTTTAACTCAATTTTTTTAATTGGTTAAAATTCAAACATATCTATTTAAAATATGTAGGTCCCATATAAATTTAGCAAAATTTATTTAACATCCAACCAATTAACGAGTGTGTTTGAAAGAATGTGTTATTATTATAATTCTATTTTTTTTTACTTAAGAGGATCATAATTCTAATATTTATATACTACTAGTGTGGATAAGAGCATTGTTTTAAAAGTTTTATGTCATTATTTAAAAAATGTTAACAAGTGTCTTAAGCAAATTGATTATGCATTGCAAGAGGTAATATTTGCATAGTAAAATAATATAATTAGTACTTTGACAAATGTTTAGCTTATGTTTCTAAGGCAATGCCCTTTTTTTTAATTATTATGGATTTCTTAAACAATACCCTTAGAATACTTGTTGGCACAATTGTAAAAAATATATTAGTTACTTGGCATCGTAAACAAAAATAAAATTGAAAATGAAATAATTTTAATTAATTGCGAGGTTTTAAGAGAAAATCAGTATACCAAAACTTATAGTACTATTAGTATTCCCTTTATATATATGTGTATAATTTTTTTTAAAAAAAATTTATTATTTGATTGGATAAAAATGAATAAAATTATAAACAATTTTTTTAAATAAATGGTAAAATTGAAAGCAAAACTACAATGATTTTATTTTTAAAAAATTATCCAATATTATTTTTTATGACATCCCCGTCACTTCATTCACTCTATTCCTCCTACAAACCACGACTACCGAGGACCTGAAACATGAAATGCACTTTATAGGGCAAACTAAATGGAATGCACTTTATAGGGCAAACTAAATGGAAATTGCAAACAATATATAATTCTTTTGTTGTTAGAAATTTTATGGACTAATTGATTAATTAAAAACATATCCGATTTTTAAATTGACTAATAAAAGAGAAATTTGTAGATGTATTTGTAATTTTAATACATTTAATGATTAATGGGACATCGAGTTATGCTTGCATAGACTAAAATTGCGGTATTTCTAGGAAAGATATATGTGTAACATTTTTATTTTTTTGCATAGAAACATATGTGTTGCATTTCTTTCAACTGAATGCTAAATACACAGAAAGCATAGAGTTTTGTGTGCCGGTTAAAGTTAAGGATTTTACATATTTAAACCCACATGAATACGTCACTGTATCCGTCAATGTTTGGGGAGATCGGGAATATGATTAGGAGTATCTTGTTGAAAATAATCATTCATTTTAAGCACTTTTAACTGGTTAATAAATCCAATAAGGTGTGAATTACAGTTAAAAAGAGTTGTTTTAAATAACAATGATCTAGAAGAGATAGCTGGTAGAGTGGGGGTGATCATTTTCAATGGACAATGTGGAATGACCCAACTTGGGTCTGATAGTTTATGAACATCCTAGTTAGATTATTTATTACAAGTCAGTGGTACATTTATTTAAAGAGTAAAATAATTGGTGAACACCCAAACACATCATTCATAAGAAAATTAAACTAAACTGAAATAGTGATAGGATAGATATGATGCAGGGTTAATAATCGTTTTGGTCACAGAATGTGTAACGAGTAATTAGAATAGTCTTTTAATGTATCGAAATTTCAAAATAGTCTTTGATTGTGTACTTTATTAGTCAAAATAGTAACTGATATTAAAATGTTTCACTAATATTGTCATATCTATCATTCAGTGTACCTACTTATTGTCATATCAGTCCTTATAAGTACTTATTTATTGTCATGTTAGTCCCTATATAAAAAGAGTTATTGTGAGTATTAAAAGATTATTTTAGCGACGGAAACTATTTTGACTAACAGAGTGCACAATCAGGGATTATTTTGAAATTTTAATACATTGAGAGACTATTGTGACTACTTGTTACACATTCGGGAACCAAAGTGACTATTACCCCATATGATGTGATATGTAGACGAAATCAATTATCTCATGTGTAATTTACATATGAGAAAGTAAAAATATGATCTCTCACACTGGTTCTAAGATTTTTGGTGATTTGGTTGAATCAATAAAATTGTGTCATTTTAATTATTTAAATGTTTTTTCTTATATTTTGTTGTTACGAAATATTCATTCATACTCATTATCACTAAAAATATTTTTTCAGTAGATTTAATCAATGTGAGATAAAAAGGAATATATATACATAGTATTAACTACTAGATAAAAACAATAATTTTGGTGTCTCTAAAAAACGGTGCCCTGTATGACCACCCATCCCGCCCTTGCTCAGGGCCACCCCCTGTCTCTCACCATTCTTCAAGAAAGAGAAACAGTAGTGGTTTCTCAATACAACCATCATTGGTTAACTTAATGGTACTAATCTCTCAAGGTTCGCGAATGTCAAGTTAACTATGCAACATTTTAAAGTTCAGATCTTCGCCATTTCCCTCATTGAAAACGTTAAGTCTTTTTCCTATGATAAGAAATCTAGATAAACTTTCAAGTAGCCTTTCAAGGTTTTTATCTCTCTCGAGACTAAAAAATGTTTCTCATATTGAACAAATAGTTTCATTTCCACCCTCTCTCAAGCTCAGAGAATTTGGCAATAAAATAAAGTTGATCAAGGTTGACTTTAAAGATTAGCGTTTTTACAACTTGTTTAAAAGAAGTTTAAGTATGTAACTAACTAAATTCATGTAAACGTTAACATATTCACAAACTCATCATGTCTCAACCACAAAGTGGTTTAGCTCACGATGATCTCAAACAGAAAAATAGAAATAAAATAAGAAGTGAATTGAAACATCATTGCATAAATTACAATCATGCGAAAAAAAGGAATGAGTTTTTTGCATTACTCACTCAAAATCCTCCTAAACTCCAACTAAGGTAAGATAGTTAGTTATGAGTTAGTTGGAGTTTAGGAGGATTTTGAGTGAGTAATGCAAAAACTCATTCCTTTTCTTCGCATGATTGTAATTTATGCAATGATGTTTCAATTCACTTCTTATTTTATTTCTATTATCATGGAAACATCTCACTTTTTTTAAATGGACCAGTAGTGTTTCATTTGATATTTGTTGGTGATATTATCTTAGTCGAAGAGACCTCCATTAATCAGGCTGTCAAGACCAAGGACATCCTCCGACTCTTTTTGCCATCATTTTGATCAACATGTAAGTTTTTCTAATTCTAAGAATATTGAAGCCACCAACGATCTTGGTAAATATTTGGAAAGCTCTAGTTATTACTGATCATAAAGAGAAGAGTTCTGAATGCCTAAGGGGATTCTCTAAAAATTCTCGTACAACTTTTAATATTGCTTGAATTTCGGTTCTATTCATTAATTTGGAAGGATCGCAATGGGAGGATTTTTAAACAACATGGCATCTTCTATTTTTGCTTTATTAGAAAAGGTGAAAATTCAAGCTTATGGTGGTTAAAATCAAATTGCCTTTTGTTTGATTTTGATTACCCTACTTGAAGGTTGACACCTTTGGTTTGTTTTAAATGTGGTTTCTTAGTCTGTTTAGCTACCTGTAGTAGTTTGGATTGTATGATGTAATTCCTGGACTTTTAAGTCTCCTTTAGTAACACCTTGTACAATAGGGACTTATTTTGTGTTTATAATAATTTCTTATTCTTTTCAAAAAATAGTTAAAAGCAAGCGTTCAAGTTGGAAATATAACTCCCTTTCAATGGTCGATCGAATTAGCTCTTGCTAAGAGTTGTATCGAAATTACGTGATGTAATCTACCGTTATTACTCCATATTATGGATTGACATTGTTATTTATTTATGAAGTACTGTTATTATTATAACTTATGGTCAATTGTTGACTTATTGTTTGTTAGGTTTTATTTTTTAGTGGATTAAGTTGGTTAACCATTTTGTTAAGTCCGGTCAAGATCTTTGCCCTATTAAACAATTCACTATATGGTGAAAACTTAACTCCGAAAATCTAGACTACTAAAGGAGGGTAGTTCACCTCTCACAGTCTCACATTTTCTCTTAGAAATCAATTCTAAATACTTTCAATATTTGTCGATTCATGGATGGTTCAAAGATAGCCAATATAAGAACCAACTAACCCTTTAACATCTGTTTCCGCCTTTATTTTTTTGATTTTCAGGTGACTGTAGTGTTCTTGTTGAGTTTCAGACGCGTAAAAAACTGGCTTTCAGTCTATTGTGTCCGAATGCTCTGTAACTTGGTTTGAAAATCCAGAAAAATTCACTGATCAGGACTCCCTAAGGGACCCCAGCTGCTTAAAATCCCAAATTCTCTTCGTTAGTGGTACTTTTAATTTTTTTTAATTTGTCATATTCTCCAAAAATTCCAAAAAAAAATTGCGTTGCTTATATTTGATTTTTAGAATTTTTCAGTGGTATTTTTATATGTTTGTAGATTTTATTTGACAGAGTTTTGCATTTTTTCACTTTATTTTAGAGTTAGGGACATTGTCAGTATTTGCTGAATTGTTAGTTTTTCTAGTTTTTTTTAACCATCATGCATGACTAGGTCCAGAAGATCTGCAACCATTTGAAGTTTTGCATTTGAAGTTTGCAAACCATTTGATTCCTGAGATAGAACGAACTTTTGCATTTTACTTAATATGCATAATCTGGCTAGCAGTACCGATAGCTTAGGTAATCATTCAAAAGAGTTTGATAGTGATACAACATCTCTAGTCATACCATTTGTAATTCTGAAACCAGATTCTGATTTTGTTGATAACATGGACTAATAGAACTTTAAGAGAGCTTGTTGTCCCTGATGTTAACTACAATGTCTTGTGTATTAATTACCCTGATGTTGAGGTTCCGTTTGAATTAAAATCTGGTTTAATACACTTGTTGCCCAAGTTTTCTGGTCTTGCAGGTGAGACCCTCACAAGCATCTCAAGGAGTTCCACATTGTATGCACAACCATGAAGCCTCAGGTAGTTCCAGAAGAGCACATCAAACTGAGGTATTTCCATTCTCACTTCAGGACGCAGCGAAAGACTGGTTGTACTACCTTCAGCCAAGTTCTGTGACAAACTGGAGCGATCTAAAAAATTGTTTCCTGGAGAAGTTATTTCCTACATCTATGATTGATATACTTTCTCTTATATCGTAATTATGCTATAAAACTTGTATCTATGATTGTACTATTAAAATCCTCCATTGACGTTTTTGTCGAAACATCATTTGGGTTTACTGCTAATGCTAAGAATAATTCTATTGATGAATTTTAACATCGTTGTATTCCTACAGTATTGATGAACCAATCCCAATATTCTAGTTAATTTTAGAGAGACTCAAATTATCGGGTCCAAACATTATGATAGTCTCCCTGGGATTTATCAACAGTGTGATAGTTTTTTTGACAGCATGCCATAGTTTTTTTGACTTGTGTTTTTCATAATAAAAATAACAATTAAAAATAACAAATAAACATGGATAAATTATGCTTTTGACACCAAGACTTTAATTTCCAAAAATAATGGAATGATACATGTTTAGATCTCAAGTCCACGATATTTATTTTTAAGGTTTTGTCTGCTTTTGACCAATTTAATGAGACTTTACGATTTTATCCTTTGTAAAACACATTTTGTTTCTTTAGATCATACTCCATCCGTTTTAAATTATATGGAATTCTAGCAAATTTTGTTTGTCTAAAATTATATATCATTTTAACAATATCAATAAATCATCCCTGTTTATTTCTTATTATGTCATTTACTATTAATTACTTTATCTTTTTCCAACTATTGTAATTTATGTTTTCTATAACCGTTAATGAGGCACATTTTTTAAAATAACTTTTAATTACTCTTTTCTTAACTACATTTCTTAATTTATGTGAAATTACTAAAATGAATATATATAGTTTGAGACGAAGGGAGTAAGATTTATATTCGAGGCATGATATTGATTTGAGTGTCAAATTATTTGAGGTATACTCACACCATTAGACATGAACTCCACGGTAGTTTTACGGTCAAATGAATCATTTGTGAAACATTTTTTTTTGTAAAGTAGTCTATTTCGTTAGAAATTCACATTTTTAAGATATATAAATGAAGTGTTCAGGGTTCAAACTTCGATCTCTACATATATTATACAATGTCCTTAGTAACCGATCTAAGCCCACAGAAACATCCTTAAAACAGTTCTACCACTCGTCTACCATCGGGCTGTGAATCTGAATTCTCTTTAGGACAATCAACAATGCATATATAAGGATTAGTGAACTACCAAAGGATTTGATAAAAGTAGCCGAAAGCTACAACAAATATTGTGATTGTGCAGTGGGATTAATATATAATAACGTTATTAAAAAAATAACGGATTGACATTGAAAAAGTGGTTTTCAGTAGTATTAGTTAGTCCCTCTCAATAGGATTTGGAAGCCGCCCTAGTCTATATAGCCTATAGTCCTATACCCTAAAACACATTTTTCCTTTTCATCTTCTAGCAGTATTTTTTACTCCTTAGAAATAACCAGGTTAGGGACAAAGGTGACGGGATGTTCACTTCCGAGGTGGGTATTCGAAAAGTTGGATCCAAAAGCCCAAATAAACAAATAAAACTGGGCTTTCTTAACCACGCTGGTTGCTAGGCACTATGACCCACTATAGTAGGCTTCAACCGAGTTCAAACTACTTCCTCAGTTTTACGATATTAATTGAAATATTTTTAATTGTAACCCTTATATATACTCTCAAAATATTATATTTACATTACATTTATGATAGTAGAAAAGGCATCAATAGTAGATAGCAATAATTTAATAAAATGAATAATTTTTTTAAAGGAAATGTTAATGAGTGTCATCGGAATACTTTTTAAAGACCATAAATGATAAGTTTGTTATTAAAATTTGTGTATTCAATGCAGTGAAAACTGAAATATTTGACTTAATTCAAATATCGTTCATCATATGATAGATTAAACCTTTTCCATTAAACTTAACTCCAAAGTGATAAAACGGTGTAGTTTTTATTTATTTTTTGTCGAGTAGCACGGTCTAGTTTAATAATTCCACCAAAAATATTATATTCATTAAAAAAAATCTACTGTAATTTTTTTTTTTGAAATAAATGGTGTTTACATTAATACTATAGATTCCACTTTCTTTACTCAGTCAAATTTGACTGAGTGGCTATTGGGCAATCTTCATTGCAACTTTTCCTCTCTTCCTAGGTGGCATGTAATGTTTCGAGTGGTGCTAGACACTCTTTGGCTTAGGAGGAATGACTTATCTTTAACCAATCTCGATGGACTAATTGTGCATCAGTTACTCAAGCCAAAATAGTATCATATGAAATCTTGAGCAACAATCATTTATCGTTGAACAACCCTCAAAATCTTGTCACAACCCATATCCAATTGCGAGTCGGTCTCTTTCTCTTGCCGTTTGAATTAAGATTAATGGTTATGGAGCAATTGTCCAATCTCTATGCAAAGCTTCTTGTTGAGGCGTTCTTCGTGATTGAGATGATGCTTTCATTACGACTTTTTCCTACAACCTGGGTAGGTGTTCGATAACTTATGTTGAACTATGGGGTATATACCATGGCCTCTCTCTAGCCAAGCAGCGTGACACTACCAACCGAGTGTCATGTATAAATTAAAACAATTACTAGTGACTAAGTCACATTAATATATTAATAGGGATTTATACATGACACTGTTATATAATGTTTATATATGTATTTATAATTAATTTGACATTTATATATGAAAAAATTTGATATTCAAAGCTTCACTCGACTCTAAAAATTGATTAAATCCGAGAAAGTGAGTACATTCTCAAGTAGGTAGAAACAACGGATACAAATATTCTCTTTTTCTCAAAAGAAAAGTTTTAATTAAAATAGTTTTAGAGTAAATTAAATAAATATGCACACATTTTTAAGATTAGTGGCATTAATTAGTTATACACTTGCGTTTGAAATGTTAGTTCATTGACAAGAGTTTAACCTTGCAACACATTGGATTGGAATCTCTTCAATAAAATAATCAATTATGCCAGTAATAATTGCCAGTAGAAAAATGAGACCCGCATGCGCCTAACACATACTTTGAGAGGGTCTAAAATCTAAGTAAACTTTAAATTGGTGTTGGGTTGACATTCTTCAGCATTTCAACTTTACTTATGCCTTATAAACCGAAAGCTGGAAGAGATTATCCAATAAATCACCACCTAAATATATTAACAGTTTTTGTGTGTACTGCAAGGTATAAAATTAATCCAATCAAATCATCATATAATCAATTTAGTGGGGGACGTGAGCAAAAGGTCATAGAGCAAAGCAAGTGGCCGTTCGAAGTACATCAAAAGGGTTTGAGCACTTGAATTCTTTAATATACATTCTAAAATGGAACTTCTATGATAACTGATTAAATTATAATACCTTTTATTTTATATAAACTACATTTCTCCATTATTATAAAATAATGTGACATATTTTAATATGAACAATGATATTTATACAATCATTTTGTGACAACTTTTCAGACAATCTTCTTTTTGTCTTTTTACTTGTCAAAAACAGTAGAGAAAAAAATAAAGAGAGAAAGAGAGAGGGACCATAATGTGAATATAAAAGACAAAATTGATAAAACGTTGTCACAAAATGTTTGTACCAATATCACTTCTTTCTATTATAAAACATGTTTTTAGGAGTGATGAGTTGCTATAATTAAAATCATGTCACTGTAATTTAATCACAATAAACCAATACGATTTAAGCCAAAGTGGGGATTTTATAGCTTCGAAAAAGGATGTCACTGTATTTAATCAAACTCGTTGAAACATATGTATGCTAGAAAATGTAGTCTTAAATGACAAGCAATCTAGGAAAAGCTCAAAGATACGAAGTATAATAAATTAACTTCACGCTGAAGCTCTGTGCAGAGAACTTTGATTCTTGTATTGGTCTCAATTTTTTTGCTATAAAAATGTCTTAATTTTGTTAGTTTCATTATTACTAGTATTTTTTTTATAGTGTGGGTTCTTTTACAAAGTTTAAGAAGACGCATTTTGATGCGGCCATAGACATAGTATAGAACTTTGCTATTCCAATTTGTTTAGAAAGTTGTGGCTTGATTAGGATAGTTTAGGGCAGAAAGAAATCAGATATCGTACGTCGTCTTCTTGATTAGTCATTTTCCATGATTTCATATTTTCCCCTCTTTTTCACCCTTTTTATTCTCAAATCATTTGATGAGATAAAATTAGTCGCATCTAATTGGTGTAGAAAGCAGCTTTATTTTAATATGATTTCTATATTAAAAAAAAAAGACAAATCATTTATCAATTATCACGATTCTACGTGAATAATTATAATCAGTTTTTTGAGCAACCATGACAAAAGAAGTTCACTCATTCCATTTTTAATAATATGCCTCTCTTACTCTGTTAATTTTAAATTTGAAGGAAACGGTTAATTACCATTACCTTTTGATTTTAATAAAACTAAAAATATAGCAAAAAAGCTTTTAGTACTAAAAAAATACAAAGTAGAAGCAAGTTCGTGAAAATTTTGCTTTGTATTTTATCGTTGATTATAGCATCTTCCTTCCCTTTAAGCCTATTAGAAAAAATTGATTAATGATGAGTACAACAAAAATTTCAACCTATAACATAAGAACCCGTTAAACAATTAGTAAGCTTTGAAGACATACAATTGGATTACTACTGCATTAATAATTTGAGTAAAACTTAACATTATGTTTTCCTCTTAATACCCAGTATCTTAGCCAATATTACATTTTAATTTCTACCACCACCTTCTCCATGTCTGATACACCTCCCTTAAAGATGATGCTAAGGAAAAATCATTGCCTCCACTGATCTTTATATGGAGCAACTAATAGACACACTATCCGCATGGGGCCATATTCGCCACTTCTTCTCGTACATTTTTTTTGACAGTACTTCTTCTCATGTTTTTTAATGTCCGCAACTTTAATCATTTCATAATTAAGCTCCAAGGGATTGATTAGACATGCATGGAGATATATTTTCTCCATGATTTCAAAGCACATTCGTACAGCACGATAATATACATACTTCCAGGTTTGGGGTGGACATCGGGCGGGTTTGGGCCCATAGTGCCAACCCAGCCCAACTGCAGGTCCACATATATGGTCCAATTATGCCCAAAAATCATGTGTGGGTCATGCGGGTTCGGGTTTGCGGGTGGTCAAATCCGGGTTGGGACATATCTGGGCCAAATTGACTTGGTCAGCCCAATCAAAAATTTTCAATTTTTTTAAAACATTTATGTGATGTATTTAATAAAAAATGAGGTCAAAATTAACCCATTTTGAAAACCCTTTAGTTTTAGTTTTGATAACTAATTTATTTTGTGAAATTGTCAATAAATAAAAATTTGAACTAGAAGTTTTATAACTAAAACTGGACCAAATTTTTTTTTTTAAGAAAAAACTGGACCAATTATTAATCAACTACCAAATTATCAAACACAATAATGACATTTAAATTTGTACTAGATTAAAACTAACACTTTAAAATTAACAATACCACACATTACACATAATGTCGGATAAGAATGCATAAATATCCAAGGGCAGACCATTGTAAACATTTAAATTTATACAGTCATCCAGATGGGAAAGAAAGGTCATTATAATTCAATTATGTAGCAGCGGTAACTGTATGCATTTTTCAATATTGAGTTAAATCGCAATGGAGCAGCATATGCGCATAGAAAACAAGACATTAGATAAGCTTATATTTACCAGCAGACTAGATAAATAAGCATGAATAAAATACTTACATCATCCAAAGAAAATGGAGCATAATGCATAGAGATTCAAAGCAAATTTGCAACTTAACATCATCCATAGAGAGAACTGACATGCTTAATTAAGCTGGCAATGCAAAACAGAAAGCCGCAAACATTGAAATAGTGAAAATATTGATTCAAATTCAAACCACCAATACATTGAGCAAAAATACCTATGTGTTTTCAAGAATGCAAATCACAAGCTGCTTAAATTCACTCAAATTAAACTTCTAGTTCTGTCATAATCACTATTAGATGTGAAGATTTTTGTTCTATATTGAGCTCGTGAAGATGGTGATTCATGTTGGAAAGTGATGATTCAGGTTGGTAGTGGTGATTGAAGAGGAGGTTTTGAAGGTGAGGTGGTGGTGAGGGCTGCTAGGGTTTGGATGAAGTAGAATCGAGCGCTACTAGGTTTGGAATGAAAAATCTGAAGACTGAAGATAATTGATAAAAATGAATATATAATGCCAAACAAAACGACATCGTTCACTGTATAAGCATTAAAAAAACATACTCTACCGGGAGGGTCGGTCACCGAACGATTGTGTTATCATGAACCGCACCCGCCCGCCCAGAACGAATGAACCCGGGTTCATCAACCCGCAGGTTTTAGACCAGACTGTAATCGATCCGTTTTTTTTTTGCGGTTACTTGCGGGTTGGGCGGGTCGCGGGCCCTTGTCCACCCTTACTTTCCTCTAATCTTTAATATAAGAGGATGAGTGACATTTCGATCCTTATTGATTTTGAAAATAGGAGAGTATTGGTTTTTAATGTATTTTTTGTCTTATTATGTTCCATGCATGACAATGATATGATCAGTGTGTTTACACATGAAAATAATCATCATGTTTGTAAGTTTGTTGATCATGGTAAATAGGCGATTAAACTATTAGGTAAAGACGCATCTCAGTCGAGTGAATGTTAGCTGATATCGGAGCAGCTGAGCAAGATAGCTAATTCTTTCTCGACTAACTCAAACTAAGTCAAAGCATGGAGGGACATAACAATGATGCAATTGTGCGCCCTCGTTAAAAACGCGCAATCTTCCGAGGGACGTTTCGCGAACGCTCGGAAGGCCTTTGTGAAGTCGCCACCAAAAGTTTTTGTGTAAAGGGAACGTTGATAAACCCTTAAGTTTTTTGTTTGAAGGGAAACGATAATAAAACCCTTGACGATGAGGAAAAGGACTGGTCATCGCAAACATTGTCGGGTTCGGGAGTCGATTACGCAAGGGGAAGGTATTAGCACCCCTCACGTCCGTTGTACTCAACGGGAACCTTCTATTTGGCTAAAGCTTAAAATGTTTTTAAATGTTTTGCGCGCATGCTTATCTATGTCAAAAGAAAATATGATAAAAAAGGGGGAAAAAAGAGATGAAAACAAACGAAGGGGAAAAAGAAAGTTTTTATTATTGCGCTTGACAAGATGTCGATCTTGCTCCTACGTATCTCCCGGTAGTCGGAGAATTCAAAGCGTACGTAGTTCTTTGGTAGAAAAACGTACATATGTTGGTTAATTTAAATGAACGATGTTTTTAGCCGTATTCTTGCGATTAAACGTAGCTTGTATGCTCGCGTATGGGAGACTTAAGCGTATAGCTTGTATGCTCGCGCATGGGAGGCTTAAGCGTATAGCTTGTATGCTCGCGCATTGGGAGGCTTAAGCGTTTGTTTACGAATCGCGCTTAGAATAGGTAAAAACATGTCCGTTGGGTAAGAGGTTTCGATTTGGTCGCGTTGGGACCAAAATGGGTGCAATGGACTCAATCGAGTCGATCATTGACCGGTGTGACTCCAATGAGTTGAGGGATTGAATCTAGTGGCCACGGGGGACCAAAAGGTTCGGATTGACCACAAGGGGCCAAGAATTGGTTTGGTTATGGTCGGATACGCTGAAAATGGAATGACGATTGTCCGAACGACGAGACATACGTCACGCATTCGTACATCCGGGGCAATGGAGAGACATACGTCACACCATCCCTTTTTCATTCAAGTTTTTTGGTTGAACTTCTTAGAAATCCCAAAGTTTACCAAAACATTTGGTTTGAAACCCAAGATGAGAAAGTTTTAACAATTTTGCTAGAAAACGCACAAGTTCGGCTCGTTTTGCGAACGGTTTTGAAAAGCGAAACAAATTCGGCGTATGTTCACGTTTGGTTTTGAAAACCATGAACAATGTTTATTGTTCAAGTTTGGATTTGAAAGTGATGAACATAGCTGGTTTGTTCAAGTTGTTTTGAGAGTTTGTGGACATAGCTTGTTTTGCAAGTTACCACAAAAGTGTTACCCGAACTTGCGAATTTTCCAATATTATGCAAAATCCTTGAATGGGTTTGAGTAAATAAGTTTTAAAACTCCTAGGTTCTGAGCTCTTGGGCTAGAACCTCAAAAATTGGCCATTTGGGAGCCTAAACTCAGATTCTGAGTTCTGTCATGGTCGCTCTGCGACCATGACTTCGCACTGCGAACAATGCGAATTTTGAGTTCAGAAGCTGTTTCTGAACTGTTGTTCAGAAACAACTTCTGAACACACTCAGGGCCTTTTAGGAGAGTGAAAAGCTTTGAGTTTTTGCAATGAAAAGGGCTGGACAAACCAGTTTTGATGTTTTGCAAACCTTGGGATTTCTTTTGAAATTCAAAAGGGGTTTTTAGAACAAAAAGGTTTTGAACCAAAATTGATATGCTAGCACAATTATAGATGCAAGATAATGACTTAGAAGCTTACAGAGATCCTTAGCAAAGCTCATGCTGCAATGAACTTGGATTGGTTGAAGGTTCTTGCAAAGGTTTTGAATGTTGGATATGGAGCAATGAACTTTGCAAAGCTTTGTGTTTTTGATTGGTTTTTGCTAGTGCTTTTTTTTTTTGCAGCCTCGATGGCACCATTCGTCTGGAATTTTATCAGGAATACCGTAGTGCTCAAGTTAATCACTTCCAGTGTGCTTCTTTCAGGAGGCTGAATGATGTTCTTTTCATATTTAGTAACAGAAGATCTTTTCGAGAATCCATTCATCCTCCTCCTCTTCAGCTTCGTAAACAGGGAACTCAAAGTCGGGAGAGAGCATAGGGTTACAGTGTTCAAACGGGTTTATTGATGCTTAGTCTGCATATGATTGATGATTGATTTTAGAAGATGAGTGAACAATGCAGACTTTTTGAAATTGATTGAAAACAGAAAATAAAATATTTTTGGGTTTTTTGTGTTACCATTTTCCAGAAAAAGCTAAGAATAATAAAAAACATAGTCAGGAACAAAACGACTTCTTATTTGATGATGGGAATGCATGAAACAAAAAGCCCTAAAAGTTCACTTTCGTCTCGGGCGGAACGAAAGGAATTTTTTGAAAAAGACAAGACAACAAAACACATTACTTGGACCTATGAGTAACTTGAGGGAATGTCAACAACGACCTAATTGCGGTAAACTCTGCCATGTGTTACAAAATTAACTACCACCTTCTTCAACAGGGTGAGCTTCTGAACAATCTTGCACCAAGTTAACAGACGGGGTCCCATGACCAGGTAGTGGATTAGCTTGCACATTGGAGTTCGACTCTTTGAAGGATAAGATGTTAGCCTGGATCAACTTCTGGACTTCGGCTTTCAAGGCGTAACAGCGCTCAATGTCATGACCGGGTGCCCCTTGATGGAAAGCACAATAGAGATCAGGTCTATACCCACGTGGCAACCTTTCAGGTACCCGAGGGGGTGCCTTAGTTTGAACGAGGTTTTTATCAAGCAAAGCGGGAAGTAACTCTGCATATGCCATGGGGATTGGATCAAAATGGGATATCCACTGAACCTGATTATGTTGTCGAGGCTGTCTATGGGCCACCATACTTACCTCTTGCTCTTTCTTTCCTGAGAAACCATTCCCAAACTCCTGAGCACTTTCTATAAATAACCGTCCTTCTCGGACTCCTTCCTCTAGACGCATTCCCATGTTTACCATCTCGGTGAAATCTGTTGGTGCACTGGCACCATCCTCTCATAATAGAATTGACCAAGGGTCTTCAAGAAGATTTTGGTCATCTCTTTTTCTTCTAAAGGCGGGACAATCTGAGCTGCCACTTTCCCTCCAGCGGTGAGCATACTCTTTGAATGTTTCTTTATCTTTCTGTGTCATCGCACGGAGCTGGTCACGATCTGGGGCCATATCCAGATTATACTTATATTGGCGAATGAAAGCCTCACCAAGATCATTGAAAGTGTGGATGCTGCACTGTCCAGGTTCATATACCATTTCAAAGCAGCACCAGTCAGACTGTCCTGAAAGAAGTGGATAGAAGCTTGTGATTATCAGTGTGCATAGACATCTTCCTCACGTACATCACCAGATGGCTACGTGGACACGAATTCCCCTTGTATTTTTCAAAGTCAGGGACCTTGAACTTAGGCGGTATTACAATCAGGAACCAAACAGAGTTCTCGAGCATCTTTACCAAACAAGTCTTTTCCCCGGAGAGCTTCAACTTCCGTTGCATTCCGTCAAATTTCTCCTGAAGTTCAAACATCCTGTCAAAATTTCCAACACTTTCAGCACGAAAGATAGGCACGGCCTCTTGTTGGATGGAGTGGATAAGAGGTGTTGAATTTGTTACAGCCGCTTGAGTGAATGAAAGACCGGGTGGAGGAGTAAGCACGGTAGAGGTTGGTAAAGCAATCGAGATTGGTTGCTCAAGAGCAGTGACAGCAGGTGAGGAACTGACGTTTGGGCTTGGGAAGCTAACAAGCATTCATCATGAAGGTCAACTTCTCCATCCCTTCCCGGAGATTGGCCACCTCTTCCCGGAGGTTCTGGTTTTCTTGCTCTAACAATCCATTCTTTTTCTCTGATGTGCTCGAGTGTTGCGAATTCGAGTAGGCTTGCAATGAACACGCCGGGCCACTTCCTTTGACGGCGACAGATTAACCTTTTATTGGTGAATAAAGTGTGAGACTCGATTTGGAAACTATGAATGCAGTATGATGCATGATTATGCTTATGCAAAAAAGAAAGTTTTGTTATTGAAGACTTGTCGAAGTGATTGTAAACACCATAGTTTGAACGTTTCATTTAAAATATTACAAACAATCCCCTTTTTAGGAACAAAGCCAAGGGATATGCTCAGAAGTCATCAGTAGAAATCTTGAAAAAGTCCCGATATTCAAATTGAGGATGCCGAATGATCTCCCATAACGAGTTCGAGAAAATCCTCTGGACTAGTCATTAAAGATTAGCTTCCTTAAGCTTGTCAAATGGGCTTTTGAAATTGTATTTCTGAGTGTTTCTCTTTGTGAGGTTCATTCCTATGATGTTTACAACAAAACTTGTCTAAGTCCTTTGATATTCAATGAAAAATGTTTATGAATGAGTGCATGTATGCATGATTATGTTAAAGGAACGGAGAAAACATGGTGAGGTTAAGTTCGTAATGTTGGAGCTGAGGGTAAACACGCCATTTGGTAAGGACTATGGTTTCACATGTACCTGTATCACGGGTTCTACCAAGTTCCCAAAGTCATTGACCACTTCCGAATATTGTCAGGTTACGGGACTACTCCCGGTCCAACAACGTTCGTAAAAGTCTCGTTTGAGTGTAGTATCGCGTATCGACCAACTCAAGACTACTCTTGATTAGCCACCGCACTACGTCCTAAAAGGCCAAGATGGGTTAGGTAACTAAAGGTCCTCAACTTCATAGGTCACTTAAAATAATAATGCCAAACACGACTACTCATGTCGACATGGTACTACTTTTAAGAGACCTCCATTGAGCGGGGTTATCACATGTACCAAAACCCAAGACTACTCCTGGTATGGCACGTTGATTATACATCCTATCTTATGTTTCCCTCAAGTCCGGGTATAGGACTTATCTCACCACTCACGTAAAAAGATAAACACTTAAGCACATTTACAATTACAAATAATAATAAAGCATAAAGATAAAGAAAAGCAAGATAGGTTTAACCCACTTAGGATTTTTATCCCCAGTGAAGTCGCCATTTTTCTGTCGCGGTGATTTTTGGATATCAAGCTATTAATTAGCGTTGACTCGCAATTTTAAGTTCACCACCGATCTTTTATTTTTCCGAGGAAAAGGGAGAAAGTTCGAAAAAACCCTATTTTTTAGAGATCAAAGGTCCGGGGGTTGGTTACGCAAAGGGAAGGTATTAGCACCCTAAACGTCTATAGTACTCTATAGGAACCTCTTGCTTATTTTTATCTTTATGCTAAATGATTATTTGTTGTAAATAAATGCTTAAGTGTAAAAGGACTAAAGTGATGAAAAAGAAAGAAGGAAAATATTTTGTTTATTTTATTGATTTGGAAAGACAAAGTCTTTTGCCTACGTACCCGAGCGGGATCAAAATCACGTAGTTCGGGGTAAAAAGTCGAGTGATTGGTTTTGATTGATTTTAAAGTTTGAAAAAAGTTTTAGAGAGATAAGAAGCCGAAAGGCATAGAAGAATAAAAAAGAGTGAGTTTGATTGATTTTAAATTGAAGAAAAAGTTTTGATTGATTAAAAGTTGATTGAAATTTGATTAAGAAAGAAAGGATAAAGATTGATATTTTTTTGAAAATTTGATTATAAAATGTTTTTGGATTTTGACTTTTTTGACTTTTTTATGAAAATTTTGATTAAGTCCTAAGGTCCTGAGACTAAGTTATGCTGAGATCTAACCGCAACGATCC